>NNCF01132078.1:459445-564266 GCA_002313205.1 Laupala kohalensis
AGAGAGAGAGAGAGAGAGAGAGAGAGAGAGAGAGAGAGAGAGAGAGAGAGAGAGAGAGAGAGAGAGAGAGAGAGAGAGAGAGAGAGAGAGAGAGAGAGAGAGAGAGAGAGAGAGAGAGAGAGAGAGAGAGAGAGAGAGAGAGAGAGAGAGAGAGAGAGAGAGAGAGAGAGAGAGAGAGAGAGAGAGAGAGAGAGAGAGAGAGAGAGAGAGAGAGAGAGAGAGAGAGAGAGAGAGAGAGAGAGAGAGAGAGAGAGAGAGAGAGAGAGAGAGAGAGAGAGAGAGAGAGAGAGAGAGAGAGAGAGAGAGAGAGAGAGAGAGAGAGAGAGAGAGAGAGAGAGAGAGAGAGAGAGAGAGAGAGAGAGAGAGAGAGAGAGAGAGAGAGAGAGAGAGAGAGAGAGAGAGAGAGAGAGAGAGAGAGAGAGAGAGAGAGAGAGAGAGAGAGAGAGAGAGAGAGAGAGAGAGAGAGAGAGAGAGAGAGAGAGAGAGAGAGAGAGAGAGAGAGAGAGAGAGAGAGAGAGAGAGAGAGAGAGAGAGAGAGAGAGAGAGAGAGAGAGAGAGAGAGAGAGAGAGAGAGAGAGAGAGAGAGAGAGAGAGAGAGAGAGAGAGAGAGAGAGAGAGAGAGAGAGAGAGAGAGAGAGAGAGAGAGAGAGAGAGAGAGAGAGAGAGAGAGAGAGAGAGAGAGAGAGAGAGAGAGAGAGAGAGAGAGAGAGAGAGAGAGAGAGAGAGAGAGAGAGAGAGAGAGAGAGAGAGAGAGAGAGAGAGAGAGAGAGAGAGAGAGAGAGAGAGAGAGAGAGAGAGAGAGAGAGAGAGAGAGAGAGAGAGAGAGAGAGAGAGAGAGAGAGAGAGAGAGAGAGAGAGAGAGAGAGAGAGAGAGAGAGAGAGAGAGAGAGAGAGAGAGAGAGAGAGAGATGATAAATCTCGGGGAAAATTCTGAGGCTACATAGTCAGCTTTTTTTAGGTGCAAGGGAATCTCTGTATTTGGAGGAAATTTCCTCATCTCAGTAAACAAAACATATGATTGTCATCCACAGATCATGTTTTCATGGTGTATTTCAAAGTCATCAAAGTGCATGTGTATATTGAAATGGTTTAGTAATTGCAGTACATGCATAAAGCTTTCTGACACTGTACGCCAATTGTACTCTCAGGAATTTCACAATATGATACATTAAAATATAATACATAAAGAATACTCAGGAAGTCCTCCCAATACTATACATCCAGCCACAACCCAGTTCTTCGAAAGTGGATCTCCCATTAGGTATGACTGAGAATGGGAGGAAGATCCTGAAAAGCATGCTCCTGATCAAAATGTTAATTTTAGTGAAAGTCAGTGGGGTCAGTCAGGTCAATCACGGGCCTTATATTCCTTGTATACCCTCACTTCCAGGAAGAGGTGAAAGGTATGGACTTGTGGGTGGACAACTCGAGCCTGAAGAAATAGTTACCCTGATGCTAGACAAGAGAATCGTAGGAGGCAGGAACCAACCTTCATTATTACACGCACGCACGCACGCAAAAGGCAGAAAGACAAGACACACACACGCGCGAAGGTTGAAAGACAAGACACACACACACACACACAAAGGCTGAAAAAAAGAAAAGAAAGAAAGACACGCACAAAGGCTGAAAGACAGACAGACAAGAGACACGTAGTATTTACATAGTATATGGACGAGACAATTTTCATAGTATGTGGGCGACACCACTCAATATTTTATTGCAGTTAGTCCTCTAAGTTCCGGAAGAATTTTACTTGTTTTGATACATTTACAATCATTCTTAGTATTGATGATTCTAAATAATTTGGTGACCTGCATATGAAGTATAGATGCCAGTGCAATGAAATGTGGGAATCAAACTGTTTCACCATAGTTCGTTAATATTGGAAATTCTTAAAATAGTTGTGCTTATTTTAGTTCGCAAATTTGTTATTTCAAGTTTTCTAGCCTAGGAACAGGTTTTTGCCTCCATAGGAATTACAATGTACTTGTATTTTTAACATTCAGCAGATTATAATTCAGGCCTCATGAGAATGGAATCTGAGGAATCGAACATGGGATCTCCTGCTTTGATCGCATGGGTGATGACCACTACACCACCCTTTGGCTTCCATATAGGTACACCATTTCCATCCCACCTAATACTCCACAAAGGGAATAAGAGAACCCAGGCAGCACAAATGCTGTATGCACGTATGTAACAGTTTTACACATACCTACGGGATGATGGTTGTGCACATATTTCTTCCATCTACCCACTCATGGAGATATGTGGTAACTGGTTCAGTAACTTAAAAAATAAATATACTAAGAGTCACTAATAAAAATGTTAGCAAGGGGCACAGTGAGCACCTTGAGAAACTTTCAGATACATCAATTGCCACCCAACACCAAAATGAAATAGGATATTTTCCCCACACTGACAACTAGCAGCGAGATCAGTATTCTCGGAAAATATGAGGACAAAAAATCTCTAAGGCAAGAAACAATTTTCTCACATCTGACGCAAGCCTCTTTATAACCCAGCTCTCAAAATCCTTATTTGGAAATGTATGTCTCACCGTTAAACGCAAACAGAGAAGCAGGAATAATACCTCACTATCCAACACAGCTATTTCATAACCTAGCTTCAAGCCTAGACTTCAGTATTTATGAAGGGAACTTGCTCTTTACGCTATCCATTAATTCCACAATTTACAGAATCTATACAAGTGAAAAATTTGATTTGCCTGATAAGTTTTACTCTATCTGCCTGACAATTATCAAATAACATTGCTAATTTGAAACCATTTCAAGTCGCACACATTTAACATAATTTCAAAATATTCTATTTGCATAATATACTCGTATGTTCCTGCATAGAGAAGGATTCTGCTTACTTGATATCTGACAGATTTCGAGATACAACGAAGACGACTCCCTCTGCTGACTTACAAATCACACAATGAACGTCTTCTCTACCAACACTTCATAAAATTCAGAATTCCTGAATACGAGTTGTGTCTTTTTTTGTATTATTTTTACTTCAGATGTTACATTATGGGTTATTCCATATGATATCAATCAACCAAAACAATTACTCTTCTCACCCAACATCACAGATTTTTATGAAATTTGGCTCATTTATTATCCTTACAGATAAAGGAAACCACATCAAATTCAGAGAAACGAAAAAGCGGATATTGTGAAACGCAACTTGCCAATCTTTTGGGAAAAAATTATAACCCTTATATTTTTCATCAAATAATTGTGAAACTTCGTAGTTATAAACTCTAAAGTATAAGGATATTAGATAAAAATACACAATATATCCAAGTATAACCAACAACGCATGAAAAAATGTTGAATTTCAATTTTCGTAGTTTGTAAAAACAAGGTTTTACATAAAAGTGAGCATTACCAAAAAGGTATGAGATATTTTGTTGTATTCCTCAATACTAGGGCAACCACATGATGAAAGAAAGAAAGTGGGTTTTCATTCCTTAGTTATCTTTTTTTCCAATTAAATGTTTGACTGTCAGAGAAAATTTTGTGGAGTTATTTTCGGAATGAATTATAGTTAAAACGATTCTAAATAATTTTTCATACACTACAATAAAATGTTCTTATTAATATAATGCTAATTGTTGCACTTACAACCACATATACTATTTTAATATACATAAATCAATAGATTTGATAAGTTTTTCATTAAGGTTGATATACGAGATAAAATATTTTTAACATAATGTACATTTAATAAAGAAATCATTTTATAGTCTTTATACAATTATCAGTAACAATGTCTCCATTCATAGTAGAAATTGTTAGAGATTGCTGAGCTAGTAGAAACAAGTTTGGTACAAGTCTGAAACATGACTCTACAGTAGGTAGCTTACCTTTCCTTCCTCTCAGAGAGAAGTCTTGGAATCTTTGATGTAGCATTGTTGTGGACTGCTACAGTATATTTCTATAAGCCTGTTTTCTCAGTGTATAATTTTCCATTCATGAATTAAAATAAAGGTATTAGCTAGAAGAAGTTGTAAGTTGGTTTTAGTTAGTTTTAACATAGCTGAGTTGGGTACAGCTGCAATTTGTGCACCTCTGCACAACACATTGTTAATGATTTAAGATTTATATACTTTTGTACCTGGTTTGAAATAGATACAAATCTTGACCTACTGATGAAGATATTTGTTGTGTCTGTTTATTTATTGATTTGAAACAGCAAGAATAATAAATGCAAGATATAACAAGTTAAAATTGACTGAATGTCATCAATTTAGTTATCCCAATAATAAAACTACAGAAAATCTTGGTAATTTATCTCCCTGAAAAATAATTTAATTAAATGAAGAACTGAAGAGGATGACGATAGCAACTCAATTAGCCTTCAGACATGTTAATATTTTTTAAATAGGGATTTCTATAAAAAATAAAAATAAAACTTGTTATAGAAACAGACTCATAGAAACTGAAATTGTTACTGTAGTAGTTCACATCAATGCTACATCAAAGACACCTAGTTATTAATAATTGTGTGAAGATTATAATAAGATTTCTTTATTAAATGTACATAACATCCAAATTATTTGATCTCTTGTGTCATCCTTAATGAAAAATTCATTGAACAAAATCTGTTTATTTATTTTGGTATATTAATTTAATTTATATGGTTTTAAGAACAACAATTAGTATTATATTAATAAGAACAATGTATATTAGATAAACAAATATTTAAAAACCCTTTAACAATAATGCATTCCTAAAATAACTATAAAAGATTCTCTGAAAGTTAAACATTTATAAATATAGAAAACCCCAATTAGTTTCTTTCACCATGTGATAGCCCTAGTAATGGGAAACAAAATAGAAAAAAAAATTGCCATCACCACATACACTTGGTGATATTCACTTTTATACAAAACAGTTTTTTAACAGTGCCGGATTTCCCAAACAAGTTACTGCTTGGGGCACCGCTTCGGTGGGGGGCCCGTAGAGCGACTAAAAATATAATTTTATTATAAAAAACAAAATCTTCGGAATCTGGAACATTAATACCCATGCTACAGGTGGCGAAAAATGTAGTACATGGAGCAATAGAATTCAAATATTTTGCATTAAAACACTATGGGAAAGAAAATTAAATATGTATTGGCAACAACTAATGAGTTGTGCCATATTAGGGAAAGTGTAAAAATCAAGGGCATGCAATTGTTCATTAGTAATAATGTTTAGAGCTGTAAAAAGTGTGAAAATAAATTAAAACTAATAGAATTACATATGGCTTATTCTGCTAAATAGACTATAATGTCCACAAATTTCCCAAAAGCACCCTATAAAAGATAGACATCACATTTCTCTAAAACAACAATATTAGAAGTAATTCATCTAATATTTAATAAGTAAATTTGAGGAGTCCCTGCATCATCATCTTCCTCCTCCTCCTCTTCTCGTTCTTCTTCTTCCTCCTCCTCCTCTTCTCGTTCTTCTTCTTCCTCCTCCTCCTCTTCTCGTTCTTCTTCTTCCTCCTCATTATATTATTATTATATTTTATTCTAAGGGTGGTTTCTACTCCAGACATCTTGCAAGTGGATCAACTTACTATCGTTATACGTTTTGTGTCTGCTGTTGACAATAAACCAGTAGACAAGTTTCTGACATTTCTCAACATAGAAAATCACACAGGAAATAATTTAGCTAAGTATTTAGAAGAAAAAGGGGTTGAATTAAATTTAAGTAGAGGACGATTATAGGATAATGCTGTGAATATGTCCGGTAGATATTCTGGTATGCAGTCAGTTATAAAAAAACACATTTGCTATTTTTGTTCGATGTTGAACACATTCACAGAACCTTATTGTTAGAGTATCTATCGAATTTAGAAGCGGAAATTATTTTCGATGTTGTTCAATATGTTTATACGCTTTTTCTGCTTCTCCAAAATGATGGGACAAAATTTTGGGTGCAAATATGGTAACAAACAGTTTATCAGATAGTAGATGGAATGCTCATAGCTCAGAACTGATAAAATAATTGATACTTTGAAAGGTACTACTGACGATACTACTGAAATGGGTGAAGCGCCTTAGGTTTAGCTTAGAATATGGAAAAAATTTGTGTCCATGATTTTTAAAATCAATATTATGTGAATTTGTACTTGGTTCTCATTTCATTTGTACAGTTTCCATAAAAAATTTGATAACACTGAAGCAGAATGAAAAAATAGTCACTATAATTGAATATAAAACCAGTATGCAAAGAACTAGATGTAGGAGAACCCAGTGTAATTATGAGCCAGCTCTCAATATTGTAGATAATTTAAATTCTAAAAATTAGTTTCAAATTAAAACTCATTGTTATTGTCCATGCTTTATAAACAAATTTGAAACAACATGCTATAGTGTGTACAGGTAAATATATAAATATAACTAGTAAATTCTCTTGTCTTGTCAACTTGGTTGCATCATAAGATATCATACATGATAGCATTCAAAATCTGGTTAAAGATTACCCAAAGGATGTTGATATAAACATTCTCAATGAAGTTAAAAATTTTCATAATTATGTAAGACAAGCTCACAAAGAGAAAAACAACTCAACACACATTGATTTGGGCAAAATCCTGATCTAAATCCAAGAACGAATTGCCCACTTCTGGGAACTTGTGGTCAACTGTCTTAAATTGACCTTTTTGTACAAGATATTAAAACAAACAAATAATTAACAAATTTTAATTTTGGCGTGAGCAGGAGACTGTCTAAATGATTAATTGATTCTTTCGTTTATGCAAAACTTCAGTCTCAATGGTTTTTCATCATCAATCCTATTAAATTTAGCAAAATTATCCGAATTAAGAACTAAGTTTAATATTAATTGTCCCCTAGAAATCATTTCAAATCTTATTTCTATCAGTATTAGTTTTAAAAAGTCAGACTTAAAAAAATCTTTAACACAAGGACTTATCTTTCCAACTGTCACAAACAGTAGAGCACATGAAGTAAGTGCTGTATTTGCCCGAATATAGCTTTTCCCAATATGTACCTTCCAAGCTGTATTTGCACTATATTCAAGTACTTCACAATGAGCAACAATAAGTTGGGTATTATGCGCCTCAAGAAGCATTTTGGCACATATATTTGATTATCACCAGAGCCCAGATTTTGATGACCTAAAAATATCTAAAAAATGACAATTTTTTCTCTTTATTTCATACTATGAGAGTACAGCACAATACTTGCTTCTGTAACATTAAAACTGAAATTAAAAATTATTAATTTAAACTCGCAAATTTGTATGATCCAGAAATACGAATTCATAAAAAATCTACCTTATTCAGATTTAATGGAGTAGATAACCTGCAGCATGTGCAGGTTCTCGAAAGTTAGGGAACGCCTATTGTCGGAAAGCACATTTTTGTACTGAGAGAAACTCCTTTCCACATCCGCTGTTACAACTGGAGCATACTTGAAATATGCTGAATCAGTGGTAGTGCGATCTTCAATGCAGGAAGTATCAAATGTTTCACCAATTGGCACTTAAGAAATGCGACACAAAGTTTTGTAACCAAAGTTTTCATCAAGAACATTTTCCACCTTCTCAGATACCCTTCTTCCAACTTCTCCCCTACACTTTTCAAATCAGATGCAATTTTGTTAACTAGACGTAGAGAACTTTCCAGACTTGCACCTTTCTCGAGTACATGTTTGATTCCTTGCGTTAAGAAACTGAAATTTGCCTTTATGAATGCTACCTGTCCTTCAATTTCACTGTTTGAAAATAGTGTTTTAGCCTTATCAATTGCAGTAGCATCGCCAGGATTTAGTCTTTCGATATCACACTTCACCATCCGGAAATGATCTCAATAATGTATTGCTGAATTTATCCAGGTGCCCCATCGGGTGATGACAGGTTCTGGTGGGAGTGGAACACTGGGAGTCATGGACTTGAACAGTTTACAAAAGGGAACCTTGACAAAAATTTTCTTCTTCTTTGACACTAGGCAATCCACTTGAGAAAAATGTGCTCTAACTTCCTCCACCACCCCATGCGTAGCACGTGCTAAGCAAGTAATGTCCACCATTTTTGGGTAAAAAGCTTGTATTGAGTTGCCTGCTTTCACAATGTAAGGCGCTGCACCCGAGACAAAAAGCAAGATGTCATCATTTTTGGTACCCCCAAGCCACAACAAAAACATACATTTTTCAAAGAATCTACAAACTGCGGAGTGACTAACAGTTTCTAATACCTCACCTGTAAGCAGAAACACTTCACCTGTTTTGTCGATCTCCAATGGATATGAAAATCTTATTTCCATGTACTTTTCCCTCTATCTTGTTAATGGTGTTGTCGTAACATTGTGACAAGTAGTTTTCCGAATAGGGTTCGGGAAAGGATGTTTGAAATGTAGTTCCAGAAAACTCAATTTAGCATGGTTCAATGTCCAAAATGGGATGTTTGTAGAAATTAAAGCTTCACAAAAGTCCCTGTAAAAATCTGACGATTTATTTTTTCAGGGATACACTTTGTTGCAGTAAAAGTTGTGGATTTCTTCTTACTTGCGAGTTCCACTGCCCATACATGATTATCGCAACCCACATGTTGCCGAACAGAATTTTCTTTCAGCTGATACCTTTGTTTCGCACATCTAACAAAATAACACTTCACCGTCCATAGAGAAAACATAACTCCAAATTCAGATACAATTTGTCTTAAATGACAAGATTTAGATGGCTTTATTTTAGACATGGCTGAATGAAACTACGAACACTGAACTAAACACCAAAGTTTCCTCTCAAAAAATCTGTATATAACTAAATCCATTACAATGAAAATAACGGATCAAATGCTCGCCTTTCAACTTGTACATTGTTGAGGGGTTATTTTTGGTACCAGAGGCACAGTGGAAATAGGAGAATTGCTTGCTGCGACAAATGTACGGTATAGGTAAGAAGCTGACTCCACACATACATTGTTGACCAACTGATCAAATATTCAATTACATCGATAGGTTAGAAATTAGTTAAATAATTTAATAATTTTAGTAAATCTAATTTCTTGCAAAAAAGAAAGAGGGGCCAGAAAATTGAGTAAAAGGCAAAAAATGACCTAAAACTTCAAAAGCAGAAAATATGATGAAAAAATGCCCAATAAAATTAATATTTTTATAACCAGAGATTCGTGTTCAGGATTTTAATACTTAAGAGCAATGCATACTTCATAGGGAAAAGAAGATGACGTGTCATCAAAATCCGGGCCCTGATTATCACTAATTGAGAATTCACGGTGTTCCAAGAACATTGCAATGCAGTATAGTTGTCTCACGGTAGTCATCTTACACACACGCATGTTGTTCTGTGATTGTGATAGCTAGTGTTTCTGGTCTCTGTAGCTCGTACACCAAGGCCCTCCAACTATTTATCATTTCCCAGCATTTCACATTCGAGGATTGTTAGAAAAATATTGACCAAATTTGGAAAAAATAATTAAATAAAAAATTTTTGAATAAAAAGTGAGTTCATGAGTTAGGAGAACAGTTGTAATTAAAAAGGATAAAGTAAAATGGTTATTTCCTCTTTGTGATTTTTCCTTCAAAATACTTAGGATCACACTATATTGGGGTCGTATTATATTCGGGGCAATACGGTAGGTTATACAGCAGGTTTTCTGCACTAGTGGAAGAACGGGGTATGTGTTATTTTGCTTTCCATACTTCCGTAACTCACCAAGTTGAAAGCAACTGTTTATTGGATAAAGGAGGTATATTACATTGTTGATTCTTTGAACTAGGGTAGGAAGTATGTGGTACTTTACATTACATACCTCCTTTATCCACTAGAGATATATTTAGTAATATTAAATGACTGCAGGAAGGAGGTATGTGGTAATTTTTGTTTCATACATCCTTCTTCCATCAGAAATATAGTTTGTTGTTGTCGTCACATACCTCCTTCATAACACTAGTATCTAGCTTAATAAGGCTCCTAGGGATTTGTTGTAAATACCAACTAAAAAACAGGCCAGCTGGCACCTCCTTCATCCCTGGTAACTCAAATTGGAAAAGTTGTGCAGTTATCTCGGTATGTGGTAACAGATTCCTTCCAGAAATTTCTAGAATGACGCAGAAGGGCAATGCTGAGCAAAAGTGGCTGGCATATACATTTTCAGTGTATACGCACCAGAGTGCTTCGCAAGAGGAATTTGAGGCTGTTGGACCATTGGTTTATGATTCAACACAACGGATTCCCTTCCATCGAATGGGGAAATAGAACAAGTAATCGGCGAGGTTACACGCTCCTTCATACCATCGCCCAATTGGATGTTGCGTCACTGAACATGGGAACAACTACTTTTTCCAGGAATGGTAACACCTCCATCACCAACCTAACGTTCGTGACGGTCTCTCAACACGTGACATCGTGGGAGGTCAGCAATCGTTTTACTCATAATGACGATCAGGCTATCGTTTTTTAGATTGCTGATTTCCGAGTACAGAGTGGGGCTCGCACGACTTCGGGTAGCAGATGGAATTCCTGGTCCTTCGACAAGGATTCCTTTATTGTTATTGTGGAGAATAGTGACACAGCGCTCCAGGGAAGTGGATGCCACGGCTGAAATACTCGTGTCTAAGGTAGCTCTCGCCTGCAATGAATCGATGACCAAATCATCACCTACCAACCAACGTGGCGCAGTGTATTGGTGGAACAGTAAGATTGTTGATCTCCGTAGAGTGCCATCGTACGCGGAGACTTGCGCAGCGAGGAACCACCCGAACAATGATCTTCAACATCACACGGAAGTGCGCGCCACGTTCAAAAAGGCAATTAAATATAGCAAAAGGCGTACATGAAAAGAGCTGTGCAATGCTGTTGATTCTGATACTTGGGGCAAACCTCATGTCATGAACAAGGTAAAAGGTTCCTATGCGACACCTCCATCGTGTCCAATATTACTTGCCCAGATTGTTATGTTCTTTTACCGCAACAGTTGAGTGCTCCCCTGAACCACACTGTTGTTTACGAGGAAGATGAAGTACAACCTATCACAGAGGAACTTTTAACGGCCTGCAACAAGGTGGGAGATTTAAAAGCCCCAGGAGACTTTCTCAAGGTCTACAACACCTGTCTTTGCGAAAGGACCTTTCCGGACAGATGGAAACAGCAGAAACTTTCTTGTCCCATAAGGGAAAAAACGTACCAAATGACCTCTCATCTTAGAGGCCAATATGCTTGTTGGATACTCAGGTAAAGTCTTGGAGAGGATCATCTGTGACAGACTAGTAACCTTCATGGACGGTCATGAGAGTCTATCCGACAATCAGTTTGGCTTCCGTAAAGCCAGGTCATCTATTAACGTCATCAAAATAGTGGTAGATGCTGCCCGAAAAGCGAACCCTGGAGAGCTATGGAGGAGGGGAACGAAGAAGCATTACGCGGTCATTGCCCTAGACGCCATGAATGCATTTAACTCGTCTAGATGGAGCTGCATTCTCGACGCATTGTGTCAAATAAGAGATACGTCAGGAAAATCATATCTGATTACTTATGCAATCAAGAGTAGACATACTCGAGACAATACGAGTTGTAACCGGACAGAAGACCATCCAAACCACGGGCGGTGTTCCAGAGAGTTCTGACCTTAGTCCTTCTGTGGATTATCATACACGACGTTATACTGCGGATTCCACAACCGGAGGCGGCGAAATGTGTCGGGTTTGCCGATGATGTGGCCGTGGTTACCGTTGGAAAATACATAAAGGTCACTGAAGTATCAAATGACTCAGACTGATTCGTCGATGGCTATCAACGGTCGGCCTACAATTGGCAGACCACAAAACGGAAGCAGCTTTTGCGTCGAGCAGGAAAAAGTTTAACAATACAACTCTCCGTAGGGAATTGCAAGATTTATTCTCAACCCTCCATGAAATACCTTTGAGTACACAGACAGTAGATAGTGCTTCGATGTACATTTAGGCGCTGTCAGTGATAAAACCGGGCGGGTAGCTTCAACCCTAGGGCGTATAATGACAAACATTGGAAGTCCTAGACAGAGTCGTTGCAGGCTACTATTATGCGTCATTAGCTCTAATCTGCTCTATGCAGCACCGATATGGTCGGAAGCAATGAAGGTGAAATCATACGAACGCCGAGCGTTATCTGTGTACCGGAGAAGCGCTTTGCGTGTTATATATGCATTCAGGACGGTCTCGTATGATGCTGTGAGCGTCTTAGCGGATATACCACCGATCGATCTCCTGGCCGACTAACGAGCCAGAGTTTACCGGAAAATACGGGATCTCGAATACACCGCTCGCACAGCCATCACCAAGGAGGAAAAGGAAGAGACCATGCTGAGATGGCAGAGTCGTTGCGATACATCGATCACTGGAAGGTGGACCCAACATTTCCCTATGGAACGAAACGAAGCAAGGCGAGTTGGACCACTACCTCTCTCAAATGCTGACAGGTCATGGCCTACCAATACTGCTTCCATATCGAGAACAATCCATCATGTTGCCCAGACGTAGAAGACGTGGAGCATGTCTTTTTCACATTGCCCACGATTTGACGAGAGGCAGGATCTGGGGCGGGCGTCAAAAGCAAATATTTTGATTGAGAACATGGTGCGTCTGATGTGTCTGAAGGAAGCTGGACTATCGTAGCTAATTTTGCAGCCAACATCCAGTTGCATCGTCTCGCAGAAAGGAATAGAAGAGAGTTACGAAGGGTATGTAGTCATTCAGCTCCGTGATGCAATGCTTGACGGCGGTTCCGTAGGGAGGTACAGAAGTAAAGGGAGATGGTTTTTAGTGGGTAAAAATCTCATGCACTGAAGTACGGGTTTCACAGCGTCTTTTGAAGACTTTCTCCTACCCTCGAGAAAAAAACAACATACATACTGCATTTTATTCTGCTTGGAGCCCCTAAGAACAAACTCGGCGCTGCTTGAGTATGTAACTAAAAATTTACACAAGTATTTGATGAAAATTGTAAGGATTATGATTTATTCCCGGAAGACTGGCAAATTGCATTTCGCGATATCCGCTTGTTTGATACGCCAAATTTCCGAAACTTAGAAAGCCCATGAAACGAACACTAGATAGAAAGCAAAAGTTCGATGTTTCCTATGTGTTAAGAGAATAAATGAGCCAAATTTCATAAAAATTTGAGGTGGGCGAGATGATCTGGATGAATTGACGTGGAATGACCCTTATGTATAACAATTAGATAATAGTTATTTAGAAGAGTACAACATACATAAGAAATATACATTTTTATCCAGTTTAATCCGTCATGGAAGTTTTTAATTGAAGGGGAGGCACGCATTTCAAATTTGCATTACTTCATATTACTGTATCTATCCAGAGGTGGTGCCAGAGGATATTACCTCCATTGCAGTTCACTCCACCCTCAATATTGTCTTTAGTTTCGAGTTTTTACAGGAACGAAGCATAAACTATCCATCTTACCATGAACTTCTTACCAAGAAAACTCAAATTTATATTTTCCAGAATTTGAACAAAATAACTTATAAATTAATGGATTCACAAGACGGTAAATGGAACAAGTTTACAATAGGTTCTGTTCAATTGGGTCAAGTTCAGAATCCTTCGCCTGTTTCATATTCATGGATGGAATTTTCTTCAGTGAACATAATTGAATTTGCGCCTTTACATACATAAAACCTCATATCAAAGAAGACTGCTATCATAAATGTCTCCAATTTTCACTATTAAATTCTTAACAAAAAATAAATGATACGAGATTACAAGATTCCAGAAATAACAAGTGTACTACTCCTGGACAGTTTTGTCTAGATTGTATTATAGTGTGTTATTTATATTTTATCATTTATGTATATACATTCTGGATTCCTTCAAAGTGAAGTCTCAACATCACAATAATAAGCAATTCAAGTTTATGCTTGAAAACATCTCTTTAAACACACTAAAAGGGTGTTAGTTGACGCTTTTAAGAGAAAAATTCTCAATTATTAATAAATAGCTACATAATAATAAACTTTTATTTTGGGGTTAGGCTCAAGCCATCAGGCCTGCTCTTCCAAACTAAAAGATCTGAGTTAAATATTTCAATGTTAAACCATTTTAGGACTGATTCTCAATTGACAGATGAAACCTAATGTCACAGTCTCAAAGGGCGTTTGGCTCATCACTATATTAAATACACAAAGTTTTAGCGGGGGGGGGGGGACTCCATTACAAGAAAATGGTTTTCTATTTTCACGACCGTAAATCTTTTCCCTTGTGTGCTTACTACAGCTCAGGGATCTCTTAACTACACCTCACAGGTTAGTTTCAGCCAATGAAGGTGTTTGGTCCGGCCTGCAACTATCTGATGAACTTAAAATCTATTCTCGTGACAGAGCAAGTTCGTCCCAATGTGGACATTAATTTTTCCCCTAAAGAAACTTCACACATCTTATATATAACAAAAAGCCCAAAAGGGACACACAAGAGAAACATACATATGACAAACAATGTTTAAACCAATCCTTTATTGATTAAGTTTCTTTTTAAATAATAAATGTATAGTTATTATAAATGTTTATTTAATACATATATGTTTTGTAACTTAACTCTTTGGTAAACAAAAATTGTTGTAGTAAAGTAAGCCTACCAAATAAATTTAAATGCACACCCGTTTATCTAAGAAATGTTGTCATGAGGCGCAAGTGTTTCCTTTGTAATCAAAATAGATTGCCCACCAGACTGCTCAGATCTTTCAGTTTGGCCCTCAAGTTTTAAGTTTGGAGACTGCTGCTAATGGAAACCACACCTATTTTTTCTCTTCACATTTTACCTCAACTGGAAATAATAGCTTCTGGTCTTCACACAACCTAATCTGAGAAATTTAATTTGTACAGGATATTCTTGTTGAAAGATGCTTGAAATATTTTCATGAACATTTTCATATGACAATATAACCAGGACACATTAAAAACACATTTTCACATTTCAAGATAATCCTAAAGAGCATTCTTTTCATTGGTGAGTATAAGGCCACATACACTTTGGAATGGATTACTGGTGACTAACTGAGAGCAACTGCATTATAAACATCAAGAGAACACTCCAGCTACTGCTGCTACTACATATAGCTCTGAAGGTAATACATTCACAACAAGAAGCAATCAAATGCAAATTTCTAGAAGCAAACCTTGATATATTGCATTTTACTTTTTTGCATAGCACAATGTTCATAATCCTTGTTATACATTACATTTACATAATTTAAGGACAAAACTACAGTCAAAGAACAAATTGAAAATGACTCAATACATACCAGAAAATAAAGGGGATACCAATATTCAATAGAATTAAAATTGTCTTCAATGTAAAATCAAAACCCTTTTCATGGACATTATCTGAACATGAAACTGCCCATGAAGTTGGAAGAATAGCAATTATTCAATATAAATAAGAACAACCACAAGATTATTTTATGAAAATCATAACTTCAGAACTGTAGTTTCATAAGTTCACAAGAACAGACTTCTATCAAGAAGAATATATTACAGTTCAGGTTTCTTGAATGCCTTTTCCAGAAATTATCATAATGTTCATTGGTTAATTGGTTAATTTTGCCTCTTGTTGAGTTTGATTATGAAAATTTTGTGAACAAATAAATTATACCATTGTTTCCCTGAGAACTAAGAAACTCAAGCTGTACAGAAATTTTACATTTCAGCTTGAATCCCAACATTATAGCAGTAAATGCGAGTCTATTGAAAAATTAATTAATAGAAAATGCACTTAACCCCTACCCAATTTTAAATAATATAAAACATTTATTAAGTCTACATATACAAATGTTCCAAGTGACATTCCAGAGGAAAAGCATCTTCATTCTCAAAGTAAATTAAACAAGACGGAAGTCCAAAATTGAACTTTAAAAACAAATTACATTTGTGGCAATATATTTATTTATTTATTTCATACAAGGAAATTTCAAGAATTCTCATAAGGTGATATCACAATTGAAATATAATTAATTATATGTATGGAAACAATACGAAAAATATATTTCCAGATCCCAAAGTAAGAGAATGACTCATTCTTAAGAAATATGATTTGTTAATTCATAATTAGTCAAAAGTAATAAAATACATCATCAGCAATACACGTGAGTAGTTTCCAATCTTATAATAACTACCACATGTTCATGAATGTAAATTATACAGGTACATTCACAATTATAATAATAATAATGGATCCTCTTCCCAATAACTTACCAATAATAAAAATCAATGGATATATAAACATGTACTTCAATAAGTAATTATCTTTGAATGCAAAATCTTCAATTTCGCTAATTTCTCTGAAGGAATTTTTTTGAAAATGTTTGCATTAAATTACATGACCTTTCTCAATCTCAACAAGAAAAGTATTCAAAAGACAATTATGACAATGCTGGTATGATGAACTGACAGTAACTAATTTTGGCATGTTAACTACTAAGCCCAGCAATCAACAGCAGAACCCAACAACACAAGACAAAGAAACAACTCTACTTCTTAAAAATAGAGTTTCACTCCAAAACCAAGAAGCTAAAAGAACTAATTGTATTTTGGAACACAAAAATTTTTCTCGGAACAAAATGCAAAACTAGCAATAAATGAATTTTCCAATGGAAGAATGCAAATCTCTCATCATGAGAGGATAAGTAATTTACACATATTAGTTTTCTCTCTTAAAATAAGTAAATAGCCACACAAAACCATTACAATTTAATTCACTCTACAATGGACACATTCTTTAACCTTAAAACCACAATAAAACATTCAACCACATGCTAGTGACACATACGTTCAAATTCAATAGGTGGAATAAACCACTTTAACCATAAGCAGTCATTCGTGTGCACTAATATTGTAAATTGATATAAAACATACAAATAAAATACATGCAGAATCACAAAAAACACTGGAAAGATGCTATGTCATAATTACCCAACTACCATTTGTGCAGGCATAGGCTCCAAAGTGAGACTACTATAATGCCCTTTTCACCATAACGTCACCAGTAAAACCAATCAAGAATTTAGCCAAATTCTGCGATTATATTCGTCATTCCGTAACGTAGATCTTCCCATTTTACAGAAGAAAATGTATCCACTCACTCGTCTCCAAATATACAAAAACCTACGATCACCTCATCATTCTCAACGAGACAAAATTCAGCCGTGTGGGAGCATAACAGCCACTCTCATACAAATCTCATGTGATACGATAGCATATAATTACATAATTTATGCTTACGATATACTACCATGCTTCAGCAAAATCAACGGGCATGCAATCTACACACTTAATAAATCTTCAGGGCCATACTGCTCAGGTCTAACCAAGGATCCAACCCTTTGTATCCTCAGTGGCAGAGAGTGAGTGAATAATCGAGCCCTCTGGTGACGCTACGGATCGGGCGTAGAGCGCGGGCGCGCTCGCTTCGATGGCGTACCTGCTGGTTCACGGCGGCCGGATGCGGCAGGGACTGGTCGTAGGTGGGCGGCGGGCCTTGAGCCGCTGCCGCCGCAGCGTACAACTGCGCCTGCGAGGGGAACACCCCATAGGGCGCGGCCCCGGGGACTGCGAACAAGAAGCGCCGTCACCGTCTGTGGCCTCCGACCCGCAGCGCAGAGCCCCTCCCTCCACCTACACCGAGGGGCGGCCTCTGCACGCTTCCAGAGCAACACAGCACGAACCCATGAAACTACAAAACTGGCATCATCGATGTTCCCCCAATTTTAAAACTATTTAACATTTCTAACTAAGCAAGACTTCAGAAATATTTTCTAATTTAATTCACACGAAAGATAAATTTTGGTTTATAAATTAATGCTCCTTGTACTTTCCATCAAGGGAGGTGTGGGGCTTTAACCTGGTTTCCTTATCGCCTGATGGCCGTACTGCAAGCACAGCTCGCAGCAGCATTCTTGCTTACCTCCGTAAGCCGCAGGCGGAGGCCCGGGCACATAGCCCGCGGGCGGTTGCCCGGCGGCAACGGGGTACGCTGAAAAAGCACGGGGCACGGTTAGAGGTGGCAGGGGAGGCGGGCCGCCTCTCGCGCGGGGCTGAGTCAACGGAAACCAAATGGGCCGAAGGCAAACCAAAGCCAACAACAACTCAACAGAGGCATTGCCCCGATCAGCAACCGAACAAGAATAGGTTAAATTAATAAGACATTTGAGTTTACTTCAATCCAATTAACGAACTTAAATTAACTCAAAACGATAAATAACTCTCACAACAGTACTTTCGAAACGATCATTTCTGAGATACGAAAAACAAATGCTCGTTACCAAAGAACTGCAGCAAATAAGAAAAATCACAACAATAATAATAATTAATAATAATAATAAAAACACTTTAATTTTTCAAACAAAATTATCAAAAATAAAATTTGGTAAGGGATGGAATGTAAATAACTTCTTTACAACAAACCACAAAGAGGACACATTTTAAAACATTCTTAAAATTATCATGATCATTAAATGGCATATAGAAGAGAAAACGATTTGACATCAAAACCACATCTAAGTGCGAACAAACATTTCAACCAAGACTGCTTTCAAGTTATTTTGAAAAATTCTGGTTTTGGTTTCCAAACAAAATTCTTGCCAATCTTTTTGTAAACAGCCCACATGTAAAAAACATTGTAAAATAAATTATGTAATAAATTAAATTATAATTAACAAAAATAAAACGGTATGCATGTACCGCAATATTTTTAAAGTCAAAAAATTAAAGATAAACCAAACAGAATGACAGGCAACATACCATTCCCATTTATTAACATACAGCATTCCAAAGCAAAATAATAACAAAGCTGACAAATTTCAATATTTAACTGAAAATATTAACTGTTAGTACAATAAAAAATTGTTTTTAAACCATGCAAGCACACCATAAGAATCACAAAACAATTTATCACATCTAAAATCCTGTCAACCAAAGCAACAACACAACACAGAAAAACACCAACATGCTACTACCATGTTCATTATCATGCTCCAACTAGCTACACTTGCATGGATCTGGAACTACAAATCTCTTTCTAAATATTTGAATTTCAAGAATTTAGGAGGCTTTAAAATTCCAATGAGTAAATACATACAAATGAATACAATTCTCAATTTTTCCAAGAGCTCTTGCCACTGAAAATTCAATATGCCAAATCCATACATTTTAATACTTTAAAATCAATACAGGCATTTTCAAATTTATTTCATTCAATCAGAGACCAAAGCTACTAGAGGTTTTCCTAATCATGCAACAACATCAGGTTCATAATTGTTAACAATTTTCTAACATAATATTAACATTATGAACGAGATAGTGACAGATACAAAATTTGTTTCAAGTATTCCAGCATAACTTCCATGTTTTACTTATGAAACAATAAATATATTAAAAGCTTAAGTTTTGACAGTAAAACTTGAAACACATCTGAAGCAAAATAAAACCTACAGGAGCCAGATGCACTATCATAGCATTTCTATAACATCTAGACCTAGGTCTTAAAATATCCACTCAAGCTATCTGCAGCATTCACCTCCTGATAGTGCATCTGGTCAGTATCCAATAGCAAGCAAGTGATAAAGTAATACTACAAAGCATTCTGGATAGAGATGTTAATTTAATAGAAATGATTCATTTACATTCTATAAAAATCATTCGATAATTGAATTTGGAACCTCTCTCCCTCCCAAACTTGATCCCTTTCCCCCTCCCCTCACTTTCTCTCCCTCTCCCACACTCACTTGCTCTCTCCATCCCTCTCACACACCCACTTCTCCCCTCCCTCTCTCACTTGCTCTCTCTTCAGATATCATCAATATTTTAAAATGTCATAACAAATACAATTTCAACATCAATGGAAAGATTTTCAGATAGTTCCATGAGTTTCTGTAACTAAATCATTCCATCAGATACTAGAAAGCGAAAAAATGCTCCCAATACACATTCAACAACCTAAAGTAACATGCACTTAACGTTCCATTAGCATACAAATTTATTAACATGCATTGTGAACTTAGGCAAACTAGTCATTTTCCCCAAGAATGTACTACTCAAAGTATGGGAATTTTAAAAACTTCAATTTGAGTTTTCTGAAAAATACTTAATGAAATTTCTTCCTCAAAGGATAAAAATGACTCTTCACCTTAGTCATACAATGAATAATAAACTAAAATGTAATACACACATGCAAAGCATTCCAATGTTAACTAATCATAATAACCATTAAAAAATTAAAAAATATTTATTCTTCTTATACTGTTTTTTTTTTCTTTTTGGCAAAACAAATTGAGAGACAGCTATATAAGACTTGTACTAGAAAACAACCGAGTTGCCAAAACCATAAAAAAATCATAAAATTCATACGTAAGGCGATCGGGTAATACTGCCTGGCATCGGAGGAGGGAAAAATCTGAGATTATCTCTTTCTATCTGAAATTTGGCAGAAAAAACAGACATTTGTCAATTTTTTCTTCTGGGTTGATACCTGTCCAACTTTTCTTTTATCAATAACTCAGTGGCCACTTCCACATTTGTGAATCAAACTCCTTTATCCTACAGAAGATACGAGATACTAATATCGCACCAATAGAAGCATAAAATTATAATGGCAAAATTGATTCATCAAATGAATCTCACAATAACTAACATATTTCTTATACATTTTGAGCTCACAGAAAAAAACTAATACAACAGTCTTATTAGATCCTGATTAAAATAAACAGAATGAACTTTAATTTTATACATTCTTTAATTCTGCAGCTAATTCTTTGTACTTCAAGACCACTGAATATTAAGAGCCTTGACAAGCATTCTAATTCTTTTATGACAACAAGAAAAACCACTTAGTGGATAACCATGGCATATTCATACATGCTTTACATGTTCTACTTGTGATTAAATTAAAGGCATATTATAATAGCCAGTACATCAATTTCACCCAACATTCTGTCTCAAAAATACTGTCATTTAAATAAATTTCAAAATCTCAAATAGAACTCCTTTATTAACAAGTACAAGAACATTATTACAATGAATATAAATTTGTAAGGTTCAAAAACACATGATTCCATCAACCTCAAGATTTCAGAAATTACATGACTTATTAAGATAATTAAAGTCTTTGAGGAGTTAAGTTTTCTTTCCTAAAGAGTTCAGACAAACAAGAATCTGATGTTTCTGCCACATAATCCAGCAATTCAAAAATTTTGATTGCAACTGTAGAATCCTCTGAAAGGTCATGGGAATATGAAATTTTAAAGTAATCCATGACAACTACAGCACAGCATATGCCATGACATCTGCAGGAATGCTACCTTGTGCATGAAAATATATTAAGCAAAAATACATGGAATCATTGTCCAAAAATTACTCAAAAGCAAGAAAAGAAATATTTCAATAGTTCCATCAAAATTTAAGTGAATGTTTCAATAGTATTTCACAAGCCAAAGAACATTCCAGCAGAATGCCCATGCAGTTTCACATATTGAGATGAAAAAAAATATATATATATATTTTTGCACTCCAACTTGCTACACTAAAGGAGAATTCTAGTGGAAGTAATAGAATATACGAATAATGTAAAGACAACACAAGCAGCCAGTCAGTCAAATATCCGAGAAGGTAAACACGTAGAAGAAGAATACGTTTTGAATGTGTTTCTGACAACAATACGCTGCGCTTTGACTAGAGACAGACAGAACAGGCCAGAACGACTTTTCCCCTGCCATAGATACATCCACAACAGGAAGCTGTAAGGAATAAGGAAGTTATACAGATGATTTACCCTCGCGAAGTTGACAGACACACCAACAGAACACAAGACACCTTTGTGTGGCTTTAGTCAGAAAAATCAGACATGTATTGTTTCATTTATATATTTGTTTGCTTTAGATTTTTCGTTTTGCTTTTTGTGAATTCTCTCACAAAAAGTTTTTTCTTATCCTGCTCTCATGTCACAGTGAGCAGATGATCCCGGGACCTTTTTATGTACTGTGTGCAAATAGCTCAACAATAGGTCTCTGAAATAAAAAGACAACAAAAAAGCAAGCACCAAAAATAATATGTATATCTGATATCGTTTTTCTATTACTTACATAGGAGTAGAACTAATACATAGAATTCCCCCATGATCATGTAATGACTGTCAAAAACTTATAATACAATGTAACAGCAAAATTAATAGTACCTAAACGTCAAAATTTACTAACTGATAAAACCATTTATAGCAATGACATTTGACAGTTTATTAATAGGTAGCCATTTTGTATACATCCACAGTATTGATTATGTCTTTGCATTCAGTCCTTAAGAAAATTCAAATTCTTAATATTACAAACGTATCACGAAGCGATCACGACATTTTTAACAAAAAATGTAAAATACAAATACATGTCAGGTAAAAGTACGTAATAACGCCCAGAGAAAATGTTGGGCGTTGCGAAAGAGATGGGGTGAATAGTACACCTGAAGGTTTAAATCAATATCTTAATAATCTAATACATCAGACTACATTATAATAATCAGCAATTTACACCTTACCTTTTTTATCAGACATATGAAAAATTAAACTGAAGCAGAATCTCAAATCGGATTACACAAACGGAACCGAGATGACACTAAATGGCTGCACAAAACAGGCACAAAAAAGTGGTAACACGGTCACTTGCGCCTTGATGACATTCCCTTTAGATCTTCCACGCGAAATAAACTACCTGCAATGTTATATCTGGTGGTCATAAGTATGAACTATGTGAGTAAACTAAGGCTTTGTTACATTTTATTTTCATTTAAAAGATTAATTCACGCTTGATCGTCATTATTACGAAATAAAATATTATTTAAGTGATAATAAATTCTCCGCTCACTATTTCGGCGGAGAAAACTAGTTTCATGGTAATACCCAAGTGCTACCTGGTGGGAAACTGTTAGAAACTCATATAGGAGTTTCCAGAATAAGGAGTAAGGTATACTTTCTTGGAAAGAAGTGTTCAATGCGAAAGCCGGAAGTAGAAGCGATTCGGAGTCTTCTCGTTCCTGGCGGTACGAGAAGTTCGCACTGCCAACGATGTTCCAATGAAGGATAAATTACTGGCGGGGATACCGACGTTGCATACCTCTACTCAAGTCATATTACCATTAGGAGTCGCCCGCGCGCGCCTTTTCTTGCCACCATTGGTATCTTTTTCATTTTTCTTTGGCGAACATCGGTATTATTCACACATTAACGGATGTAGAACTCTTAAGTATGTAATGTTTATTATGGCTACACTGCTTCATTGTAACAGAAGTTATTGAGGTGAATTATTCTCATACCAAGATTTCGCTGAATACACATCTTGATTGTTATTTTTTACGAATTTGATGGCTGGTGGTTACTGTTATGTTATAGCTTAAAAGGTGAGTTGAGGATGAAACGATATTTGGGACAGGTGTTCGCAAATGGGAACAATGATACAAAACCTATATTTCCTCTCGAGTTCCGTGGAATATTGAATGAGAAAAGTATTGTGCTGTTTCTTATTTCACATACGTTTATATATACATGGTGATGCGGAAATGGAATTCGCTTTCTCAGCTAGCTTGGAGAAAATCCTAGATTTAGTTGAAGTGATTTACTCCTGCGTATGTCTGTCTTCATGTACGTACTTATCAGCTGTTATCAGTTTTGACATGTCTTAAGAATGGAAGCTGGTGCTGCGATACATTTTTAAGAATTTGTTCCAAGATTTTAGCACTTTTAATAACCACTATCAAGTCTGACTTGATATAAGGTTCATTTTATTTTTGATGTCATTTAATTTTATTCCAAACTAATTTTCAATATATAATTATTGAATAAAGGAGCAGTGTCAGGTTTATAGTTTGTTACTCGTTAATATAAATTTTAGATTATTCATGTTTAGAGTGAAGTCTTTTGCTCCTAACCTCTTTTTGTTCTGTGATGCAAAGTTTGGAATTGATAGTGTTGGCCGTTCTAGCTGTAGATTGATAATTCTTATACTCCAATTTCTGTAATATATTCTCTGGGAAGAGTGACCTCTCATTCAAATAATTTTTTAAGCCCAGGGGTTTAGTTTCTTTTTGTAATAATAATAATAATAATAAATTTATTGTCAAAAAACAGTACAAACTGCGTATGACCATGTGGAGGAAAAAAAACTAATTTACTCTCCGGGAGCAAGCAAGAGACCATCCCATCAATTCCGATCAAGGGCCCTAAGGCAGAGGCGGATTCAAAAATTTCAGCAAAAGTTCCTAGATAAGATAAAAAGTTTGCTGCGAGTAATAATACATATATTATGTCAATATGTTTGTAATTTAACGCAAATATGTGTAAATTTACATGTACAAGTTATTATTGAACTATAGATTATTCTGAGTATAGTGTTTAAAAATCATAAGAGTTGAAAAAACACTAAATTCACGATTTATTGTTACAATAAACACGCCCCTTTTGCAGTCACAATTCTACTACTTGAGAAGTTTAAATTGTGTAATATTCCTCCAGTTTGTTGGTAGAGGAGGATTTATTACGTGTTTCATCGTTAATGTAGTGTGGGTAAGGAGTGCCTTCAAACTATTTAAAATCATAATGTTTGCTTACTAGTTTAAACTTTTTCTAACATTATTCTAATGTTCGTGTATTGGTTCTTTAAAGCTTAATTTATGTGCAAGTTCATGTTTCTGATTATCAGTAAATTTGATGAGACTGAAAACGAAACAGAATAATATTAGTTGACCTCTTAGGGAATATTTGATATGACAATTGATGTGATTTAATGATAATATGCCTGATTGGTTTGTAACAATGTTTTTATTTGTGGAATTGTGGATTCAGTGATTAGTTTACCTCTGAAATCTAAATACTAATTTTTTTCTTGAGTCTCAAGAATGCAAGAAAAATATATTACTGCTGATATGAAACTCATTTCAGATATTTGTTATTACAGGTATGTATTTAAAAAATAGTCTATAGTATATTGCAGCAAGATCATTTACTGAATTGGCAAATATGTCAACACCTTAATGCAGTTCAATAATTAATCACTAACAATAAAGAACTTGAAACCTATATTTTTATTCATTCAGATAGTTTTCTTGTCTTCATAGTGTAAACGCTTGTGACGTAAATGTTACCTATTTTCTGCATTTTGTTGAACCACGTTGTTTTATTTATTTGACAAATAATAATTATATAAATGTTTAATATAGTGTAGTTGAGGATTGGAATTGTTAATGTGGGAGTGGAAACTTTGTTGTTTAATGAAGAACTGCAATGGATAGTATTTTTTGTTCTGTTTCACTATGCTACTTGTCACTCATAAAACTGAAAAACTACTTTGAAATGGATTCTATTTGATTGTTTTTTTTGTATAAGGTATATTGAAATGATATGTGTTTGGCTTTAAAAATAGAGGATATCATGATTTGAGTTAAATAGTGAATTGTGTTTAGTAGTGAAGAGCTAACGAGTATTTATTGTTGTAATGTAACTTGTATATAGTTGATTTTTGTGGGAAAGAAATATTTGTTCACACATTTCTCGTTGGATGTAATCACATGATGATTTTTTATGGAAATACGAGTTTAATTAAATTGGGCGTTTTGTATTCTAATGGAGTATTACCTGGATTACATTTCTGAATTAATTGCCAATGTAACTATGCTTTATCAGATTAACCAGAAGGAGGCGTGCAGCTGCCTTAGCTGTTGCCCATCATGTCTGGCCATAGGAGTCAAAACAACCCTCCAGGCCTTAAGCAAATTGACCTGGACCAGATATGGGGCGACTTAAAACAAGGCATTGAACAAGTTTACAACCGACAGGGCATGTCTAAGCATCGATATATGGAACTCTACACGTATCCTTTGTGTGTTGGTGGTAATAGGTTCAGTAGTATTGAAAACTCATGACACCAGCAACTGTTGGCTTTCTCAATCAAAACTGTTGAAACCCCTACCCACTCCAAAGAATGCCTGTTCTGATTCTAGACTTTCTTTGTAAATGCCTAGATCCTTGTTCTTTATAAAGTGTAACAACAGTTGCTCAAGGTTACAGATGTTTTAATACTACTACATAGTTAGCAAGAATAGTAAATTTCTGAAATATTCATGTGTCCATGCACCAATACTTCTTGATCAAAGCTTATTTGCTATGGTAAAACTATTTTGCTTTTAAGTTTGGTTTCAAAATGTCTTTACTATAGGCATGTTTTAGAATGGTCTGTTAAATGACACATTCATTTGTAGGATTCTTATTGTGTCCTAATGCTTGCTCTATGAAGAATAAATCTTGAAAATTTAATGATTTGGATTCATACTACATATTAATGTCTAAATACAAGCAAAATATATCAATACCTTTTAGGCATATCAATGAAGAATCTGGATGAGATAACATCGCATTCCAATTATAACAGTTATATAATGTCTATGTTGGATCTCCTTAATAGTTTTTGTAAAGAGTGCAATGTGGTATTTGTGCATGACTGGTACTCTTCAAATGTAATTCGAAAGCTGCAGATGCAGTGAGATCACAGCGGTAGTTTTTAATGTTTTTTACAAATTAAAAACATAAGTTTTGATTGACGTAAAAGTTATTCGGGATTAAAAGTATGTCATTAGCTTTAAATTTCCAAAATGTTTTAATTGACATAAAAAAAATTGAAGAACAAACAATTTTAATAATAGTTTTAAGAGTTGAAATTGCACAAAATTTGAGTTTTGGGCGTAAAATTTAATATTCAATCGTGTTCCACTTTTGCAATATCTTTGCCCCTCTCCTTACTGAACTTTCTCTGAAGAGACTTGCTATGCAAATAGATGAACCAATGATTTGGTTTATGGTTGGACATATGACTCAAAACAACAACCATAACCCTCCTCAACCTCACTGTCTTCGCTCTTCCTAGGTCCATTGTGGGCTAATTGTTAAAAAATTCAACATTTGAAACTTCTTAGTTAACAGATGTGAGAACTAGATAACCCATTTCTACAGATTTGGGCTTCTGTCTTATTACCTTTCCTCACAAATGTGTAAGAAGAAAATTCCCAGCGTAATACATTTTTTAAATATAAGTAGTTACTTCGATTAGGGTAATTAGAATGCATTTGTGAACCAGATACATCTTGAGTAATAAATACAAGTGGTTCAAAGAACACTTAGAGGTAGATAATGGAAGAATTGACTTGAAGCTTTACAAATAAAGAGTAAGAATTATTATGCTCTACAAATGTTGTGTATAGTTATGGTGTAAAGTGAGTTACATATCTTCCTATTAGAACATGAATCAGATGAAGTGACATTTGATGGCAGGCTGCGAAACAAGTCAAAAGCAGAGCATCAGAAACTCCTTTCAGATGAATCTTGATTAGATGTCGGTGAGCTATGCGGTCAGATGGCAAAAAAGTAAGAATGCCCATTAAATGCAAGCTGAAATGTAGAATAATCCTGAGTATCCTTGGAAATGTTTGGGTGTTTTAAAATAAAAAAAGGCAGAAGAGTCCTAAAAATACTATTGCTTGTTTTTATTTTAAAAATGTTCTTCAGAAATTGCCAAGAAAATTAAAGATGAATATACTTGGGCTTCTAGAAGAATGGAATACTTAAATCACTTGAATTACTGTGACATTTAAATATATGAAGAAAATCCTGTCAATAATGCACTAGTAAAGTTGACATGTCAAAAATTATTTATGTCTTAAGGACATGAACTTGTTAATGCATTCTGTCATCATATAGTTGGGTCTTAAATAGTAAATTATATTAAATAACAGCAATTTTATTTTCAAAGCTATGAAAATGTTTTTTACAAAAAGGGATAATATCAGTTTGGTTGTGTGTGGAAACATGATCCAAACCCATGTTGCAAGAGCTTGTGGATCTCGCCAAGACATATTTCAACCGGCATGGATTGTGGACTGTAAATTTTACAAAATGCTGGAGCAGTAGTATCTCTGCTCATACTGTGTTTTCAGTTAGATATTATGCTTTAATAATGTATATTTGATTGTCATGTGAATTTGTTTACCAGTAGTATGATTAACACTAGGCAAATTTGATGAAATGCTGAGAAATACTTGTTGTTCTCACTTGAAGCAGTGCAAGTGGAAGGCATTGAGATTTAGACCATATTGCAATTTGTAAATATTATTGCAACTTTTATGGCTTACTCTTTACTGTAGCAAATAAACTCTTGTCTTCACTAAATATAACTCTTCAAGATAAATGTTGTCAAATTTTTTAAAAATTCAGATGAATTTCTTCTTCTTGACTAATTATTTTTATGAAATTTGGCTTATTTAATCTCCTTACAGATTCAAATTTTAGCTTTTTATTTCTTGCCGCTTTCGTTTGACAGGCTCTTAAAAATTTCAAAAATTAGGTGTATTGAACAAGCTTTGTAATCTTCTGGGGGTAAAAACATAACTTATATTTTTCAACAAATAATAGTGAAGCTTTGTAGTTATATACTCTAAAGTATGTTAGATAAAAATACACTGTATATCTAAGTAAAACTTTTTTTCTGGTGTTAATAGTTTAATTTGAATTTTTGCAGATTTTTTTTGTAAATGCACGTCTTTACATAATAGTGAAAATAGGTATAATGCTAATTATTATACTTAAAACCAAATACATTAACTTAATATACCAGAATAAATAAACAAATATTGTTTGATAATTTTTTTCATTAAGGTTCACACAAGAGGTCAAATTTTTTTGACATTATGAACTTTTAATCAAAAAATCATAGAATAGTCTTCACACAATTATCAATAACAATGTCTCCATTCATAATAGCAATTGTTAGAGGCTGCTGTGCTAGTAAAAACAGGTTTGGTGCAAATCTGAAACATGACTACAGTAGGTAGCTTTGCTTCCTTTCAGTGAGTCAAGTCTAGGTATCTTTGTGGACTACTACAGTATTAATTGCTATGAGCCTGTGGAAGTGTTTTCTAAACATATAATTTTTTTCATGAATTTCAATAAAATATTAATTGGATGATGTCGGCCACACACTCCACTTACATTAATTTACTGGGCTAGCTGTAGATTAGTTTTGGTGAATAAATATAATTGGAATTTGTAGCTGACATTGCTCAATAAACATTTTGTTTCAATGGTTTTTGGGCCAACATGATCATTCTTAGCCTTGCTGGATATTATAATCCCATGTTGTGATATTTTATCATTTCATGTTTGTAGCAATACAATCACATTATAATTTTTGTTGTTATTATAATTTGTATGCATGTGCTGTCTGAAAAAATGTGTAAATGTAGGAAACCGAAGAAAATGAAATAGAGAAGGTTTTTGATCCAGATTTATAATTATTGAGTTACTATTTATATATTTTTTGTTTGATATGATATTTGTGTTTAGATATCTTGTAATTACTCGTATTAAACGAAGAAACATGATTTTTACTCAAAATATTTCATTTCTAACTACACTACTCTATTAATGATTTTATTGTCTTGTAAATGAAGATAATCTCACTTCCAAACCAAATATTTTTGAAATTGTGATAAAATGTCAATTCTCAGACTTTTCATGTTATAAAATGTGACTCCCCTTTTATAGAGTTTAGAGAATGTGGAGCTGGAAAATGTCCTACAATTTCAAGGAAGGATGTATAGAGAATACTAAGATGTATAGAGAATGCTATTGAACATTAGACACAAGAAAATTTTCATGACTCTTAAAGAAAGAAAACAACCACAAATGCATTTCAATAGCTACAAATTTTGACTTCATTGAGGCTTCTGTGATACACTTAAGATTTTACTAGGAAGAAATGAGGTTGATTCAGATTTACAGCAAGAGTTGATGAAAGTGATAGACTTCCTGCAAAATACACAATTGCTGTTCCTATTAAGTGGTATTGGAGCTTATTTACTAGACCCGGTTGTAGTTGATCAAAATAATTACTCCTTGTGTAATTTGGTTTATGGAAAAAATTGTATTTCA
Organism: Laupala kohalensis; assembly: GCA_002313205.1. NCBI lineage: Eukaryota > Metazoa > Arthropoda > Insecta > Orthoptera > Trigonidiidae > Laupala > Laupala kohalensis. Next base: position 489,434 of record NNCF01132078.1, read on the forward strand.
GTGAAAGAAAATTTACAATAAACTAATATTCCTTATTTGAGGAAAGGTATTGGTGTGTGCTGTGCACAATCAGTGGTGTCACCACACACTATGGTGACTCATACATTCACGTACTCTCCTACATGTAATCTTTCACTGTGTGTTGTGTGCTTTGTCCTATTTTATTCCCCAAAGTAAAGAAGCATTAGTTGTTATAAATTCTATTATGTGATGTTATCTGCTGAGTACTCTACTTCATTTCTTGATAGAAGGGGTGGGATTTTATTTTTATTCTGTATTTCAACTTAAATAGTTTCTTCTAAGAAGAAACTATTTTAGAGTTTCTTCTGAGAAGAAAATACTAAGAGTTGTATTTGACTAACGATCTTGTCAAAAGTTTCATTTTTCCGTGACTTTGAGAACTGCCGTGTAAACCAAGATGTATTAACTAATTGATTAAAGAAGAAATTTAGAGCATTCAATGAATTCTACTTAAAACATTAAAGAGAAGTAATTTGGTATGTTTTAAGCGGTATCCTGAATATCAGGTTGTCTGCTTCCTACTTCTACAAACTAGTGCATTTGTATTCTGAAAGGAACCTATAAGCAGTTGCCTCCGAAATAGAAGTATATGGAAACTCCCGTGTATTTTATTAAGAAACTATTAGTTTTATTCCAGAGCTGTCGAGAGAAAGATAAGTCACAAATAGATTAGTCTAGAAAGAAAGGAAGAAAAAGAAATTAAGTGGCGTCTTTGGCATATGTATTACTACATTTGTTTAACGTGTTGAAGGAAAAACTAGAGTATGAAGTCAATACTATGCAGAAATAGTAGCAAAGTCCTGAATATATGCCTGTGCTGTTAACTATTCTGATTCCTAATATCCGAGAACATACGATCGGGAAATTTCACAAGTTATATGGGTACTTCATAATTTCAAATTCTCAAGGATCGAAAACATACTTCAAGTGAACTTTCCTAGGCCCGTTTCCCACGAAGTGCGCGGCGGGAAAGCATTTTGCGGCTGGAGACTGATGACTCCATCTGCACCAAAGGAAGCCCCCATTTAGCCTCCACGCTTTCGTTCCCCTACACGCTTCCTTGCCATGAATTTCTCGTTCTTGTACGAAACGAGCCATATATCAACTTGGAAAATTGTAACGGTCACGAATAACACTCTTCGTCGTGAAATTGAAGAACTTACGAGAATGACTGTCTTAACTAAGTAGAAGATGCAATGATAGTGTCCGAGAATATATAACTAGAATTTATCGTTAAAAATTAAAGAAATTTTAACAATAAAGTAACTGACTGTTCTTGATGACTTGTAATTTACAGGTAAAATTAATAATTTGACATTCAATTGACTTTTGTCCAAAATTCATTTATTTTGTTTTCATTCTGCGTACTCTTGTATTTAATCACCCCAACTACCGATAGAAAACTAAAAACAATTTTCTATTATTTCGATCATTTTATTCTTTAGTAACAGCTGAGAATTTTGTCATATCACCAGAACCGGGTTTACCTTTCTTTGGACCCTGGACACATTACTTATTAAAGGGACCGTAAACAAATTTAACGTTTTAATTACAAGTTTTCCTCCACAAAAAAAAGTTTGATTTTTTTGGAGCAAAATGAGATGAAATTTTGTTTTTTATTTACTTGTGCATAGAAATGTTTTTGTTACGAAAAAAATAGTTTATATAATATCGTTGGAAATTAGGATTAAAAATCGTAACTATTGTTTTCTAAGTTCGCGCTCTGGGCAAAACGTGGCCCGAGCGTGAAAGCGGGTATTCTGATATTTCAAAATATAGTCTGTTACGAGAAAATGCTTACGCCATTTTGTCGCACCTCTGAAAGTGAACCGTCGAGGCTTGTTCATAGACACACACATGCACAGCGGTTTCTGCTGTTGTTCGTGATAACAAGAGACAGAAAATACTGGGGGGTCTCGTACTTTCGCTTGCAGAGAGTAAGGTATTACTGCGTAATGACTTGTGGTCAGCAGCCAGAGAGGGGAATCGATTTCCCCACCCAAGTCGATGTGCGAGAGACATACACCAATCTTCGTTTTTCCCTTCGACAACCGGTACATAAGATAGCTGAGTCTATTTATATTCATGTCTATCAGCTCGTTACGTCTAGCTTACCCTCACGCCATCGCATAATTTATTTTAGAAATTGATCCGAATTACGAATACTTGACCAGCTTTAGAGGTCGACTGCAATATCTCTTCAAACATCTGTAAAATGCTATCGCTATGTGGAACTCAACGGTGCAGAGGGGTCCTTCGTGTCTAGAAACTAAATATCACATGTATGACATCACTGAAATAATTTTACGGATCCCTCCCCCTTTTCGTAAGAAATAAAAAATCACAAGAAACAGTACTTATGAATTTTACTTGATTGGCCTATTTTATTTGCACTTCATAAAAACTTCAAGTTAACATTTTTTTCGACGTTAATTAGGTGAACCTTTCTCGGGTTTTTTAAATCTGAAACTCCAGAGTTCACATATTTTCCTCCCCGATAAAATGCTGGATTCGCACGCAGACAGGCTGTTAACTTCATCACAAACATTGTCATGAAACATTTTTGGTCTAATCGATCAACGCAGGATAAAATTAGCTATCTTACGGTGTATCTAACTTTGATAAGGGTCTTCTTGGTCACTCGCTCTAAAAGGGGAAACTAGGGTATATGTAATTTTTATTCCGTTCAATGATTTTAGGGAAGTACTCGTTAACTCCGATCGCGCAAAACCTCGTAGTGAAGGTCGGGCGCAGAGATCTATCGGCATGTACGGAAAGGGAGCACTCGTTGCAAGTGGTTTGTTCTAGGTGTGAGGGAAATTTTTCGAACAGACTGCTGACTCGCTAGCGCGTTGCGTGAGGGTACCCTCAACCCGAACCTCGAACGTGCATCATATCTGCGCCCAGTAAGGTTGCTTCCCAACCTAATGAGTCCAGGCAATCTAACCTCGGAAAAAATGCAATATTAGCTTTTGATTGTGTTCCTGTGTGAGAAATTACTACAGAATAACATCCAAAATCAGACAAATTCCAACCACGGGAACACCCTTACATTCGCATTTCAAAATGACAGAATCGTTTTTTCTGGAGTTAGGACATTAATTGGGGAAGAATTGAGTTTTCATTATATTGTACGGGTTAATACCCCGACTAATTTCCAATGGTGTTCAAACCAAACTTTTTACCACCGGCACCGTCATCTTGAAAAATTCGTGTAATTTTAGGCGTTTTTTTATTTCGTACCAAATAACTGCCAAACTAAGGGTCAGATGTAAAATGTTACACTATATCTTTTGAAAGAAGATTAAGTTTGCTAAGAGTTGGTTCAATTAGATATTTCTACCTCAAACAATCATGATTATTCTACCTTCAACCAAAAAAACAAACAAGCTCTTCAAATTTTGGTGAAATTTCCTTAAAATGATAAAAATTACAATGATTTTATTAATATTGCAATTTTCCAAAAAATGTTGCAATCACGCATTCATCATGTTGAATTGGAGGATAGTTCACCGGTCAGGAAAAGAGAATGAGAGAGAAATTGCATCATCATTATTGTCCCATCACTCTATTCTCTGTAACTAAGTTTTTTTTCATGTTAAGAATAAATAAGAAATTTTTCATAGATATTCGTAATAGTTTAGGTTAAAAATGTGAACATTGTTTATTTCTGGTGGAAATGTATGCATGTGAATCCAATTAATTCAGTATAACCTGTACATAATTATATTAGAATATATAAAACTTGGGGAGATCCATTACCCCATGTTGCCCATAATCAATGTTCAATTAATGTTGCCATTGTAGTGTTAATGAAACTGGATCATGAGTTGAGAAACATATTACTGTCATTCCATTTTGAATCGCTATGCAGCACTGCTCAATTTTCATTTTCCTAATTTTTTTAGTGTGTTCTGTATGACTTAATAGTCTTAAGAAAAGGGTATACATTTTTGTAGTCAGTTTTGTTTTTTGGCAGACCTTTTTAGTATGCCAGATATGTGAATTTTTTAGAAAATGGTTCTTTTGCATAATGTTCTGTAACTTGGTTAATATTGAAGATGTAGGAATAAATCAAAACCAACATAGTTAAGCAAGAAAAGTCCTAAACATTTTCCCTTAGATTTAAGAAAGTTGACCAAAACTTTTTAGCAAAAAGTGAAATATGACATTTTGGGGTCGTTAATTTTTATGAAGGAAAAGACTCTTCTCAAAAATTTTTGTTGTGTAGATTTCTTGTAGGAATACTTGCAGAAAAAAGTTTGTCCTCAGAATGCTTTCTTCTTCTAGAACCTTTCAAATAAGATCGAAAATAAAAAAAAGTCAATTTTTGGAGGTCAATATCTCAAAAGGGACTGAATGAAAATATGTAAAATTTTAACAGAATGTACTTTGCATACAAAGAAATATCTTCCACTCATTTGATGACTTTCCCTCAAATTCTTTCAGAGAAATAGAGCAGCAATATTAAGAGAGAATTAACTTTTTTTTTCAGGTTATCACAACAGTAAATAAATGATACCCTGAGGATGTGGTTATAGTTTTTTGCAAGTGTTGTTTAATGTTAGGCCTTGTTAATGATAATCAGAAAGGTTAAAATATTTTACTCAGCATGTATTTACAACTTAGTATTAAAAAATAATGAAAATAAATTTACAAATTTTTAAAAGTATTATTATTAAACAATAAAAGGGAAGTATCTTGAACAGGACCATATTGTTCTCAACTTCTCAGACACTGACATGTCACTGTCTACTCTTATCCTGTTGTTACATGTCACTGAGCTGCTAGTGAAGACACGAACTCCCTCTTTCCCAATCGATATTTGTCCACATTGTTCTTAATGATAGAAGGAGCTTAAAACAATACTTAAAACAAATTGTAGAAATTTGATAGATTTCCTAGTGTGTGGTATTGAAAATGAAAAGTGTCTGCTTCACATGTGTCCTGAATGTCTTGGACCAGAAGTTCTACTGGACGTGTTAAAAAGTGAAGTAGACAATTTGCCTGATGAAGTAGCCTTTAAACAGTGAGTACAAACTGATAGAGATAATAAGATAACTTTATTAATGTCTGCAAACACAAAAATGACTTCATTGGGTCAGCAGAATGGAATTTCTTGGCTTCATCAAAATTCTTGTAATGGAATAGGTGGAACTACCAGAAGGGAAGTCACAAGAGCTATTCAGAGACCTTATATCATTTAGATCCTGACATTGAGATATGTTCAAGTACTGCAGAGAGAAGATTAGTGGAATAAAGTACATATTTGTTTCTTCAGCAGAGAGCAAACTAGAACAAAATTGTTAAACAGATTTGAATGCTGTATGTCTTTAAAAAGGAACAAGAAGCTATCACAGAGTTGTTCCCATGAGTGAGAGTCATTACATGAAAGTGCACAAAGTTTAGTGATCATCAAACTTCTATACAGTTTATTAATGTATCGTCATTCACAAACAATGACTCTGTTGCTTGTATATATGAAAATAAGTGGGGGCTTGGGAGAATTAAAGACATGAGTAATGAGGACAATGATAAATAATTGTATACTTTGTTGGCCACACTCTCCCATTTTTTTTAAAAACATGAACTAGTTTTGGAAACAGTTGGTTTTGTCCTCAGTGTATGCCGACTGCTTCAGCATTTGATGACAGTCGGCAGATGCTGAAGATGGAATCAACAGCTTCCGAAATTAGTTTGTATATAAAACAGTAAATGGAGTGTGGGGCTGATGATTTATTACAATAATTTATAACTATTACATTAGTGACTCCACTGTAAATCCTGAAATAATTTACGTTGAGGACAAAGATATTTTGGTTCATATTTTTCACTCATCAAAACCTAAAACTGCCTTCAAACTGTCCCAAAATGATATTGCTTGAGTGCTTGCAAGGAAAATCATTCTGAAAGTAACTCCATCAGAGTTAACTGTCTAGAAGAACCCACAGATAAACTGTGTAATCAAATATAATTTTTCTTACTGTCTAAGAAAAATGAACAATAAAAAGGACCAACATTTCCAATCAACCTGTAAGTTAGGGGAAAAACATTGAGTGGTTGTCTTCTACAGACAATGTGTGTTAGTTGATATATATGTGTGTTACAGATTATGCATGTTTGTTGATTTTGTTATTTTGTTAGCTAGCACCATCTTTTCATATCCTATTATTTTTCCCAAATTAAAAAGACAGTCATTTACTATTTTATTAATATAAATTACTGTAAATAACCTGTTTATTTAGTTCTGATAACCTGCAAAAAAAAAGAATTTTCTCATAATTTTGCTGCTCTGTTTCTCTGGAAGTAGTCGAGTCTGTCATCAAATGAGTGGGGGATAGTTCTGTGTATGTGAAGTACATTCTGTGAAAATTTTACACTTTTTCCATTCAGTCTCTTTTGAGATATTGACCTCCAAAACTTGACATTTTTTATTCTTGACCTTATTTGAAAGGCTCTAGAAGAAGAAAGCATTTTGAGGACTGAAACTTTTTCTGCAGGTATTCCTACAAGAAATCTACACAGAAGGAAAAAGTTTGTGAAGAGTCTCTTTTCCTTCATAAAAATTAACGACCCCAAAATATCATATTTCACTTTTTGCTAAAATGTTTTGGTCAACTTTCTTAGTTCTAAGGGAAAACTTAATTAGACCAACATTTAGGGTGTTTCATGCTTAACTTTGTTGGTTTTGATTTATTCTCGCATCTTCAATATTAACCAAGTTACAGAATATTCTGCAAACCGCCTTTTTAAAAAAAAAATTGCATATCCCACATTAAAAGGGACTGCCAAAAACCTGTAACTTAAAAAAATTGTAAGCGTTTTTAAGACCATCAAGTTATAAGGAACATACAATAAAAAAAATTAGGAAAATTAAAAATGTCGAGCAACTTTTTGTAGTGGACTTTGACAAGGATGGAAATTTCTTGGAAGTTTTTTTCCTGAATTTGATAGCCATGTTTACAACTACTGCACGAGTGTACATCAGCAGGGCAACCGGTCGGCTGGCACAAAGGTGAAGAAGGGCCATGTGACAGGGGGTGCCCAGCTTGTGGGACTGGAGCTTTACAAGAGACTTCGTGAATTCCTGAGGAACTACCTCATCACCCTTCTGAAAGTGAGTTCCTTTCCCATTTTCTGTGGATATGGAAAGATTCACAACATTTCAATACAACATGCCTTAAAAAGTCCTGTGTAATTCTATTACACAGCTATGATTACATTGCCAGAAGTAGTCTGAATCTATATTTCATAAATTATTTTTTGAATGATTATATTTTTATTTGTGGATTATAATTTTACTTGCATAAGACATAAAAATGATGAAATTAATTATTTCGGTAAAGTGAGGTAAAAATATTTGCTTTCAATTGGCGTATGTTCTTTTCTACTATCCAACATTCCATTGTTTTTATACTTTCACATTTTTTCTGCTTACTGTCTTGTAAAATCAGTACAGTTAATCCCTCTTCTTAATGTTTTTATCTCTCCTGAACTTTTTCTCAGCAACATATACAATTTTTTACTGTAAATTGCATCATTTTTATATTATTGGTCAAACTGGGGGTTTTTGTGGATATTAATCTTTTTCTCTAAGGTCAATTACTTTAAAGTAATTGCTTCTATGACAGAATTTAGTTCCATGCCTCTTTGGACGTTACGAGATCATTTGATGGTGGTGGTGATGATGACTAGTTCAGTGTTAGACACTTGATTAGTGGAAGAAAAATATTTAAGTATCTATGAATCTAGTGGTGCAAAACCATTGCACATACTTTCTCATATACGTTTCTCCATCTGCAGCATAGAGTGACAAAATATATCGTAAATGTAATTTCGATGTAGACAGAAATTGATGTATTTTCGTATCTGTGGTGCGTTTGCTGTTCTATGTATTTTATCATTATCATATCTTTCATTTCAGTTTGCGAAAAGTGTATTCTTCGTCTGCTTGGTCCATTTACATTTGCAAATATTATTCAAGCTTCTTGAAACAGTAAACTAATGTGCAAGTGTAGTAGACAGAAAGTATTTTACTTCATCTATACCAAACTTTCAAGCGAAAAACCGCTAATGCGGATGTTATGCATACTAATTGTACTTTATGTAAAGAAAACTGAAGAAAAATCGTTGGAGCCGTTTTTTGAGAAATATTCGAAAGAGTTCTTTGACCTTCATTTGAAGTATTTGTTTTAAAGTAAAAGAAAACCAGAGCACATGCACCGACAAGTAAATTCTACCGTAAATACGAAATATGAATTAAATATATTTACCTATTACTCAGAATCTCTGCGCACGGACGGACGTTATGCCAAAAACCACTTTTCTGAATCAGGGATAACCAAAACTGATATTTCCGTCGAAACCTCGCTTTCGAATTTTTTCACGATTACAAAACTTTCTGTTTACTACGTGCATGAGAAAGTAAAGAGACTAAACGTTTTATGTTTGTTCTCATGAAATTAGCTAGTTAGCTTTAATGGCATTTCGACAACTAAGGCAATTGACGCCCATTTTCAAATGAGTCATTAGTGAGATTATATTTAAAGAAAGAAAAAATTTATAAATACATAGGCTATATTCATAAACAAGGAAGATAACTACACAGATATAGTTATAACTACACCCATATTCTCTGCACAGAAAAGTAAAAAGGAATAAATCCAATTGGTCATTGAGACTAGTATTTACAATTTACGGACATTAGATATAAATGAAGTTCAGATAGTGTGCCAAAGGTCACATTCCTATGGGAAACTAAAAAGACGGAGTCAGTTTTATTCAATATCGTCCAATCTATTGGGTAGATTGTTTCTCCGTCTGTTGGTACTATATATTTGGGACACTCCAAAGGATATTGTTACACGTTAAGTACTGTGTTGCAATCTCACAGACGGGGGGAGGTTCACCGCGTAAGAGATGATCATGAGTAAGATAGCAGTGGCTAGGACGAAGACTTGTAAGGATCACTCCTTCACGTCTGTTCGCACGGGATGAAGACGACCAGGTATTAACGGAGTCTACCTTCCCCTACTAGAACGCGCAATTTTCTCATTCGGCTTGCCGTGTCTTAGGAATAGACGATTTTTTTGCAAGCTTTGTGTCTGACGTGGAGACCGTTGAAATGTCAGGAATTGCTTTCTGCGTTGCCTGTTTCGCTGCCTCATAAGCTTCGTCTTTGCCAGTAATACCCACGTGCCCAGGAATCCAACAAAGGACTGTTTCAAAATTTTGAACTGCAAGACGGCTTATTAGATTCTGAATAGTCGGTGTCTGGATATCACAGGTGTAGAGTGAAGACACTGACTGAAGAGCACTAATTGAGTCACTCCATGGAACCACACGCCGTATTGAAGATAGCTGAATGAACTTCAGCGCCTCAAGGTCTGCATATTTCTCCGCAGTGTACACGCTGCAAAAGGAATGGAGGCGAAAAGAACGGGTGGCACTATGTCAGTGTAATGCAGCACCCACGAAATAGTTCATTAATGAACAATCAGTGTAGATGAAAGTATTGCCGGGATATATTGCTCTCATATCTCTGAAGTTCTGTTGGTACACAGCAGCAGGAGTGTTCTGCTTTGAAAATTTAGATAGTCGAAAGTCGATAATTGGTTGAGTGAGGGACCATGGTGGAATGAGGGAATAAGGGTATATCAACAGAGAAGGTAAGATTGTCATTTTCGTCCAGCAGATATTTAAAGCGGACACCTGTTGGGCGGGGTAATGACGGTCTTGCAATGTAAGATAAAAATTTTGGATAATGAATGTGTTGGCGAGTGGGGTGACCTGGAATCCACATCAGTTTCACTCTGCAAGATCCAAGTAAAATATTGCTTCTTTTGCTGAGGGATGATGCGCCAGCGTCTGTCAGTAAACAATCTATTCGACAAAAATTTATATCCCAGTCTGCATATTTCAACATCAACTGAGAGGGGTGACTGTCCGAGGAGCAGAAAATGTTCATATGTTTAAGAATCGGGCATTGGTCACTCCTTTACAGGTCGTCGAGAACTGTCGAGAATTTGAAAATTCAGGAAAGAGAAGAACTGCAGATAGCTTAATGAAGCACCGAGAATGATCGGGAGGCTGTACAGAAGCGGGAGGAGTGGCCTGTGCTGGAAAGAGGATCTTTCTGCCGAGGACGACTCCGAGATGGACTTTTGGAAGTGCGTTTCTGGGCAGACTTCCATTACTGAGTGGACGTGGATGTGGAAGTAGATTTTGACTTGGACAAAATTATTTTGGTGTATGTTATTATTTGACAACAAAGTCCTGTTTGAAGACGGAAAGATCGTCGAAGCATACCTGCAGTACAAAGTCGCACATCTGTGGTTTTAGCAGATCCTCAAATCTGCCTGACAGCCAGAAGAAGCTGTAGGTGGTTTCGGTGCGCTGACAGCTGTTTCAAATGATTTTGTCAGATTCATGGGATTCTTAATCAGGTGCTGACGCCTGACATCTGGGAAAGACACCCTATCCGTAACCCGAATCTTTTGGATGTCCTCCATTATAAATTTCATGCAGGTGTTTGAGTTGGAGGGATGACTCTTCCGTCAATTCACACAGCACGCAGGCGACGAGCATGGTGACGACTCTTGGGACGGCTTACCGCAAATGACGCAAACATCGCTGGAGGACCTACGATCCAATGTGTGACCAAACCTCTGGCACTTACAGCAGCGCAGAGGTTTCGGCACATATTGTCGGACACGGCGTGGAGAAACCACACAGAATGGTCTCTGTGAGAGCTGGATGATCGAAAGTAAGAACCAGTGAGGAGGTGGGGACGAATCTTTCCTGAACCTTTCTCTAGGTTCGGTTTATGTTCACAACGCCTTCGGACTCAAAAAATGCGTTGTCTTCATCAGATTCTTGTGAAAAATCGTCATGGTTCACCAGTCCTCTGCACAAGTTTAAGCTGGGGTGGGCACTCACCTTGATCTTTTAAGTCAGCAATTAATTTCATGGACATAACCAATTTGTTTTGCTTATCTTTACAAGCCTCTAACAGAATTTCACCATTCCTCTGGCACAAGACAGATTGCAGCTTCCCAACATTCTCGTCGATTGCTTTTGCAAGACGGCATGCACTCACTGGCTTGAAGGTTTTACCTTCTTGAATGCATCTCATTAAAGGGAAGCGAGGCTTTGTCCAACTCATTTATTTATGTATTTTATGTCTTTTGGCGAGAATCAGACCATGAGGCCTGTTATTCCTCCTAATCGTGAATTGGGTGAGGGAATTGGGAAGGAATGATGCTGGGTTGCCTGGGAACTTAAGGTACCGAACTTACATTTGTCTGGAGTAGGTTAGGGAAACTCCGGCTAAAAACCTCACCTAGTTCGGGCGAGTTGGATTTGAACTTTCACTCTGCAGCTCAGCGATATTGCGGAAGCTATGACGCTACCTCTAGACCACTCATCTCTTCCTAGAGGAAGAGGGTAAGGGGGGGTTAAATTTGTCATATGAATGATCTTGGTCCTCGTGTTCCCCCACCCCCACACACACACACCACCACCATGGAGTCGAAGAAGTGGACATCCTAGTGAGGTGCCAGGGTTGACACGGGTATACAGCAGGAGCACGCAGAGGTTTTCAACAATGCCGCCAACCAGTGGGGAGGTCACCACTTTGCGCACCCCGTCACCTTGGAGTTCAGCCATAGACCTAGTCCGAACCATGAGATCAAAGGTAGAAGAGACCGATATCAAAGCAAGTGTATGGGACAGTTACTTTCAAACGGATCCCCTTAGGGTCGCATGGACCCTTCAACTTACTAGGACACCCATTCCCTCCGTTACAGGTCGCCATGCTCGGCAATCACATGGGAGAGCATTGAGCATACAGAGAAGGACAGTAGAAAAGATAAAAAGCAATAAAGATGAAGTACTAAGTAAGAAAGTAAAAGACAAGAAAGATAAAAGAAAAAGAATATTTGAACTCTTCTTCTAACTGCCTTCTCTGTACCCCCTTGTCAGGGTGTGGACCAGCCCACTGAGATGTTTTCATGAAATATTTTAGTCATAGTATCTCTTGGAACTTGGGGAATGAAAATTTTCCTGTGGCAGACGTATGACCCACACAGTTTTTGAAGGAATGAATGGTAATAAGTTGAAATTGAATCCAGCGATCTTGTTAATTTCATCTCTGAACAGTGGAGTATGCCAGGGTTGAATCCTTGGACATCAGCTTTTGTGATAAAATAGTAAAAGGACAGTGTATCTTGACATAAGTGTATTGAAGCACTGGTAATGTTCATTGAGGGAACAGAAAAGCTTTCAGTGTAAATACATTTGCAGTTGAGTATACTTTTGTTTGTTATTGATCATTTTGTTTGTCTTGACAGGCAAGATTAGCTTTGTTGGTAAAGTAATCTTGGAAATTCATTACTGCTAGAAACTGATGTGTGATGAGTGTGTGTGTGATGAGTAAAATTATTTTGTGAGTGATTTTGTGGTGTATATTTATAGCAATTAATTGTGATGAATTATTTGTGAAAATAACTTATGTGCGTCATTTATTATGATGTAGTTAGTGAATATTAGTTTTGCATTTGTGTCATAGTTTTGATCTGCCTTTTGATGTAGCACTAGCGCACACTAAAGCTGGAAATGTTGCTATTGACTTGTAAGTTTTAGTATGTTCTTTGAACATTATTTCTTTCTTCAGGATGGAATTGATCTTATGGATGAAGATGTCCTTCAGTTTTATACAAAACAATGGGAAGAATATCAATTCAGTTCAAAAGTATTAAATGGAGTGTGTGCTTACCTCAACAGGTATGTTGCATTTTTTTTCTTCTATGTATCATTTCAATTTTTCTTTATGAATCTGATTATATTTGAGTGTACAAATTTGTGTGAACAGTTGAATTTTCCTCTGAAGAGCTTTTCCCCTGTTCTGCTTAGGGCAAAACTAAATAATGACTGGTCTTTCAGGCATTGGGTACGCCGAGAATGTGAGGAAGGTCGAAAGGGAATTTATGAAATCTATCAGTTAGCTCTTGTTACTTGGAGGGATCATCTATTCAAACAGCTAAACAAGCAGGTAATTGTTTCATTTTTTTTCTCTCCACAAGGAAGTGCTCTTGCCAGTGAATGTATTAATGTCTGCTGTTTCCCTATCAAAGTTTTCCTACTATAGGCCCTAACAGACCCTTATAGAATATTTTGGAGGATCAGTAGTATGAGGAGGAGATTTGGCCTGCATCTCATTTGGACTGCTATGACCCCTGGGTTAGATACAGTACTAATTTACAGTACGCTCAGTAATTAGTCTGGATGTTGTAAAATCCCATACCTCCATACCATACCTCGAATCCCGGCCATCCAGCCAGCAGTTCAGCACTCTACCCACACAGCCATGCTGTCTTTGTTGTTCTTTTACTTCAGAAAAACCTGGTTAAGACATTTTTCAAAGGACTGTGAAAAAAAACAACTTAATAAGTGGGATGACATAATAAGCAGTGACATCAATGAAATTGCTCATTTGAATTTCAAAACAATTGCATAATTATTAGTTCTAGTTTATATTATTATATTATATAGGTATTTATATTGATAAAAACGAAAAATCAATAATGATTGTTTTAATTATTTATTTTATTATTAATTGACAATGTTGTATTTAATGGGATACTTGGGGTATTGTTGGTGGATTAATCAGTGACTAGGTAACACTTTTGAATGTATCTGATAAACCATGACTATCATACATTTTAATGATTTTTAATCTCTGTGATAGAGCTAACTCTTTTATTTTACAATAATCCATACCGAACAGGTTCGATGTTCGATGTTAACTCTTAAAAATTTCGAATAAAACTGAGGAAATCCTGAATTTTGAATGCTGACAGAGTCATTCGTTTGAAATACAACAGACAATAAGAATGTATTTTGACAGTAACGTTAAGCAGGTAAATCAGACCTTTGTTTAGAGATTTTTATTCTCAATTCGATTAGATGTAACTAAAGTGTGATAGAAGATAAGTGTATTCAAAGGTAATGTTTTATATGGGATATATTGTACACTACTGGTAACAAAAAAGGGCCGATTTATTTTTCTAAGTCCCACGCTCTGACCAGTTTTGGATTTGTTAAGTTTGCAATGCCTCTCTCCTCCATACGATATCTTGCAATTATATTCAAATTCTGTTAAAAACTGTATTTTATCACAGTATTATGCAAATGTTTTGTACAGAAACTCTAATATCTTTTACATTGCCTATGAAGACCTTGTGAGACAAGGAATCTCGAGATGTCGTTTAAATATAGAGAATGGTAAAGTTTATTGAAGTGAAGAATATACAGAATATTTTTGTTATAGAAGTCCAAAATGTGTATAATAAAAAAATACAAAATATTTCTTTAATAGCGGTGTAATGAAACATTTTATCTCATTACGATTTACAAGCGGTACTATTAGTCTGCCAAATATGGGAGCCGTTTCAAATAGTCCTACGATCGGTCGAACGAAACTTCGCCAGTCGAAGGGGAAGCAGGAGGAGAGAGGCGTTGCAAACTTAACAAATCCAAAACTGGTCAGGCGTGGGACTTAGAAAAATAAATGGGCCCTTTTTTTGTTATCAGTAGTGTACATGTTTATAAGAGTTAGGTGATGATTGAACTGTAATGTTTAAATGGGAAATCGTATTAAACAGGATCAATTTAAATAAACCATTTTAAATAGATATGTGCTGTCCAATGCTTTTTTCTTGTACTCTCAGCAAACAATATTGTTACCTTTCTCTAACTGAGGCAGCGTATGCAAAATTCTCTCTGAAGATGGATGTTTTCGTCTTTATTTACTAATATGGTCTTCATAATATATGGAGAGTTTTGTATTCTGTGGGTTTGAAATGACAAAATTTACCCAATATGGTAATTTTCTTATGTTTCTCAGGTTACAAATGCTGTCCTTAAGTTAATTGAACGTGAGAGAAACGGAGAGACTATCAACACAAGACTGGTCAGTGGGGTCATCAATTGTTATGTAGAATTAGGTGAGTATGATAGTTTACTGCAGGAATTCTTGTACAGAATACGGTAAATGTTTCTTACAATGCTGTCAACTTATGCAGCATTTGTACTGAAGCAGCCTCATCAAGATCATATATTCAATTGCAGGGACTTAAGGGTGTATATTATTTTACTTGCTATTTTAAATTGGAGAATATTTTCAAAATCAATGTTTGAATTGTATATGATCTAACAATATGTGTGGCACTTATCTCAAAAAATGAGTCAGTCAAGTTCAACAAATTTCTAATGGAAATTCCAGAGGTTTATAAGAAGATTCATCCATAATGAGCATCTACACTTTTTGTAATGGAGTTTTTTATTTTTAGCTGTTCCTGAGCTGTGTACTATTCATGAAAATGCTACAACCTTGTGATTTTCCATAATGAGTTGCTTGCAGGTTTAGTTGCTTTAGTCTTTAATATTTGCTATTCCCTTCAATGCATTCTGTCTGGAATGTCTTACTTCTTCTTGTATCCTGTTTATCATGTTGTTGGGGTGTACATAATATCCTTGAACTTACTACAGAATGTATTGATTATGCAAGGCGATTTATGTTAGGAGTGCTTGTATGCTATTGGCTCATTTAATGAGATCACTACTACGGTTCAGGTGAAGAAATTTCTAGTTCACCTATCTGGCTGTTCGTGCAGCAATGTTGACTGCAACCACAAAACAGATATCAATTTAAATTATGGTGCATAACTATGATGTGATGAATATGTATGATAGATGGTATGTATAATTTCAATAATTGTTCTGGTGTTGATGCCATCTTTTGGTTCTTAAAATGATATTAACTATTTGGTACTTAATCACTTCTACTAATTCCACTAAATTAAGAAACAAATGTAGGGTGCTTAAATAAAATATATTGATCAAACCATGACAAATTCTTTGAAGCTTCTGTAAATTTAAGAGCGATTTACTTTGGAAAAGTTTTCAGATTTTGAAATTTCTGACATCATAATACAGCTATTTCAGTTAAGTGAGACATGAAATAAACTTACTACAGGAATGCACGAACAGGAAGATTAAAATGTTGGATACGGAACCTTTAAGTTTATAGTTGTATACTTTATTGTATTTGACTCTTGAACAGTTCTTTGTGAACATGCTCGAACGAAGATAAATTAAATGAAGTGAACTTCTAAAAGTTTTGCATGTTAGTACATTCATCTCTTCAAAAGTTTGGGATGTAACTTTTACAAGATGAACATAATTTCTTTTTTGATGAACTTGTAAGACCCTCACTGTAGTAAGTACCATTAATTTAAATTTTCTCCAGTAAATGTGTGATGATAAACATACTCCCAGAAAAGAGATAAGTTTTCTGAAAACATTTTTATTAGTGCTCTCCATCACCGTGGGTATAAAGTAAAGTTCTTCCAAATTAAGCTAAAGACACACTTGTATTTGTGGAGCGGAGTGGTATTTCTGCCTGTGTTAATCTTATGGGCAAAGATCTCCGCTGCTTCCTGCGCGACCTTGTCGCCTGCTGAAGGTCACAGGTGTTAATAGATGGGTATATTGAGAGAAGCGAGGAAGACGTTGGATGATTTCTTTCATGGTTTCTTTCCTTGAATATCATTTCCTTCAAATTATGGACTGATTATTAATCACATTAATGTTCATATTAATTATTGCAACACTGAGTTATTATATCATTCAGTATTTGTTCTAGACTTACTCACTTCTTTATAAGAAACTTTTCGTGTCCTTTTTAGTGGAGTTCATTTTTCTGAAGCTTTCTTATTTTCATATTTTACTTTTTTTGACTACTTCGTGTATTCTTCTGTTTGTATTTTAGTCTTCTGAGATTTTCATAATGTAATTGTCAAAAATGTTGCCATGGATTTAGTTAAAAAGGGAGAAATGCGCATTTTCATATCTACATTTCAAAGCTTTACATTTCAATTTTTTGTAATATTTGTTCCTCAATTTGAGTTCTATGTTGTACTATTTTTGTGAAGTCATTGTGAATATTTGTGTCATATTGTGAATTTGCATTGTGTTGTGTTTTTGATTGTCCGTGCATTTGAAATGAATTAAACACGACTTCCTAAAAATCTAATAGAAACTTGTAGAGTAGGGAAGTTTCAAAATATTGCATAATTTTGTCTATACAGTTCCCTTTAAATTATGAAAATTATATGATATTAACAATTTTTGAACGTGCATGAAAGATTGTCCTGGCCTTATTTAAAGCGTAAATTAAAAAATTTATATTACTACTTAAAATTTACTGTTTGAAAACAAAAAATATTGAGTCAATCATGTTAAGTATTTTGGAAGGTAGTTATTTATCAATAATTATTGATAACTTACATGGAAAGAGTACATTTTAAAAGGGAATTATCTTTGAGTTAAATAATTATGTATTCTACCATTAACATCCTTTATATATGTGATAAATAAATAAATTACAACATATGACCTTTTTACGGGCGATTACAATACATATTGTTCTTATAAAAATGCACAATGTTACAACTCGTGGTTTGAGTCGTCATTTGGTGGTAACACATTGCAACAATAAACATGAATGTAGCGACATATTTTTGTAAGCACAATATATATCGTAATTGTCCATAAAAAGGTCCTACATTGTTATTTATTTCTTATGTAAGTATATTTCACTATTACTGTTATATTGGTATCTGTGTATAGTAGATCTATTTCTATTATTTTAAAAATACAAAATAAGTCACTGTTGTGTTCGTTGCACAGTAAACAATAAATATTACTTTAAACATTTTCATAAAATGTAGCTATGTGTTTGACAATAAAAGCGTTGTGTAGTTAACGGGCAGTTGCATGGATGCTCTGTACAAGACCTGTGCGAAGCATGTTTGTTTTCGTCCTGAAGTGACCTTGTTCCTTTCAGCCCTATTCACATTCCCCTACTCCTGTCCACTGACGCCTGCCTGCTCCGCTAGGTGTGTCTTTGCATGAGTGGAGCGGAGAAAACGCAAGTGTGTCTTTAGCCATATGATTTGAAACTAAACCTTTTTGTATGTCTTATCAGTTTTATAACTCGGGGTTCTTAGTGATGTGGGCCAGGAATATACCCAGTGAGTGGGAAGATAAAAATTGGGAATATTCCCGGATATTTACCCAGAGTTCTTTTATGTTCTCAAAAAGTGCGAATTTATGAAAATATTACATTTTTTGACATTCATTTGAGCAATATAGATTTGTATCCCTATTTCTTACAGGAAATCACTAATTTAAAGGTAGTTTATTTAATGATGCCTTTAAATTAATGATTGCCCATGAGAAATATACATGAGTGTAGACATTGACCGACAGCAGTGGTCTAGTGGTAGCGTCTTCGCTTCCGTGATCTCGCTGATCGGTAGAGTGTGGGTTCAAATCCTGCTTGAATGTACTAGGTGATGTTTTCAGCTGGGGTTTCCCTCACCTACTCCAGACAAGTGTCGGTTCGGTACCATAAGTTCCCGGTCAACCCAACATCTCTCCTTCTCAATTCCCTTATCCAAATCCAGTGGTTATGTGGAAGAGCAGGTCTTATGGCCTGAACCTCGCCAAAAGGCATAAAAGAAAGAGAGGGAGAGAGATAGAGAAAATTGCTTTTAAAACTACCAACGCCATTAGGTTCAAGTTGAGATCACATTGGAACATGGTATCCTTAGACTAGGGTTGGGAAGGGGCAGACTTAAAAATAATATAAAAAGATCAATGTAAGTTCATGTTTTTTGTGTATTCTGAGCCAACGGCTGACTAATTATATTTCTAATGACGACATATACCCTCTAGACCACATAAAATGTATATACAAATAATATAAATAAATAAATATGTATGATATAAATAATTGAGAAAAAGGCAAATTCGCCGCCATTTTTTCAAGATGGCGGCGTGAGCGGCAAAGATTAGAGGTCTTAAACTCAGCATTATCATTAATATGTCCAAATAAAGAAGTATGCCGAAAATGAACTCTCCGTGACCTTTTGCAAGGTCGCAAAATTGGCCTAATTAACAATCTCCTTGTTCCTGGATTAAATAACTTCAAAGATGAAATTAAAAATTTCTCAGGTGAGCAAGATGTCTCAGGTCCTGAGCACAGTAATGAACCAAATTTTACTCCAGCAAACATTAACTACTGTCATGAAAATTAAAGATGCAATAATTTTTTTTAGTTCCTTCCCCCATGTAAGAGACGAAAGAATTTTTCCTGAAAATTCGGAGAATATTTCAATAGCTGCTTCAACATTGTTGTCTACATAGCATCAGCACTACCAAGTGACACCGGGATGCATATTTTGAAAACCTGTTCAAGTACATATTTTGTACCTGTTCAAGTACAACCTATGAAAATGTTGAGTTTGGTCTGCTAAAGAGGGATGGGCTGTTCTCTTGTAGCTTTTCTAAATACACCACCAGGATAGGGTCTGAAATGTTGTTAAGTTGTGCAATCCGATCAAACACTCCTTCACATTCATTTAATGTGATGGCATATTTCATGTTTTCCCCAGTATAATTTTCCACAAAACGGGAGCTTGCATGAGTGTATTAAAGGGGACCTTATTGTTCATCTTGTTTCATTAATACAAGCTTTATTTTCTCTAATTTATGAATAAGTGTAATTTTTAAAAAGGAAATATAACATCAATGAGGAAAAGATTTTCCTTTGAGGATAACCTAAATATAATTAGAGAAGCTGAGAAGTATGGAGATAGGTTGTGAGCTACAGAGCAAATCTTTCCTACACCAATTTGTATGCTGAGAAGATAATGTAGAAGGCAGATACAATTAATCTCAAAATTCAATCCAACATCTGTGCCGTGAACACAGCTGAGAAATGAGCTTATGGGAACTCAGCAAATATGATTGGGTTCTGGTATCTTTTAATATGATTAAAATATGTACAAGGATGTTTTGCTTCCATCCTAATTCAATGGACATGTATAAAATTACATTTCACTTATTTAAAACCCATTTACCAATTATAAGAGTTCCTGCTCATAAGAGACTAAGTCCCAATCCACCTGGTGTCTCTTTTAAAGGAGTTTCACTGAACTAGAATGTGCATTTGAATAGAATGTGACCCATCAGTGAAGACCCACTTTTGGTTGGCTAATTTTTTTAAAGTGTTTTTTTTACGTTTCTTGACATATCCCTCACTTTGAATTTTTGTAATTATATAACTAACACTTGAAGCAAAATTGGAATACTTATTTGAGAAATATAACAAAAAGAATTACTTTTAAAATGTTAATTATCAACCCCCCAAAAGAGTTGTACCAAGTTATGAACTATGGTTTTCTCAAAGGTAGATGGTCAAAAAATTTCAAAATTGGTTCTGTTAGATAACTTTCTGAACAAATTGAATTGAATGCTAATTTACATACATTTATCTATTTATTTGCTATATTACAAGCTATTGTCCAATTTACAATTTGTAGTGAACATAGTTATTTTTACATTTATAAAATTAATTTTTATGGTAACAACATAATTTGTTAAAATCATTCAAGAGTGCATTCCTAGCTGTATTGACAAACGGAGAGCATGAAATACCAAAATGAAGATTAATTTCAGTAGCAGTTTTCAACATTCTCCATTTACAAAAAGATTAGATTTCCCAATTGGAATTTAAAATGGTACTTAGCATTTAAGTCTTGAGGTTTCTTGTCAGTATTTTCCATGGTATCGTAGCTGTTAATGTTATACAGTCGAGTTTATTATTCAGTAAATTAACTTGGTAATTGTGGTGCTTTAGCAACATTATCAAAGCATGATAAATTGAAAGACGTTTCTATGTTGCTCATTTTTTTATTATTGGTGTTAAAAAGCTTTTTCGGCTGCATTCCTTTTTGAAATAACATAACACAGTTTTTAATAGATTTGCAGGAGGGTCCTTTGTGGCTCTCATCGGAATAAGGTCAATTTTATGTTGTTCCTATCCCCATTCTAGAGCATTTTTTAAATATTGTATCATAATTGATCTTGATGGTAGGTTTTGAGAGAATGTAATTTTGCAGCTTCACTCGTAGGAGGTAATTAAGCTAAATTGAACGGTCGTTTTGATATGGATTTGGTGAATTGTTTTTAACACAGTCTAAAATGTTTTAATATGTGGAACTGCTGTAAACTGTTTACTTCACACAGTGTTGACATTAATGTTTAACCTTTTCAATTTTTGAATTTTTATATTTTGAATTGGAAATATTAATATGTCATTATAAAATGTAGGTCTTATTTTAACAGGTTTGAATGAAGAGGACCCTGGAGCAAGGGGCCAAAATTTGTCTGTGTACAAAGATTCATTTGAAAATGTGTTCCTCGATGACACAGAGAGGTTTTATACTCGTGAGAGCACAGAGTTCCTACGTCAGAATCCTGTAACAGAATACATGAAAAAGGTAAAATTTTCACTTAATTTTCTTGGAATTAATGCATGGAAATTTATTTTGTGAAGTTAGCTTGCTTTTCTAATGAATTCTGTACATACTTATTGTATACTTTCGCGTACTAGGGGTTTCCAAGTTTCCAATTATGAATGGAATTGAATATTGTCTCATGTAGATTATAAGTGTATTATTATATTTCCAATATTCGTAGTTTCTTACTTTATGAGCACCAAAGAAGAACTCCAATCTTTATTTTGTACAATGCATATTTGAAAATGTTAGAGTCTGCAGAAGCAGAACGAATTTTAAGTGTTTACACTCAAATTATTATACAAAGGTGGATTGAAAGAAAAGGTTTCAAGCAGCAGCACTTAAAAATTATTTATCGTGGATGGAATATTTTTCCTTAGAGTGAAAACAGATGGTGCTAGTTGTCTAATAGCGGTTGTGCGGGCCGGTAGTGTAAGTTCGCAGATGTGAAAGAGCGATTGAAATGGCAAGCCGTTTAGATAAGTGGTCTTGCTTGGAGATGCGAACAGTGATTTATTTATTATGGACAAAAAATATGTGCGCATATGAAATTCACAGTCTAATCATGGATGTTTATGGTGAAGAAGCAATGAATGGGCAACATGAAGGGAAATGGTGTAGCTCTATTCAATCGGGCAGAGAGGATGTGAAAAGTCGCTATAGGACAACAAGCAGCCGTCCTAGTTCTTCAACAACAGAAATCAACACGGTACATTTTTGTTTTTTCCATCTTCTTGCTTCCTTACCCCTGTTCCTCTATCTCTTGGCCACTACCAGGGTTATTGTTCTTGATTTTTCTTGTCTTCCTTAGTTTGCTTCTTCTTCTTCTTTTTTTTTTTTTTTTTTTTTTTTTTTTTTTTTTTTTTTTTTTTTTTTTTTTTTTTTTTTTTTTTTTTTTTTNTTTCTTATACACACGATCTGCATGACGTATTCTTCAAACTGGATGTAGTCTTCTTCGGTTTCTATCCACTGCTCCCAGGATTGTAAATTAAATTTTCCTTAGCTATTTCAGCTTTTCAACTATTCCCCTCTTTCTGTCCCTGTAACATTACAATATAACAGTATGTGCACATCTTCAATGCCCAGCCGACAAAAGCACATTTCATTTCTTTTATTGTTCTCTTTGTTAAGTAACTGTTAAAGTCTCCGTGTCCAGTAAGTACTTCAATTACCTGAGCTCCTGGCGTGAACCATTTATTTTTCTGTACATACGTGACATCCTTAATAAATCTATATAAATCCCTGCCCTCTGTGGTTTTTCCCATCTTATTTACCAGCATTGTTCATATTCTTTTGTGATTTTCCTCATCCACCCTTTGTCTTGTTTAGTTATTTTTTCATTATCAATCTGCACTTCTTTTCCTCTTCACACCAGATAAATAAATAAATAAATTTATTGTCAAAAAACAGTACAAACTGCGTATGACCACGTGGAGGAAAAAAAACTAATTTACTCTCCGGAAGCAAGCAAGGGACCATCCCATCAATTCCGATCAAGGGCCCTAAGGCAGAGGCGGATTCAAAAAATTCAGCAAAAATTCCTAGATAAGATAAAAAGTTAGCTGCGAGTTATAATACTAATAGAATGTCAATATGTTTGTAATTTTAAGCAAAAAATTACATGTAAGTTATTATCGAACTATAGATTATTCTGAGTATAGTGCTTAAAAATTGAAATAACACTAAATTCACGATTTATTGTTACAATAGACCCGCCCCTAGACAAAGCCTAGAGAACCTGTATGATAAATCCGCCTCTACCCGAAGGAAAACCGGAGAAAAACCCGGGCCAGGATGGGGCTACAGAATTTATGTACACAAACGTGCCAATGTTGAGTACACATAAAACTAAATTAATATGAGCCATAAGACAACACAATCATGCAAGAAAATAGTTTTTGAAATTGTTATAAGTTGTTTAAAAAGTACTACAGCAATGGCGTGATAAAGCACAAGACGAATTTAACTTTTGTTAAAATCAATAAATTCTTTTACAGTGTAGAAGCACTGGTGCAGGAGGTAGTTTTTAACCGCGGATTTGAAGATATTCAATTTCATAATATCTTTTATATTCTTGGGCAGGGAATTATATTGTAGTCCCATTACTTTGACTTTCAGATCTATTGGTAAGACTCCACATAGCTCTTGCATCCCTTTATTTGAGAGGCTACGTATGCTCCACACCACCCCAACAAGCACCGACGCTGAATGGTTTCTAGTTTCCTTGCAGGATGTATCAGTTTTACCTCCCTGATTCTGACACTCGCACAGTACGTAATTATTGGCCTCAAAGTTCCTTTGTATAATTTTATTACATCCCTAAAATTGATTGTGTATTCATTAATAGTAAATAATAAATATATTGTCAAAAGGGCAGTACAAACTGCGTATGACTGCGTGGAAGACAATAAACTAATTTACTCTCCAGAAGCAAGCAAGGGACCATTCCATCAATTCCAATCAAGGGCCCTAAGGCAGAGGCGGATTAAAAAATTTCAGCAAAAATTCCTAGAGAAGATAAAAAGTTAGCTGCAAGTTATAATACTAATAGAATGTCAATATGTTTGTAATTTAACACAAAAAATTTACATGTACAAATTATTATTGAACTATAGATTATTCTGAGTATAGTGTTTAAAAATCATAAGAATTGAAATAACACTAAATTCATGATTTATTGTTACAATAAACATGCTTCTAGACAAAACCTAGAGAACCTGTATAAGAAATCCACCTCTACCTGAAGGAAATCCGGAGCAAAACCCGTGCCAGGATGGGGTTACAGAATTAATGTACACAACCGTGCCAAAGTTGAGTACACATAAACTAAATTAATATGAATCATAAGACACAATAATCATGCAAGAAAATAGTTTTTAAAATTGTTATAAGTTATTTTGAAAGTACTACAGCAATGGCATGTTAAAGTACAAGACGAATTTAACTTTTATTAAAATCAATAAATTCTTTTACATTGTAGAGGTACTGGTGCAGGAGGTAGGTTTTAACCGCGGACTTGAAGAGTCTCAATTTCATAATATCTTTTATATTCTTGGGCAGGGAATTATGTAGAATGATTCTCAAATGATATGGTCCTTTTTGGCAAAGAATGGTTGACACTCTAGTGCAATGAATATTATTACTATTGCGAGTATTGTGTTCGTGAATGAGACTGTTTCGTATGAATCAAGGGTAGCACTTCAGTTATTCGGTCTTAAAAAACACTTTGGTCATTGATTCCCAATCTCACCATACTATAGTACATCTTGTTTATTTTTTGTTTGAGGTGTGCCAAGTGATGTTGGAAAGTCAGCCTTTCGTCAAAAATTACCCCCAGGTATTTAATATTCTTTGCTAATTTCAGCCTTCAACTGCCAGCCTTAATTATTGCTTCTCTTCTACTTTTCCTTCCATATTTCATTCTGAAAATGATTCCGACAGTTTTCTCTTTGGATATTTTCAACTGTGCTGATCCGCTTGCTTGGAGCAAAGTCTCTAATGCCTTTTGTCCAGTTTCCTCTATCTCCTTCCTGCTATTTTCTTCCACAAGTACAACTAGATCATCGGCATATGCAATGGTTTTTAATCCGTTAGTTGTTAAGATATTCAACACTTCATCAAGTACGATATTCCAAATCAGTGACTCCAGATACCTTCCTTGGGGACAGCCGTGTTCCACCTTCTCAGTTATTCATTCTGTTCCTACTTTTAGTATAACATACCTGTCCTCGAAATAACTTGTTACCATCTTCTGTAACAGACAACTAACTTTAGTTTGTGTAACTGCTCTTGTACACAAGACCATTTTACACTGTCGAAAGCTCCTCCATAGTCTACCATGATAGCTAACGCATATTTCTTCTTCCTTTCCTTCACACATTCACAGTTTGTTGTATCCTCAGTACACCTTCCCTTCATAAATCCATATTGCATATTGTTCAATCGACTCACTATATCATCACGCAGGTCTTCTTCTGTTCTTTTATCTAATGATTTTCCTATCACCAGTAAGAGATACATAGGCCTGTATGATTTACACTTTGTTTCATCTCTCCAAGGTTTTAAAAATAATTTAATTAATCCTATTTTCCACACTCGCAGAAAATACCCATAGTCATAGCTATCATTCAACATTTCTGTTAATTCTTCAACATACCTCCTTTGCATGTGTTAAACCATATTTATAGTTATTCTATCAAAACCAGGGCTTTTCCCACTTTTCCGACCTTTGATAAGTTGCTCTACATGCTCTCTTGTAATCCTTCTCTAGTAACTTATTTCCTTTTGATACTCCCTCTCTCTCATTTCTCCTGGTGACCCACATGCCAATAGTCTATGCATTAACACCTCTGCTGTTTCCCTCCATCCCATAGTTCTCTCTGTCTCTATTTGTAATGATTGCCAGACTGCTTTGCTCTTGATTTTCTCTCCGCTTATTTCATATAGTATGCCCCATATGTTTTTTGCAAAACTTTCATGTAGAAATTTTTCCCAATCTTTATTTCTTCTCGTCTCTTTATCATCTTTTTCATCATCTTTTGGTGTACAATGTATCTTCTTCTTCTTCCTCCTCCTCCTCCTCCTCCTCCTCCTCCTCCTCCTCCNNNNTCCTCCTCCTCCTCCTCCTCTTCCTCCTCTTCCTCCTCTTCTTCTTCTGCTCCTCCTCTTCCTCCTCTTCTTCTTCTTCTTCTTCTGCTCCTCCTCCTGCTCCTCCTCTTGCTCCTCCTCCTATTGCAAAGTCCTTTTCAAAAATTATTTTCTCTAGTTGCTTCCCCCGAATATTTGTAATTTCGATCTACTATTCCAGTCCCACATATAAATACGTCCCTTCCTTTGTGATGATTCGAAACTTCTTTCACCTGTCAAAATACTTCACTTGTTTTGCATGCATATTGTATGTAAACATTTATTAGGAGGACTGTTATTCCCTCTTTTTTAATCAAAACCACTTGTAAGTATTGTGTTGTTTCTTCCATGAAAATCAACATCTCTATCTTTGAATTGAAAAGATTATCCCTGATTTCCCTCCCCTCTTGAAAACTGTCCTTGCTCGCATTGGGAGATGCATTAAATTTCTACTCCATGTATAAGGCTTCTGTATCATAGCTATATCTATCCCATTCTCTTCTACATATTTTACCATTTTAACCACCCCTTTCATTTCTCCCGGTAAGTTTTGCTGTAATGCCTTAATTACCGTAGTCAATGCGGATATGAAGTACCTCTAACACTCTCTGATATTCTACACATTTTCGACTTCTTTCATCATGCGCAGAATCTCTTCCTTTCCTCTGACAATTTACACACTAATTCTTCAGACTGCAAACATCATCTTTGTCTTTGCAGAACCTAGCCAGATGGCCAAAACGTTGGCATTTGAAACAACGTAATGCTTCTATATATTCTTGCACTCGGTAACTTTTCAGTCCAACATATACTCTTCGGCTCTTCATTATTTTTGTAAATTGTCGCCCAGCTAATTCTATTACCCAATGAGATGTGCACCATCGTTCTTGTCCTATTCTTTTAACCACTTTCATTTCTTCATCACCACTCTCGGCACAATTTTTTTGCCATATCTTTACTAATGTATCCTCTTCCCTTAAATCTTTTTCTGTCCTGTACACAATTATCCATGGCTTTATCTTCCATAATTGCTCTTTCTTTAGATCTTCAGATCACTACTTTTTTCCACTAATTGTCTCTCTCNTGTATATTTACTGGTTTTTTGTTACTTTGCAATATCATCTTCATCTGCACCTCTACCTCGTAAGCACTAGCCCCATCTTTCTTCCCTATTAACATCAATCTATTCATTTTCCTCTTAAGCCTCACTACCGTTGCATGTGTTTCCTCCTCAGATCGCTGCCCCTCATCTTGTTTTATGCCTTCTTTATTTCCGTCCCTAACGCATTTCTCTTTCCTTTCTTCTTTCTAGAAATCTTGTTTCCTTTTTTTCTGTTTCCATCAACGAGATAATCCTTTCATCTA
This sequence comes from Laupala kohalensis, assembly GCA_002313205.1. Lineage (NCBI taxonomy): Eukaryota > Metazoa > Arthropoda > Insecta > Orthoptera > Trigonidiidae > Laupala > Laupala kohalensis. The sequence continues at coordinate 516,874 of NNCF01132078.1, forward strand.
TCACATCCACAATCTCTGTCATATTTTGTCCAACATGATTTTTAATTTCCACTAGTAATGTATCCCTATCACCCTAGATCATCTCCTCTACCGTTCGCTTAATTTGTAATACATCTAATTAAGCCTCCCCGAGCTCTTCCTTTTACCTCCTTTCCTAGCTCTCTTTCTACTTCAGTTAAGCACTACCCATGTCACAACTCATCATTGATAGCACACAAGCGGACTACTGTCTGGCAAAGTGTAGTCACACCGTCAGAAATTATTTCTAGAATACTACTGTTCATACGCCTAAATTTCTCTCCACTTCCTGCAATTTTTCCACTTGCTTCTGCAATGTCTCTATAATCACCCCTTTTTTTTCTACATCAAACATGGACACAAAATCCATTCCCTTTTTCCCTTTGACAAGTTGCTCCTTCCTCTTGGGGGATGCATCTTCACGGGATAAATCGTTAGAACTACAACATTAGTTCAGTGATCCCTCCACTACAAGATCCATACGAGTAATCATCATAAAATTGTCTGTAACTTGTGCTCCATTAATTTTATCTCTTCATGTTCGATGTTGTTAAATTTTTGGCTTGATTCCTTGATCGCAATACCTGTTATTCCTATCCAATCGGCCGCCTCATGTAGAAGATATATGGAAAAATCGAAAATAGTACGTTTCCCTTGCATGTGTTTAATTCATTGCATTTATGCTCTTTTGCCCCTTAATGCTCCAGATTCATATAGGAGGTCTTGGCTAAGCCCCTGATCCTCCCCACCAAGTCTGATTGAGATACTCCCAACCTTTCTGATACACAGGGTAATTTCCTGTTTCCAAGGTATATAGTTTATTTTCATATGGACAGCGCATTGCTTACTATATTTCTATGTATTATGAAGCGACAGATTCTGCATTTATTACTATATTTCTATGTATTGTGAAGCCTACTGTACACTATGTACTATGAGATCCTCTAGGCTGTATGGGAGAAAGAATTCTTTGAGCGTGTGTATTCTATGCTGCAATATGGGGCCGAGAATTTCTGGACTTGGAGTTTTCTGCTTCCCACAAGCCACTGCCATTGACTAGCACTACCGAAAGCTGCAGAAATATTTATTGTATTTTACCTTACCTTTCTTCCAAGTTTTAGCATATTCTCTTTAATGCTTTTGGAATTATCTGCAATAAAATTCAATGTTTTTCCTTTGAATCTCAGACACTATAAGGGTTTTCTTCAATTTCTCACTACAGACTCTTGTGAATATACTTGTCCATCTGTGCTATATTTTCACTTACTTTCGCTCCTCTGAAGAATACCCATGTTGATTCGCTGTATCCATACATACGTTATTCAAAAATTTCTATATATTCCACAATTTTTATGCCAGCATCCCCAGAATTAATCACAATTGTTCTATAAGCACTGTTTTCAAATATTAATAACTATACTTGAACCAAAAGAACTTAAATTGTAATATGAAACATTTTAAATCATGTAACTATGTTGTTCAATGTAAACAAATTAGATAAATATTAAATATACCACCTCCAGTGGGGTGATTTTCACCAAATATTGTAGGAGCAGTAATTGATAATGCCTTTTTTTAGCAGGGATCAAGCACAACATCCAAAATATGTCTCAAAACGCTTTTCCATCAACTTTCATAGGAGCTCTGTACCAGAACATCTATTCTCATTCTTAGCAATGTAACAATCCATCAATGTGATACAGAATGAAGAAATAATTCAAAATTATCAACGGGTAATTCCGTGTGCAATTGTGTCGGAGGTGGAGCTGAGCTATGGTACTGTACAGCGTAGCATGTGTTGTGGTGTTCCTAGGTTTCATGTCCGCTGGGTACCACGTGTGTTATCCGATGAGCAGAAAGCCACATGAATGATGTGCAGTCCCACTTTTTTCAGCCTTACTATTCTGACAGCAAGCATTTTATTGATCACATCATTACTAGGGATGAAACTTGGCTTCATTTCACCTCTAGAACCAAAAGAGCTACTACGGGGTGGAAACATGCTGGATCACCTATGAGAAAGAAGTTTAAGGTTTCACCCCCTTCCGGTAAAGTGATGGCAACCATATTCCAAGGATTCATGTGATATTACCCTGATCGAGTACCTGGAGCGAGACCATACTGTAACTGCCGATTGTTACTGTGACACTTTGTCGAGGTAACGTGAAGCTATCTGATGCAAAAACCCTGGCATTTTGAGAGATGGAGTCATCCTCTTGCATGACAATGCCAGGCCCTATACAGCTTGCCAGATTCAAAAATTGCTGCAAAAGTGAAAATGGGAAATCTGGAGCCACCCCCATTGTGCACAGGTTTGGCACCCAGTGGTTATTTCCTTTCAATAAAAGTGAAGAACACTTATCTGGAACAAGGTTCTCTTCAGACAGTGATGTGAAAACTGCTGCTGAGAACTTGTTCAATGGGTAGAGATATGATTTCCACCAAGTGGGGTTAAACAAATTGGTGTTATGTCAAGGTTAAATGTCTCGTTTGTTTAGTATGAATCAAACTCAACAAATGGCACCATTTTTGGGGCTAAACTCATTGCTGCCGTATCTTAATAATGGATTCATGTATTTTTATTCTGAAAATGGATTTGTTATTTTAGAATGTACACAAGCCGAATCAATTAGTAATTAATATTCGCTATTTACACCTTGCCCCATTTAATAAATTTATTTTTTGAAATTACATGGTTTTTGTAAAAGTCCACTTATAGCGTAAGGGTATTAAAATTAATACAAAACTTAGATAGGTATATCTGTTCTTGAAATATCGTCATAAAACAAAATATTGGGTGCAGTGAATTTGGGTGTGGGCGCTTAGCAGGGAGTCAACATGCCGCACTCATCTTCTGTTGTAATCGGATGAGAGATGGTAAGAGTGGGAGTAGCGACCCGCTGCAACAGACCACGTCCTATGTGCCAAAGGCTTAAATGCGAAGAATAATAGTGATAAACTGTAAGAAGAAGAAGAAGGAATTGGTCAAAAAATGAAGGTCTTTATAAGCAAGGACAGTTCAGTAACAAAATTGAGAATCTGAAGAAAAAAACAAAAAGTGAATTGAATGAATTTAAAGCACCTATGTAGTTTTTAAGTGAATATGAAGACCTGGCAAAAGAACTGCAAGAAGTGGAAGAAGGGGATAAAAAAGAAAAAAGTATAAATGATTTAGAGGTAGGAGTGGAAGTGGAAGTAGTAGGAGTGGGAGTGAAAGTAGAAGTGTACGATTATGAGATCTAATATGCAACGTTTCAGACATTATTCTTTGAAAATAACCTGATTTATTGTATTTTATTTATTTATTTCATTCCAACAATACAAAACTACACACAAAATGTAAGCTTTCACGGCCGGTATCATTAATATTATTATCGTTTTTCGGACTATTAAGCCGTGGTCCACTGCTATTTGTTATACACGTTTTGGCGGCTACTGCGGCTTCCATCTTCAGTAGGGGCGTCGTGGGCTTAGTGTCCTCCTCGGCGTCCCGGCTCCAACGATAATAATATACACACAAAATATTTGTGCCAATTGCACCCACATAGACAGTAAAAACCATCTGTTCATGGGAGGTGTACAATATATATCTGTACTAACAAAAAGAAAAAAGTTTTAGTGGCCATCAAAAAGAAACAATTTCTCGAATATATAACGTCTTCAGAATAATTGAGCTATAAAACTAACAGTATAAATGTAAATATACTTGACAAAGTAATCATTATCTGAAATATCACATTTTGTTTAAAATTTATGTGAAGAATAAATTCAAATAAACTAAATTAAATTGATTATTTTAACTAGAGGATAACATTAGTTAATATCCAACTTACAATTCTAAATTTAGTCATTTGCAATCCTTTCTTCATTATCTCCACTTCCCATGACAACATGTTAAAATGTTTTAAAATGCTCCAATTGCCTAAAATAAAGTGCTGTACAAAATAAGTCAGGTGTATAATGTAAGGCTACATTCCATAAATTCGTTACTAAAGCTCCTATAGTTTAATAAAATATAATTCATTATGAAAGATGACCTGATAGTGCAAGGCCTAAAATTATTCTCCTTATACTGTGCAATCTTGATTATCTTCTTTTCCAGTCTTATCAAATCACCAATAATATTATTGTAGGCACCATCCCAAGCTATATGAGATAGTGCTATAAAACTGCCCGTAATAAATTTTCTTTAGCATGTGAGTCGGTAGATATCTTTTTCTGTAGAAAATATGGGCAAAATACCTAGGTCTGTTGTTGATTAACTTCAGATGAGCATGCCAACGCATATTACTATCAAATGCCACTCCAAGATATTTAACAGTATGTACAAAAGAGAGCAGGGTTCCTCTCACAGTAACTAATACATTTTTTAGTAGACTGTCTGAGAAAGCACCAAAAGGAATGAACACAGTTTTGTTCAAATTAAGAGTAAACCTATTTTGTAAGAACCATTCATTCAGGTTATCTAGCAAATCGTTCATTAACTCTTCCAGCTATCAGCAACTGCCAGAAGGGCTGTGTCATCAGCATAAGCAATAATTCTCGAACAAATCTTGAAGATGTCATTAATATAAATAACAAAAAGGAAGGGACCCAGTGTAGAACCTTGTGGCACTCCCATTACAAATTCCTCCTGCTCACTGAATTCTAAACCAATTTTTACCTTTTGCTTTCTGTTCTATGGATAACTTTTAATGAGAGCACCAGCCTTTTCTCTCATGCCATAATTTTGAAGTTTTCCGAGTAATATTCTATGATCAAACAGTGTCAAAAGCCTTGTTGAGATCTAAGAAGCTACCTTTAACACATTTTTTTTCCATTCAAAGCTCTGTAAATGTCATTACTCATTAAAGCAATAGCTTCAGTAGTTCCTCTGCCTTTGATGAATCTGAATTGTGTCTCAGAAATAATCTTGTTTTTCATTACCCAATTATAGGACCTATTATAAAGCATATTTTCAAGTAGCTTAGATAGATTAAAAATGAGCGAAATGGGTTTGTTATTGTTCATTTCCCAAGTGTAACCATCTATGAATTGGTGAGACAATCGCACACTTCAACTGTGTAGGCCATACCTCCTTATCTATGCATTAAAGAGAAGGTCTAAAGGGGGTGCAATAATCGGTGCAAGAGTCTTGAGAGTTTTGGCATATATGTTATCCTCAGTACCAGTTGTGTTGTTTAACACCATGATGGTCATATGACTTTCTTCCACAGGTATTGGATGGAGGAATATAGTCTCTTTGACAGCAATATATGAAATTTGATTTACATTAGGCTGTGGCAACTCATTTTCCAAGTTAATGCCAATATTAGCTGTATATGTTGAAGTGGTTAGCTATATTTTTTGAACCAGTAACTCTAGAATTATTTACACAAATAAGTTTGGTAGGTGCAGACTCTTTTGTTTTTCTTCTACCAAGTTTAGTGTCTATAAACTGCTATTTTTTTTAATTTTTTAAGGAGATTTACTGGACTATGTTCCTGCAATTTCTTAGCTTTGTCCATTTCATTTGTAAGCAATTTGTTATATCGTTGAAATGACATTCTCAGAATATCATTATTAACATCCTCTTACCACCGGTTACATAAATTCTCTTTATGCCTAATAGAAACATTGATGCCCTTGGTAATCCATTTGGATCTGGACCAGTACAAATAGAATGCCAGTTAATATCTCTGACAGCAACCAGTAACTTTTTAGCATTTACACTATTGTGATTGATAATGATATTAGGCATTACTTCTTTATTTACTTTATTATTTTCCACTAAGGTTAGTGGTCTGTAATAGGTGCAGCATAGGTGTAAGATTGTAAGAGATTCATGAAATCCAACTTGATGAAAAGGTTATCTACACAGGTTCCATGATTATCATCAGGTCTAGTTATACCAGAGGACAGTGGCAGATAGCCCTTTGCAAGCAAGTTGTTTAGTAGTTCATTTGCATGTTCATCAGGCTCAATAATATCCAAATTAAAGTCACCAGCAATAACATGATTAGTGAAATTATCATATATTGCAATAAACTTTTCCAAACTCTTAACAAACTTGTCTTTTTTGTACTATGACATTTATATACTCCCTTGATGTGAAAGAGGATATTCCCAATTTGGATAATTGTATAGGTAAGATAAGAGAATGAAAGTATTTTTTGGAGCTCAGAAGTTGCTTGTGCATCAGATTTTACATAAATACAAGTGCCATCTGCCGTAGTAATTCTACTCATATTATATTCTATTTTGTACCCTGAGAAATTCATCATATTGAAATTGGGTAAATTCCATGTCTCAGTATGTATTGTAACATCTGGTTTAACATGTAAAATTTCAATTAATGAGTCAAGAAGATTTATATTCTTACCCAAACTCCTGATATTTATTAATAGAATATGTCCATGTTCATAAGGTAAAACACCATTCAGCTCCTCAATTGTATTGTAGATCTTTTCATGGATAACAACTTAAGTAGTATGATCTAGAATATCCTCCATCCCACACTTAGAATCATCTAATAGAAGCTGGTTGTTATGCACTTACATCCCTACTTGGATAAGGTAGTTTTGGTCCACTAGAGTAATCAGTAATTTTTATTTTATTTGCAACCATTTTTTCGTAAACTTCACATTTATTAATATCATTAGCCTTGTGGTTAACATCAAATGAGGTTTGAAATTTCTTATTTTGTGAAAAACTGTTAACACACTTAACAGGAGGATTAGCTTTACATTTTGCTGTATCATGTCCACAGCAAACATTACAAGTTAACTCATTACTACAAAATTTCCTGGAATGACCATACGGAACAATTCAAGCATCTATAGATATTGAAATCATCATAAATTTTAAACATTCTTCAGTGATAAGCAATTTTTTAAATTTTACTAAGATAATCTTAAGTAACCTTGTTGCATTCCACATAAAGAATGGAATAGTTTTTCTTTTCCATTTCCTTCATGTTTAACACCTTGAAATAGCTATTTTCTTCTTTGGCAAGATTTTGTTTAATTATTTCAGCTTGAATCAATTCAAGTGTACCATTACCAAAGTCACCATGAATGGTTATTCTTGGATGTACACTTATAGGATCCACTAGATCACAATCAGGGATCTGTATTTCAACTCCAATTTGAGTTTATCTAGATCACAACTATTATTAAAATTAATAAATACTTCGCCATTCTTACTTTCTGTAAAATATCCACCAGCAATATTCAACTTACGGAGTTGAATTTTGTCAACAATTTGACTCTTCAGTAAAGCAGCATCACTTATATCTTTTGATTTGACAAGAATGCCCTTAGTCCTGTTAAGGGGTATAAATTGTGGTGCATTCATGACTGTCTGAGCATAAGTTTTGTTACCTGGGTCAATGAGCATATTGTTTTCCAATTGGTTTCTAGCTAGTCTCTCTTGAACATCTTTTTGTAGTCTTGTTTTACATTCTTGTAGCAACACATTTTTATCTATCGAAGCATTCAAATCTTTCAGCAGTTTGATTTCTTTTTTAAGATTATCATGTATAATTTCATCATCTAAGACACTAACATCATTGACCTGACCAATAGCTTGTAACATTTTGCCATTCAGTTCTTCATTTTGAGTCTTTAATTGGTCATAAGCTTCAAGTAGCTCATTATATTCTTTTCTCTCTTTAATTAATTTGACAACCAGGGATTTATATTTTTCTTCCTGTTCCAATATTCTATTTTTACGATCTGTAAATCATTTGATAGTGCAGGGAGTGTGTTTCTACAATCATGCTTTATCAGATTACCAAGTATATGTTTAAAACTTTTTTACTTGGGTAAGCATCCCAGATGAAAAGACTCTGCACAGCAAATGCAAACAGAAATGCCTGTCATTCTTTGTGCAGAGCATGTATTTTTTTTGGAGCTAGATTTAGCACATTTGAAGTTACGAGTTGCATCATCCTCTTTCAATTTGGTGTAATACGATCATCAATATCTTAATTAACAGTGAAATCCATTGTACACCGTTCTACCTTATACCATATAAAACTTGAACATTATCCCAATCCACATTATGGTTAGTATTCATACTATCTTCCAATATACTATTTAGTTACATTATTAAGGGGACATTAATATTGACATGAGAAAAGAAAACAGTAAATTATTATTTTGATATGTTATTAAAACATAATTAATACAATGTATTAATGAATTTATGGTGGTGGGGGGAATATGAAGATAATAAAGTAAACCAATCATGTCGGGAAAAATTAAAAATATTCATTCACTTATAGTAACTATGTAATAGATATTACGTGTAACACAGGAAGTAATGTTAAAAAAGTTGACGAAGAAGAAAATGTTACCAAATATCATAAAAAATTAAACAGGCAAAAACTAAGGAATAAACTGGAAAATTTAACCAAAGAAGATATAGATAATAATTCTTTGGGAGAAATATATGTAAAGACAAAAAATGCATTTGATAGTGCAAGTGAATGCAATTCACAAGGAAGAAGAAATGGTAGTATTGTAAAGCCAAGGATAGACAATAAAACGAAACTAATGAAAGAGGAAACTTGCACAACAATTAACAAGTTTTACCTCCCTGAATTAGAGATTAATGATGCTATAATGTTAATTAAAGAAACTAACATAAATAAGTCACTGGGCTTTGATGAGATTAAGATGAAAATCAGCTGTTAATGCAGATATTTTGGCTCCGATAATAACAAAAATGATCAACAATTGGATTGAAAACTCACTTTTCTTGATGAGTTAAAAGAAGTGAATATTAGATCTGTATATAAAGGAGGAAAGCTTGATATGTATGAAAATTCCAGACCAATATCAATTTTAAACAATTTGGTAAACTTTCTTATTATATTTCTGCTAATGAACAAAAATCAATTTGCATATCAAACTAGTGGTGCAAAACCATTGCACCGACTTTCTCATATGCGTTTCTCAGTTTGGACTAGAGAGCAGCATTAAAGCATTTATTAGGAGAGGAATGATTTTCACGTGTTTTCTCTCTCTCTCTCTCTCTCTCTCTCTCTCTCTCTCTCTCTCTCTATATATATATATATATATATATATATATATATATATATATATATATATATATATATATATATATATATATATAAAATGTTGGTGTATGTATGTATGTATATAGAATATTTGTATAAGAAAACAAATATTCTAAGAGCAACTGAAGAAGATGGTTGATTGTGTACCAAACAAAAATAGTGTTGTTATTGCCGGAGGCATGAATGCCAGGATAGGGAAAGGTGGTGATGGTAATTGGAAGCACATAATTGGAAATCGTGGCATAGGACAGAGAAACGAAAATGGACAACTACTGCTGGAATTCTGCTCTGAGAAAAACCTGTGTATTGCCAACACACGATTCCAACAAAAAACATCACATAAAGTGACCTGGAAACATCCGCGTTCTCAAGAATGGCATTTAATTGACTATGTCATAGCAAGATCAGACAATATTAAAGATGTACTGAGATGCAGAAGCATGCGCGGTGCGCAGTGTGATACAGATCACAACACGATAAGAGCCTCTATAAAAATGTCAACGAAACAATTCTACCCCACAAAACCAAGACGGAAAAACTACAACATCCAATAATTAAAAGACAATGTAGTCAAGAAGAAGTTTGAGGAAAATTTAATCTGTAACTATGATGAAAATAACTCAGTTGAAAGTTTATGGAGCAAATTTAAGTATGGTTATAGGAAAGCAGCGGAAAAGACCCTCAACACAAAGAAAAGTAACAACCGGGATTGGTTTGATGAGTCAAATGAAGACATAGATGAAGCCCTGAAAAAGAAACAAGCTGCTCACACCAATTACTTGGCCAATCCAACTGAAAATAACAAGAAAGAGTACCAACGAGCTAGACATCAGTGCCAACGTGAAGTGAGAAAGATCAGAGATGATTGGTGGACTAGCAGAATGAAGGAACTACGAAGTTTTTAATGATGCACATAACCTTTATGAAGGCATCCGATCCATCATTGGCCCAATGAAAAAACCATTAAAAGTGATTAAAAGCAAAGAAGGAGAGCCTCTGATTAACAAATCTGGACAGCTAGAAAGATGGAAAGAGCATTTTCAAGAAGTATTGAACCAAGACAATCCCGTTCAATCTAATATCCCCGCTTTTCCTGCCAAACTAACCGAAAATATTACTGACGAGGCACCAAGCGAAGAAGAAATCACCAAAGCAGTCCAGTTTCTCAGGAATCATAAAAGTGCTGGTGATGATGAGATTGTTGCTGAGATGATTAAAGCAGGAGGACCTACATCTACAAAACTTTTACACAGATTGCTGAATGAGGTATGGGAGAGAAAGGAAGTACCACATGATTGGAGAAACGCCACAGTCATACCTATTCACAAAAAGGGTGATAAGGCAAGCTGTACAAATTATAGAGGCATATCACTACTTTCAGTGCCAGGAAAGATTTTGTCAAGGATTCTATACAACCGGTTAGTGGCATTGGCAGATAAAGTACTCCGTGACGGACAATCTGGTTTTAGAAAAGAACGCTCTACAATAGACATGATTTTCTCAACAAGACAACTCGTTGAAAAGACCATAGAGCAGAATACCACCCTATGCATTGCCGTTTCAACATTTCAAAGGCATTTGACTCTGTAAATCGAGACCTCCTTTTCAAAGTGCTAGAACGAATGAAATATTCCCTAACTATATCAATCCTTAAAAGTCTACATGATCAGACCAGTGCAAAAGTCAGGGTGGATGGAGACTTCTCAGATCCATTCCTAGTCACAACTGGCGTTAAGCAAGGCTGTGTTCTGGCACCACTTCTTTCTTCTGTATATTCACACCATAATGCACAATACAATGTCCCGAACAAACATCTGCCATCGAAGTGATTCAAATCTATTCTACAAGCGAAATCTTAAAGCCAAAACCAAAGTAAGTCACAGCAAAATTCAAGAATTGATGTTTGCGGATGATTGTGCCCTTATTGCAAGCACAGGTGAAATCTACAAATACTTCTAAATACATTCGTAAAAGCAGCAGATGAATTTGGATTAAAAGTGAATATACAGAAGACAGAGATAATGTTTGTAAATTGTCCACCTCAAAATATATGGGTGAAGAGTCATTAAAAGTAGTTGATAATTTCAAGTACCTAGGAACATCAACAATAGGGGAAATATGAAAAAAGAAATTGAGAATAGAATTAGTGCAGCGAGTACAGCATTTGGACAGCTGTATCACAGAATTTGGAAGTCACATAATCTGAGTTTAACAACAAAATTATCCATCTATGAGACGGTAGTTATCAGTACTCTTCTCTACTCAGCAGAATGTTGGACTACATTAAAAGAACACCTCAACAAACTGAACAGTTTCCATATGCGTTGCTTGCGCACCATACTCAAGATCAGTTGGAGAGAATATGTTCCCAATGAGATTATACTACAGCGAGCGAACAAATTGAATATTGAAGACCTTGTCCAGAACAGGCACCTCCGCTGGCTAGGACATATCAGTAGGATGCAGGATGATCGCCTGTCACATAAAATAGCTTTCTGCCAACTAAAAAACGGACAGAGATCGTTGTAAGCCTAAACGAAGATGGACTGACGCTGTGAAGCAGGATTTCAAACAGTTGGGTATCAGTACAACTACTTGGAGAAACACAGCTGCTAACAGGGAAAAATGGAGAAGTGCTGTTAAAGGACTAATACAAAGTAACCACAACAGAAAAGTAGAAAAGGCCAAAACCAACAGAGTAGAGAAACACAATATTGAAGAGAACTTTGAATGGAGCTGTCCACTGTGCTCCTTCAAAAGACGGAAGACAAGGAAGGCAATACGTAATGTTTCACATAACTCAAAAACATCCTATAACAGAACCTGTGAACACTTTAGATGATCCATTGACATGCAGACATTGCCAACAAACGACAAGGAGTAAAGCTGGGATGACAAGCCATATTCGCCATAAACACCCAGATATCCCACAAGACAACAGTAGGAAACCTATCAAGACCCCACTCCTGCCAGCTTCCTGTGATAATATCACACCCACGCAATATACGCTTTCTTCAGCATCTCTACCAAACCCAACACCTCCATCTCCACCAGACTCAACATACCCCGACAATTTGACTTGCCCTGCTTGTAGCCGCAAATGTAAAAACAAGGCCGGATTGAAGGCACATATGTGAAACAAGGAATGCAGAAGACAATTGGAGAGTGGCATCATCGGACACGATGGACGCCGATGATCATGTATGTATATGAATATATGTGTGAAGATTAATCAAATCTTACTGTATATATATATATATATATATATATATATATATATATATATATATATATATATATAAAATATANNNNGGTATTTTAAAACATGTGCGGTGAATATAGGTTCGAATAGAACCGAAAACCCTATATGATCCGAATTTAAATGAGCGCCAAATAGGAGCGCGTTCGGTGAGACATAAGACGCGGACGGAGACTTCGGAAATCCGATAGTGATATTTAGAGAAAATGTGAATACACCTTGTGGAGCTAGCCACGCGAAACTTGTCAGAGGTTATTGATTGGCGGAATTCACAGTGCATAAAATTCAATTGGAGTGGGGAGAATTGCTGAGAAGGAGTAAATGCGATAGGTATCGCTCTCAATGTTCCGGGGATCGTCAGAGGGGACGGCCGTACTCAATACATCTTGCGCGAATCGTTAGAGGGTACGGTTCGACATTAATCTTACGTGAATCGTCAGAGGGTACGTATCGAGCTGAATATTCCGGGAAGCGTTGGAGAGAACGATCCGTGGAGCAGAACGTAAGAACGCGTTTGAAATAAACGTATTTTGTTGTCCGTTTCGCAATTGTATTTATTAATGAACGTCCGAGATAGACGAAAATCTGCACGCGTACGGAATATTATTTGAGGGCTCCAAGTGAAGCCATTAATGCGTTGTAATAGTTTCGGAAATACGAATTAGACGAAAAATGAAAACGGTAGCACGTTGGTGACCGTGATAACTTGCCGCGAACTCGAAACGAGGACGAACGGACGATCGGAGAACAGCACGCAAGCAGCCGACTGGTTCAAGGTCGCCGTAGAGGGGCCGTATAGCAGCAGAAAACTTCGCTGTGAAGAAGGGGCGTGCTTCTGGCAAGCTGCTTTTGTACACGATCTCGAAGGACGAAGTCAGGGAGTGAGTATATGTCTCTGTGAGACGAACATTTAAACGCAGTGGTCAATGATTAGGGATTTGCATACCTCTGTAATTCAGTGAGAAGCTAGTATCTTGTCAAAGAGAAAGTCTCATTGGAATCGAGTTTGTCGCACTTGTATTAATTTTTTTTCGAGAAGAAAGAAGAATCAAGAATGTATTAAAAGAACTGTTAAATTTTCTCTGCTGTAAATGACAAAGTAATGCTCATATCGTGCTCGTTTTGACCATTTGATAAAGATTTCTTGTATAATAGTAAATGTAAATGCACGGATGTATTAAATGAGCTGGATGTTAAATTGCGTAACAAATTACAGAGTATTTTTTCTCCTGTATTGTGTTGGAAGCGAATTTATGTGTTCATGTACATTTTATGTAAATTATTTATGCCAATAAAATCACAGAATAAATTGTGGTAATCACATCAGAAGTACCGAATCCTTTTTTTATTATAACTATCTTAATGCACGTCGTTGTGAAAGGGTGCATTAGAATATATATATATATATATATATATATATATATATATATATATATATATATATATATATGTATATCNCTGACCCCATGTTGGGAAAGCCATTTGTAACATAATTAAAAAGTCATGGGTGTTATGGTAGTCTCAACATACCTTGCCCACTCAGCAATTTGTTGAGCAGCTCTCTCTAGCTAGAATTTTAAATTTTGGAAGGTCTGATTTCGGCCCATTTAATTTTCGTGAAATACACTCAAAGAGAAACGCAACTTCGATTTTTATTGGTTTAATTGTTCAACACACAAAATACATCATATTATGCCTCAACTACTCTTGCACATATTTCCCCTTATGTTCCCCCAAAAATCACATTATAAAACAACACTTGGCTTTATAAAATGATTGCTGGTTAATTAGTAGTTCCAGCCTGAATTTAATTTAAACATATTACAAATATTGCAAACCATCGGCAATACTAGTTGTCCTTGATGGTTACAGTTCATTAACATTGAAAAGTGCCACTAGAGTCTTGGGCATCGTTGCACACGCACTTGTCAGATCACTGCCTCACGACGCCTCATCAGGTGCATTGGGCGCAGCCAGTCATCGTAATTACCTTGAGATTGGTACTCGAAGCTCAACCACCAGTTACCAAACGACGGGGGCGTAAGATGTTCCTCCTGGGTGAATGACCCCGAATACCAACAGACCATTCGCCTCCCTGCTTCGCCAGTCCCAGCCGCTTTCGCTGCTACCTGAATGAGTTTCCCTCAGCGTAATGTAACGCGAAACCATTAAAGTTGCTTCCAGCTCAACTTGATGATAAGCTAATGGCGTAATTAAAGTTCATAGCCATTTTCTATCCTCGAACAAGCAGTCACACGAACCGAGAAACTTTATTTTGGAAGTCGTTGACGCTTGAATTAACATCGTTCTGGTTATGATCATTGAATCATCACTAGAAAAAGTTCATAATTCAGTTCAATTACTAATGACTTGAAAAGAAGCAATGCGTAGTGATTAACAATTCGTAGACTTCAAAATGAACGTAATGTGTCTTTTCGTGACTCTGTTCCCCTCATTAAATAGATCTATCCCCACTAAACCCCCAAAACTTAACAAAAAGGAACCCGCCCTTGACGTCATGGTTCACTTAGTCCAATAAGTAACTTTTTGCACTCCACGGGGAGTATTTTTGGTTGGCTGATTTCACATGACGTTTATTCGTTCTAGACGGATAGCAACACATGATTTCCATGCCACTTAGTGTTTTTCCATTAGAGCCCTTTCCTACGCTACGACGGTCTCGTGGCCCTCGTCTTTCCGCAGAGTAATAGTGAACACAAGACAGTCGCCCTTGTCTCTCTTTGTCCACGTCAGTGACATTTCATTTCAATACTACTTGGCCCTTGTCACTGACACTACCAGCCCTCCAAAAACCCTAGCTCTCCTTATCCGCCGATGTTTTCTCTGTCCCGTCGTTACCCGTCTATCGTCAATCAGTGGTTGTGGACTCTGTATCGAAATTACCCTAAACATTCTCCCGAATTTCTACATTATCTTTTCATTTGCCTTTTCCAAATACATGTCAAATAACGTATCTGGTTACTCATTTGTCACATCTATTCAATTTCATTTCTCCAGCCTTCGCTCCACACGAACTCACTACGTAGGTTGCCCAGACTCTCAACTTATACTTTATGATCCTATTTTAAAGGAAACCCCTGGGCCCGTGCACCAACGACCCAGACTTCCTACTCCACTTTTTCTTTTGTCTTCCAGCTGCGTCCCTTCAAAACCCTACCTACTCGGGCGCGAAGTTTGTTTACGATCCTTACCTTGTACCAGTTTTCCGAATAAGTTGCAATTGAATGTAATGAATTAGAGAGTGAGAGAGAGAGAGAGATAGAGAGAGAGAGAAAGAAAGAGAGAAGAGAAATTGAGGGGGAAATAGGGTAGTGTTCAACGCTCACCTGAAAAAATGCCCTGGCTAGCTCATACTAATTAAAATGAATAAGTAGGTTCGTAATTATTTATCTAAGTGAAATACACACACTGGGGTTCCTTATCAGAGGGAAAACACATTAAATAACTTGACTTAATTATTTATTTACACTTGTACATATTTACCTATAATTAACATAGAAATCTCTTTGATTGCGGTGAGCCTCACCGCCAGGCAACAGATTAATTATGTTATGTTGAATGAAAATGGGAGACAGGACTGGGGTTTGAACCTGGGACCTTGATCTCAGCGCGCTTACCATCCCGTTCGCCTCCCGGGCCCGTCTTCCATCCTCATTCAACTTGCGAGACCCAAAGACCTCTGAGGTGGTGTCTTAGAGACTAAACTACTCATATGAGGCCCACTCCCTTAGGAAGTACTTTGTTGTAGGTAGTATTTTCCATTACTGGTTCCCAAACATAGAAATCTCTTAGATTGCGGTGGATCTCACCGCTAGGTAACAGATTAATTATGTTATGTTGAATGAAAGTGGGAGACGGGACTGGAGTTCGAACCCGGGACCTTGAGCTCAGCGCGTTCATGAGGAGTTTACACTTCTTTGTATTTCTAAAAGAAACCCTGCCCTTTTTTCTCCATGAACGTTGCCTTTCCTCTGGTTAGTTCTGTCTTTTGTCAATCATTTCTATTGTACATCTCCTTTGATGGTCAAAGCCACTTGCCCACTGTCATGCTCGAATGTCAATCGACATTACACCTAATGGGTTCCTATGTCTTCTGTTTTCTTTTTTATAACTTTGCTTGTGGTTCTGGGTTTTGTCTCAAAATAACCCAGATCATCCCCCGAATTTCTATAGCATCCTTTCCCTTGCCTTGGAAAAGTTCATGTCAAGACTGTATCTGGTTAATTTTTCCCTCATCTTTTGAATTTTCTCTTTAACTTGAGCTCCATGCGAGCTACTGCATAGGATGTCCCTACCCTCGGCTGATACTTTTGTGGTGTTATTCAAAAGAACTTTCGGGTCGGCAGCATCCTCGACCCAGTCAGCCTTCTCTTTTGTACTGTCTGCGTTTTCTCCGAAACCCAACCTCCTCGGGTGCGTAATGGTTTATCATTCTATCCCATTTCATAATTTTCATGTGTGTCTGTGTGTATGTATTATTCTGAATATTATTTTACTCTACCTCTGCTTCATCCATGTCAAATAATATGCTTCTTGAAATAGTAAACAAATGTGTAAGTACTGCAGATAGAAATTATTTCAGTGTGTCTATACCAAACTTTCAAGCAAAATTCCGCTAATGCTGTTGTAATATATACGAATTACACTTCGCATACAGAATATTTAAGCAAGATTGTTGGACCAGTTTTTGAAAAATATTCAAAAATGTACTTTGACCTACATGTGAAGTGCCCTTTGTGTTCAAGGAAAAAGAAAATTGGAAGCACGTGCATTGGTCAGAAGTAAATTCTACCCTAAATAGGAGTTCTGCGCACAGACAGACGGAGAAATAGAAGTGTTAAAATACTTTAATTAAAGAGAGCAATTTAAGAAGGAAAAAATCAATCATCATCAAGTTTAATGGATTATTTGTATTGTGCATTTAACAAAGATATAAAACTTCTTCAAATTGTAAAATTTTGACAATTAATTCAGAATTTACTAGAATTTTAAGTAAATGGTGCTGCTGCATCATGCCTTGGAAGCGAAAATCCAGCACAGTTCCCGCAAGATGGTGTAGTCAAGTTGTATATTAAATTTGTATTATTATGAATTTGAAAAATTAGGATGCTGTATATTTTTTTTAAACCAGTAAGTAAAAGTATTTTAATCTTACAATATAGGTAGATTTTATTTTTTCCTGAGTAAAAGAAGATTAGTCTAAGAAAAATCCCAGGTAACGCCGGGTAATCAGCTAGTGATTTAATAAATTGTAATTATATGTATAAAATAAAAGAAGTAGAGATTATTAAATCTTTAAGAGTAACATTAGATAAATGTTTTAAGTGGAAAGAACTATATCCAAGAAGTAAAAAAATGAGAAAAATGTGAATGAGGATGATATAATTATTATTGTTTCTTAACCCACATTTGATAATTGTTGGGCGGGTCTCGCTTGCAGCTCCTCTGGTTGGCCTGGTCAGAGTTACAGGCTAGCCCGTGACGAGGGGGAGGGATGAGGGAGTTGAGGGAGGGGAAGGGTTGGAAGGGAATTGGAGGACCCTAGTCTAAGAGAAACTCAGTGTGTGAAATCCATTTTAATACTCACANATCCATTTTAATGCTCACGGTTTGTAGCCGGGTACGAGCGTCAGAGAGAGAGAGAGAGCCGTGGTCCATGGTCGTAGTGCCGCAGTAGCTCAGGCTGGGGGTGACTCGGGCTGCTCGTGGTTGGAGCGTCGCTGGTGGTCCCCGGTTCGAGGGGGGTCAGCTAGGCAGCAAGGGCGGAGGTAGTTCCCTTGGGTGTCACCGGCTGGCGACGTCCACAGCGAGGTGCTACGTTTCCACCCTCTCAGTCCTCCTCCTGTCTCTTGCCTCTACCTTTATATATTATTTGATCATATGCGTCACGACGACCCACTAACCCAGCTCTCTCTCAGCATTGCGTACCCGACCTAGGTAATACGCTGATGGGTACTTCCAGTTGGTGCCTTCACGACATAATATTTGTAACTAGAATTAAAATTTTATTTAGTATATATAATTATTGTGATTTTATTTTGCTCTTCTTTTGCCACTTTGATTAGTGTGTTTAACACTGAAGAGAGGGATAAGAAGGAAGTATAAGATGTTTTTTTTTCTTATGTTTTGTATATAATTATTGCAACTTTCTATGTACCCAATGTTTATCTTTTGTGTGTGCAAACATGATCAATGTATACAATTGAAGTAAATAAATTATTATTATTTATGTATTATTGTTGTTTTCTCTCAGGCATGTGCCTGGTATATTGGCCCTATCTATAGTTATTGCGTGAAAATTCTAACTATTTTGCATGTATTAAGAACAATGGATTTCTGCATGACAATATAAGGTGATCTTTTAACAGATTTTAACAGAGTTTCTCCAAAACAGTTTATGTATGATTCCTATACTTTAAATAATTATGGGAAGAATTTGTGTGAGAGTTTTCCACTGCTGTTGATTTTGAAATGCTAGGTTACTGTATTTCCTGATTTTCTCTGCATAGGTCTTTTGAATGTAGATATTGTTGGATATTATGATTATTTTATTTCTTTTACCTATGAGAGTTAAGTCAGGTCAGTTGTGTTCTGTTGCGTTGGCAGTTAGTATGGTTCTATTGTAGTAAAGTTTGTAGTAGTCATTCTCCAACACCGGTTTGGGGGAATATCGAAAGTAAGGTTGAGGATCAGTTTTCAGGAAGCTACTCGGTTATGGCCGCATAGATGGTAATGATGAGCAAGAGTTGTGCAACCAGGTATGATGTGTTCTATTATTTTATTGTTGGCATTACATCTTGTGCATCTGTCACTATTTATGGTAGGATCTTTAACTATATGCTTTAAGTAGTTTTTCGTTGATATGACTTTGTCCTGAATCGCCATTATAAATCCCTCAGTTTTGCAAAGGTACCAGCATGCTGAAGTCATTTGTTTGACATTTCCAAGTCAACATTTTCTTCATGAAGGGTGTTGGAAATCCTTCCATGCAGAGGTTTTTGGGACCATTTTCTTTCTTTTTCTTTTAGAGTTGGTATTTCCGGTTGAGATGAGTTTGAGTTGGGTGTAATTGTGGTCTACTACTTTTAAGGACTTAGTGAATTTTGCTGGTTGTTTATTTTTCTACAAAATATTTGTGAAGGGAGTGAGTGTGGTGATGTCAATTATGCCTCTTCCTCCTAATTTTGGAGGAACATCCAGCCTTTTAGTACATGACAGGATTAAGAAATTTGTACTTGGTCATTGTAGTGTGAATGAGTCTCTAAATTTTGTAAATCAGTGCCAGACTAATGTAAAATACCAAAGCTGTACCCTAAGGTTGAAATTACATAAGTGTTAATGGCCTTAATGAGGTTTTTTCCATAATGTGATGTTTTCATTATCCTGTGCAGTCTAGTGATTTGTTTTTTTAAGTTGTTTCAGCAATACCTCTATCTTGCATCATGCCTAGATATTTGTAGAGCTCATCCTCAGCTATAGTTCCTGTCTTGCATTCCTTTTCAGGTTCTTCTGTTTCAATTTTACCCCTTATAATGTTGAGTTTTCTGCATTTGTCAAGTCCAAATTCAATATTTATTCTTTTAGAAAAGTCTTCAGTAATTTTAAGGTGAGACAGTATTGTTATTAGAAGTATTTTGATATCATTTATGTACAGAAGATGGTTCACTGAAAGAAGAGTTTTGTTTCCTTTCTTGATTGCAAACCAATAGCCAGTTGAATTTAAGAGATTGCTAAGGGGATTAATTGCGATACAAAACTGTAAGGCACTAAGACAGTTACCTTGAAATATTCCACATTTGATGTGGATCGATGCTGCTGCAATTGATTGATTGTCTGTAGTTGGTTTAAGTATTGTTTTCCAGTCTAGTGATTTGTTGTGATAGTATGTCATATGATGAGAAATTAATAAGGATGGGATTGATTTTGCAAATTTTCATACCATATTTACCCGAATATAGTTTCCTCTTTTTTAGAAATAAATCACCCAGAATTCCACGGGGCTCTATATTTGGAGGGAAAACTGCTAATTCAAAGTTTCGTGGATGAAAACTATTGAAGCGAACACAAGCTGCATATGTAACGTAATGCAAAGAACATCGATCGATGATGGCAGGATTTGATGCTCATTTGAAGTTGAAACCGATGTGGTCCATGTGACCTAGGAATGAGCGATTGCCATCACTGTGCCGACCGTGACACATGACTTTGTGGAAAGACAGGGATCTTCTTTGACGCAACAAAAATTGGGCAGTTGAAGGTACTTCGACGCTAACTTCAAATTGCAAGTTCTAAATTATACTCAGACACATGGAAAAAAAACAGTGGCATGAGAATTCGAAGTAGAGCCAAAGTCCGTGTGGATCTGGCGATGTCAAGAAGAGAAGTTGACTGCACTAATTAGCTTTTAATTTTAAAATCCTTATGATTATACTTACCAGAGCCAAATTTATCATGTGTAATTTTGAATGACTTCAATTTCATTCAACTTCATTTCCCCCTAAATTTTGCATTCTAAAATAAGAGGAGGGGACTATATTCAGGTAAATATGGTAATTTGAAGAAGCCATGAATGAAGAAATGCATTATTATTAATTATCATCATCATCATTATTATTAAATATTAGTATTATTAATTTTTATTATCATTATTATTTATTTGCCAGTTATATAATACATAATACAATCATTACAATATGTTGAAGTTTGTTATATAGAAGTACTTAAAATACTAATTATATAATTCATTTTTACAATATATTCACTTGAAAACTTACATATTTGCATAATCATTTTAAGCTCTGCACGAGGTAATTGTATTCCTGTGCCCAGAAAGGCTTAAACTAAGAGAAGAAGAAAAATTGAAAGATATATTTTAGGGGAAAAAAGAAAAGAAAGAAATAATAAATGGAATAAATAAAAATAATCTTCATGCTTCCTCCAAACTCTTAATAAATCTTCTACCTACTCTTAATAAATAAAAATTTATTTAAATGCAGACTCCAATATAAATTAAAAGGTAACAGACAGTAATATATTATGCTACTGTTTGGTGTAGCACCCATCCTTCTAGATTAATTTTTTTAAACTTTCTTGGAACAATTCATACTTTTTGACTTTAATGAAATATAATCAAAACTATTGTGATCAATAGAACGCTTCATTTAGGTAATTCAACAACTTTATATCCAGTTTTTGAAGTACTTAATAATTATCTACTCAATAAAACTTCATAATTAGCTTCATAATTCCCTTGAAGAACGCCAACATTAACCTTGCATGCTTTACTAAAAATGCCATTTATTTATGTATAGATAATTTAAATTTTATTACCCTTGCAACCTTTTATTTTGATCCCTCCTCGTATGTGTACATAAATCGCATAATTCATGCGAGCAATGCCGCAATTATTCAGCTAATTATTAATAAAATCTGTAAATATTTTAAACTAATAATCTACAATTTTTAAAACAATCAAAAAATGAAAATTTGTTCAAGAATGAGCATTTCTACAAGGTGGGGACATGATCAGGATTTCTATCTGTGATCAAAATAATTCAACTAATATGAAGGTTGTTACCCTATGATGTATTGAGACATGAAATGTATATGTGTTATGAGACCCTGTCATGAATCATTGCAGCATTATTAAAATTAAATTTAAAATAATATGATTGTAATCCTGCATGTTATAGTATATTATAAATGTGTTACATGAATTGAACTATACAGTTTGTAATTAATTTCTTGTTTGAATACATTTATTTTTCCTGAGAATGGAACAGATTAGAAGATTTTGATATTTATCCATCTTGATTCTGTAAACTCTGAGTTTCAGTGAAATATATTCCTCTGAATTATGACCTTTGTATTTTTTTCTCAGTCTTGGTTCTTTCTATAAAATTTTAAATGAAGAAGTAAAAGGTTGTTGTAACTAAATATTTGTTCAATTAATGATTTTTCCAAAAAGAAGTGAAATATATTTGGGAGCAAAAATATTTTTGGGGATTGTTTTGAAGAGTTTGTTGCTCCCCTAAAGACACCTTTATTCTGCAACCTCTTCGATTCCTTAAATGTCCTTATCTGGCTGCCAATGTGGATCCTTGGACATCCTCTCCTGGTCGATTCTACCTCTGGCTGCTTGACACTCGTATGAATGAATTTTGTCCAAAATTCACATCAACTTTCCTGGGACAGGCTGAGCAACGCCTTCTGGAGGAGCAGCGGCGAGTGCAGGTTTATTTGCACGAGACCACATTGGATCGTCTTGCAAAAACCTGTGAGAAAGTCCTTATTGAGAAACATCTAGAGATCTTCCATGCAGAATTCCAAAACTTATTGGATGCGGACAAGAATGAGGACCTCGGTCGCATGTATCAGTTGGTTGCACGTATACCTGATGGCTTGGGAGAACTTCGTAATTTACTTGAGGCTCACATTGCTGCTCAAGGTTTAGCTGCTATTGATAAATGTGGAGAGGGGGCTAACAATGTAAGTACATTCAACATTTTTGTCAACAAGTTTTATAGGTATTTCATTTCATTTCTCTTCAATAGCCAAGAAGGAAAATTATTTTTAAAAATTGTATTCTTTACTAATTTTATTAAATGCTTTAAAATATGTTATAGGATCCCAAGATGTATGTAAATACTATCTTAGAGGTTCATAAGAAGTACAATGCACTCGTATTAACTGCATTCAACAATGACTCAGGCTTTGTAGCTGCCCTGGATAAAGCATGTGGTCGTTTTATTAATAGTAACACAGTTACACGTCAAGCAAACAGCTCTTCCAAATCTCCCGAACTTTTAGCTAAGTATTGTGATCTTCTTCTGAAAAAGAGTAGTAAAAATCCAGAAGAAGCTGAGTTAGAAGACACATTGAACCAAGTCGTAAGTACAGTACTCCAAGATTTTGTTTATATTCATAAGTATAAACAGTTTTGAAAAGGTTTATTATATTTTGTGGTTGATTGTTGACTGCAGACAATATTTTTCAGATGGTTGTATTCAAGTATATTGAAGACAAGGATGTTTTCCAGAAGTTCTATAGCAAAATGTTAGCAAAACGTTTAGTACAACATATGTCTGCCAGCGATGATTCAGAGTCTTCTATGATATCAAAACTCAAGGGAGCATGTGGTTTTGAATATACGTCAAAACTTCAGCGGATGTTTCAGGACATTGGAGTATCAAAAGATCTCAATGAAGCTTTCCGGAAACACCTCGTCAATTCCAATGAGCCTCTGGATATTGATTTTAGTATCCAAGTGTTATCGTCGGGCTCATGGCCTTTTCAACAGTCATTTACCTTTTCGCTTCCAACCGAGGTCTGAAATGGTTCAGCCTTCACTAAGTTACACATAGTGAAATATTGATGTATCCATTACAGAAGCTTAATTGTGATATTCAAATTTTCTTTATTCTTTTTGATCATGATAAATTAGTAGTTGAATGGTAGTAAGAAGAGTAAAATGATTAACTGCTATTAAACGAAAGTTGAACCTTTCTCTTAAAATATATTTACTGACTTTGAGGCAAATGTACAAGTCATTGCAAACCCTATTGACTTGAACAGATTTCTCCTGTAATTTTTATGATGCATCAAGATTCTACTAAATAATAAAGTGCCTTTAATGATAGGAATGTATTAGCAAATATGTGTTAATGGGTTATCTGTTTTGTAGCTCGAAAGGAGTGTCCACAGATTCACTACTTTTTACAGCAGTCAGCATAGTGGTAGAAAACTAAGCTGGCTTTATAATATGTCCAAGGGAGAACTTCTGACCAACTGTTTTAAAAATAGGTATCTGTTTCCTATTGGAGGGCTTAGTGTTTTGTCTTTCAGAAGATGTCATAAACAATACGGACCACATTTTTCAGGTATACTTTGCAAGCATCCACTTTTCAAATGGCAGTATTACTTCAATATAATATTAGTGAAGTCTGGACAGTACAACAGTTGCATGAATCCACCCAAATAAAGCCTGATTTTTTGCTGCAAGTTCTTCAGATTCTTATCAAAGCAAAGTTACTTATGTGTGAAGATGATGAGAATGAGCTCCATCCAAATTCATCTGTACAACTTTTCACTGGTTACAAAAAGTAAGTCAGAGTTACTTAGTTAACAATTGCTGCTGTTTGGGTGTCCCATGAAATTTTGTTGGTGCAATAAATGTTGAAAGAATCAATTTTTTTGTATAGAAAGTGTTCTCAGCCATTCAAATACTATTAGCAGAACCCATTAACTTCTTTAATTATTTTAAATTTCAGTATCATCTTCAAACAGTTTATGTTTTTTAAGTCATTTTATTTTATTGACATGCTTAACTTGCTTGGGAATTTACCCACATACCCCAATTTGGGGTATTGCCCTAGGAAGCTTGGTGTTGGGTCCCCCATGCTATTTTGGGCTCTTTTCATGCCAGCCAGACTCTTCAAGTGTAGGGATCTCCCAGTCATCAACAAAAATGTGTCATTATTCACAAGCCAATTCTTTCTTAGGGGGAAAAGTTTGGATGATTTCCTGTTTTTAAGAAGATACGGTGTACCGGGTAAAATAAAATTATAATTTTCACTCTTCTGAGTGGAGGGCTATAAGGTGAAACAATTTTTTTACAGCTAGAGTATATTAAATAATATACTAAGCTAGAGTATATAAACTAAAATAGAACCACAAAGTAAGTAGCTTGTCATTTTATTCCATGATATGTGACTTCTTGGGTTTAGGCCAATTTTATTAACCACTAATGTTTTTAGATTGAATGTTGTCTCTTACTCAGGGCTTGGGACAATTATAAAAGGCCATCACTATGTAGCAGTGGTGTTAACCAGAAAGTTAAATCTGAAAAGACAATGAAATATTCAGTATTGCCTGAAAATAGTACAAAAATATTATGTCTCCACATTTATTTAAGATGATTTTAGCGGAAAAATAATAATTATAATTTTATTTATGTATTTAAACCAGAAGTTAACATGAAACTTACAATATATTACAATAATAAATTATTACATTATAAGTTCCCAAAGAGTCACATATAGTAACCTGTGTTAGGGATCTGGCAACTTAAAACTAGATAGTAAATTAAAAATAAAATAGAATCAATTAATTTTAATTAAATTTTAAAAAATCAATAGATTGGAGCAATTAAAAGAGATTAACCAAGTGTAATACAGCATTGTACATTTGATACAAAAATATTTCATGTAATTAAATCACTTTTATCGTATGTATTTATATATAAAAAATAATGTGAAACACTACATTTTCTTTGATCCATTTTTTTAAATTTGGTTTTTATAACTGTTTTGGAATAATGCATAACTTTATATTCATTCATTAAAAGGTTGAAAAGTTTAATAGCAACTATCAAACTATTCTTATCACTAATTTGTTTTATATAACATAGAAAGAGGAATGACCTAATTCCTGGTGATACTAGAAGAGCCAATAAATTTATTTCTCAAATTAGAATAGTGGAACAAAATTCCAAAGAGTACTGTTGTCTGATATTTAATGGATAAGTTAAGTTTATGAATCTGTTTTTGGAGACTATTTTGAGTATTCCAGATTGAATTATTTGTAGAGAACTGAGGTAGTTACAATGAGCACCACCCCATGTAATGATATCGTGAGATGAAATGCTGTGAAATAGTGTGTAATAGATCATAAGTTATGTTTTTGATGGCATGAATCTAGCATGCTTGCAAAAAATGAATGTTAGATACTTTGTTTTATTAATTATATATTCTATTTGCTTATTCCATTTGAGATTAAAGTCAAAAATAAATATATAATAATAATAATATTTTTAATAATAATAAATTTAACTCGGCAGTCGGCACATCCCAAATGCAAACACAATTCTTCGCTTCTGGGTAAAAAATACGTCTTTTACTAGCCTAGTTAACAGTTTTGTGCCTTGTTCCCAGACCCCCAAATAAGGGTTGCGCCCGTGCTAAGCCTTCCAGAGGAAAAATAAAAATTATTGCTAGATACAAATAATTCAATGTGAAGTCCATTGAACGCGAAGTGCGTCCGGTGACACTTCATCTAAAAGCAGAAAATAGGTTTTGGCGGCACTGTATATAGCAATAAAACTGTTTGTCGTAAACAATCTTAATTATATTTCTCTAAATTCTTGGTACATGCGTACCAACATTACCAATGTATTAAGAAAATAAATTATGCTTACAACTTGTGTATTGCCACTGCACTACGTAACATTGATTTAATTAGTAGCAATTTATGAAACACGCTTTGCACTTTCTTGCATTAATTGTACAAACCTTGATTTGTCGAGTCTGGAAACCAACGTCCTTTCAAAAAAATATTAATGTGAATTTTCAAGTCGTGTTACATTCATTTCTTGCTAATTGGTAAATAAATACTAAAATATGTTCACATGTTCGAAATAAATGAGTAGATTGATAAATCTTCTCGATAAACACAACATAATTTTATTGAATATCGATATATTATTCCTTGAGTCGTAATGCTAATAGCTAACTATATTCAAGGAGTAAACAAATGGACCACATGCATACAGAAATTGCTTGGAGTAAAACAATTAACTTATAATGATGCGTTTAATAAACAGATGAAATTTCATTTTCACGAGAAACGATCAAACATAAACTAAAAATTTGAATCTTAAGGAGCCTTAAAAATTGCACTATCATAACAAAATATACTCGCAGTATTTTGCTGAATGTCTTTGTAATGAAAATAAAATTCAAATACGGCCCATTGTTGGGCGTGTTAAGAAGTTTATAAAACATTGTTCTAAAATACGAAATTAAGTTAACGTACTTTTACATAGTATAAATTATTGTTTCTTGCCTAAAACCTAATTCTTGCACCTAAATGCACCAATGAATCTATTCAAATTTTCACGGTCTGCTGCGTAGATAAATTGGCTTGTTTTGATAAATATTATATATCTTAGTTTTTGCTCTTTTAAAGCTCGTAAAATGAAGTTCAATCTCAATACTACAACAATGGATAAATGTTATTTCGACAAATAAAACTTTACTACGATTACGTTTGGCAACTTGTCTTATTCTTCAGATGCCGTTTCAAATATGTTCTCAAAGATCCAATTTTTGTCATTTTTTTCGCACTACGCCTAAAAAAATGAAACACATATTGTACACAATACTTTGACACGTCTAC
Organism: Laupala kohalensis; assembly: GCA_002313205.1. Classification (NCBI taxonomy): domain Eukaryota; kingdom Metazoa; phylum Arthropoda; class Insecta; order Orthoptera; family Trigonidiidae; genus Laupala; species Laupala kohalensis. The sequence goes on from NNCF01132078.1 coordinate 544,410, forward strand.
AAAACCTTAAATAACTTGCACTATCCTTTGATTAAAATCCCAATACGATTCTTCCGTCGTTCGCCCCCATTGTACAATATTTATGTAAACAAACATTCGAGGTGGCTTTGAGAAGTTTCCATGGAACATCCACAAACTATTATGCACGTTTAATGCTATTTCACATATGTAATAAACTTATTGTCAAAAAACAGTACAAACTGCGTATGACCACGTGGAGGAAAAAAAACTAATTTACTCTCCGGAAGCAAGCAAGGGACCATCCCATCAATTCCGATCAAGGGCCCTAAGGCAGAGGCGGATTCAAAAAATTCAGCAAAAATTCCTAGATAAGATAAAAAGTTAGCTGCGAGTTATAATACTAATAGAATGTCAATATGTCCACAAAGATTCATTTTTGTCGGAAAGACACAATACAATTTAACAAATATGGTGTTTATTATATACTGATGTTAAAATTGATGTACTCAATCCTTCAAATCTTAAATTACTTTCACTACTTATAATGAAACCTATGCGATAGAATCTGCCGTTCGCCGTCATACTAGTTTTTTTGTTTTGGAGGGGGCTTTGGCTTGTATTACATGGCACACTTACTAACTCGTGTTCGTTTGCTTCGCGTAAAATATTAATTCGCCGAAAAATTTACTTAAAAAAATTATATTCTCGAATTTTTTGAATTTCATCATTTATTGCTATTCTATAGCTATGAGACAAACCGAATTTCATGTTTCTAACGCTAGTAGGGAATAAAAAAAATTAACATAATGTTAAAGATGCAAAGAATAAAACAACTACTAACTTACAAACGTATAAACTACTAACGTATAAACGAGATACGATAGATATTTTTTCTTTTTCACGAAGAGAGTTGAAATATGAACTAAAATTTTGTATCATTAAGGCCCAATTTCACCAAATGTAGAATAATCGCGATTTCCTTAAACGTGATTAGGTAAATGGAATCGCGATTACATTTTATGCGTTTCACCAAGCAAAACTAATCGTCGATTAAGTTGCTCAATGTTTCTGAAGAATCTCTGGGTTGGTAGTAGTTTTACAGTGCATTATGGGTAATTTGAAGACAAATGACGGGAGGAAAACGCATCATGTTGCTCACTACCGCCACCTAAGGACACCATAGGCAGCAGCGGGCCTCCCTCGTGCCACTGAACATAACCTATAAACCGAGCTACGAGCAAACAAACAAAATGGACGCCATATTTCTCGCAGTTCTGAAGAAAATCGCGATTTGCGCTGGTAATCGAAGGGTCCCCGAACGTTTAAGCGTTAATCGCGATTTTCTCGTAAATCGAAGATGGTGGAACGCGCATTTTGATAATCACGATTTACTGCACAGAAAATCTCGTTTAAGACATTAAACGAACTTGGTGAAATTGGGCCTTAAAAAGAGTCTTAAAAATTACATAAATAAACAAAAATACACTTACTGTATTTCACTAAGTGTCTTTGCGATGAAGATAAAAATACGGTCCATTGCTGGACGTAGTGTGTGTGGTTCAGAAATAGTGATTTTTTTTTGTTGGAAAAATTAATAAATACGATTCAAGTAGAACATAAAACACAGTTATGAAATTTAAAACTAACCTAACATTCTTTTATAAGGTTAAAAAAATTATTTCATACCTAAAATGTTATTCTTCAAGAATGTATACAAATTTTTGAAAAGAATCAATGAATCGACTCAAATAAAAATGAAATATAAATCCGGTCCGTTGTTGGACGTATTGTAAGAGATACCGAAATACTAAAATTTATTTAAAAAATTAATATATGTTTCATGTAGAACATAAAACACAGTTGTAAAATATAAAACTAACAAAACATTCTTTTATATGGTAAAAATTGTTTCTTGCCTAAAACTTCATTCTTTACGAACGTAAACAAGCTTTAGAAATGAATCAAAGAATATATACAAATCCGTTAATACAAATATGTTAACTCCGCCTGTTGCGTACATGTCTTATTGACAAAATAAAAACACGATATAATTTACAATGATCATCTTTTTGCTATTTTTAAAATCGTAAAACGAATTTCAATATCAATACTACCAAGTTATTTAAAGTGAGTTATATCAGACATGTCTAGGAATATAATATATTCCTTATTAGTATCTCACGTATTAAAAAACACACTTTGACAATGGAAATAATTAACATCTCTGCAATATGAATAAAATACAAATACGTACCTGAAGAAATCATTCAGGAAAACGCATATGACGCATTAATACTCGTAAATAAATGTTATTTGGACGATTTTACTACGATTACGTCTGGGAACTAGTCATTGTCATTCTTCAGACGCCGTTTCAAATATGTTCTCAATAATCCGATTTTTCTCCATTTATTTTGCACAAAGACACCAAACAAATAAACACATATATTTCACAATACTTTTAACACGTCTATATAACCTTAAATAACTTGCACTATCCTTTGATTAAAATCCCAATACGATTCTTCTGACCGCCGCCATTAGACGTACAATACTTTTGTAAACAAAACATTCAAGGTGGCTTTGACAAGTTTGCATGGCACATCCACAAGCTAATGTTCGTGTGATTTACGTAATATCAAATCACCGAAAAATGTATTTAAAAATTGATATTGTCAAATTTTAGGAATTTTAACATTCATTGTCATTCTCCAGCTACAAGATGAACCGAGTTTCATCTCACGTATTTAAAAACACACTTTGACAACGTGTACCATAAGCATCTTTGCAATGTAAATATAATACAAATACGTACTTCAGCCAATCATTCAGAAATACGCATACGCACATTAATAATTAAATTTATTTCGACGGATAAAACGTGACAACGATTACGTTTGGGACCGTTTCAAATTAGTTTTCAAAGACACGATTTTTACAACTTTATTTTTGCACAAAACAACTAAACACATATACCACACAATAGTTTAACACGTCTATAAAACCCTAAATAACTTGCACTATCCTTTGATTAACATTCCAATACGATTCTTCTGCAGTTCGCCGCCATTAGACGTACAGTATTTTTGTAAACAAAACATTCAAGGCGGCTATGACAAATTTGCACGGCACATCCACAAGCTAATGTTCGTGTGATTTACGTAATATTAAATCACCGAAAAATGTACTTTTAAATTAATATCGTCAAATATAATGAATTTTAACATTCTTTGTCATTCTCCAGCTACAAGATGAACCAAGTTTCATGCTTGTACGACAAGTACAAGTACTTAATAACTTCTGATTACTAGATGAGTGAGTGAATGAATGAGTGAGTTACACGAAGGGGCTTATATATGATTAGATTCTGTATTGTAATATGAAAGAATACTTCTTTGCCAACCACATCCATTTTATAAAATTCGAAAAACATTTGTTTATGGTTTTCTACAAAATTCAAGCATGAAATATGTGAATCTTTTGATTTTATCTCATTTACTTCTTAAATTAACAAAAATAGACATATTTTTCATAGAGGGTATATACAATTTAGTTACAAACTAAGAATACATATAATAAACTTACAGCCTGATGAAAGAGAAATACATGTTTCTTAGTCAATTTCTTGTTTGAAATATTTTCTATCCAATTTTTCTATCTGTGTGCCCACTTTTTGGAAACACATTTTGAAGAATTCTTGAGAAGACACCGCATTTTTCAACTTATGGAATTATCACCACAAATAGGTACGGCATGTTCACAACATATCATTTTAGATCATAACTTACAGTCAGTCGTGGTCTTTTGATCTTTTTCCAGGAGCACACTTCACACAGAGAACAGCAAGTTTTAGAATAAAATTCTGATGCATTTGACTGATCTTTCTCTTTTTGTTTACCATCTCAAAGTATAAAATTAATTTTAGATTTTATAAATGATGCTGTTGTGTCTTCATCACATAGCGCTGAACTTGACGTAACTATACTCTAAAGTCAGAATAATTAACTTTAATGAATAGAAATACCTATTAATAATAGAAATAATTGGTACACAAGAGGTCAGGTAAAAATTGCCTGCACTCACCGTGCATATCTGTAGTAGCAAAGCGCTCACCGTGAAATACATGCAACTGAGTGTATTCGTTAGACATTCATCAACAAGAATCTACATAAAACGGCAGATATCTAAATTTTCTGGAAAGAAAGTTACGAATTGATGATGATGATGATGATGATAAAAATTTTGAAAGATAATAATTCAATCCCATTAAATCACAACATGTCTAAGAAACATGAGGAGAAGGTAACCAAATATTTAGGTCAGGCCGCAGAAATACAAGATATGTCTGGTAAGGATCTACAACCCTAGGTGGGTCTTGGCCGACTCAATCACTTTCGACCATTTCTTCCTATTCTGCAACAGTTTCTTCCAATTCTCTACTTTCATGTTCTTCAGATCTTGGCACACATCATCAAGCCATCTTTTCTTTGGCCTGCCTCTTGGCTTTCATGCAATAGAAGCCCCTTCTGTTATGTTCTTTACTGCACGAGTGTGGTTCATGCGTTCCACATGACCAAGCCATGCCAATCTTGTAGCCTTGATTTCTCTGACAATGTTATGCTGGTTTTATAATTTATTTAGTTCTTCATTTGTTTTTTGTCTCAAGATATCTTTTCCAATTTTTGTTGGGCCAAAGATTCTTTCAAATACAAGTAATTTGTCTTGTTCTTATTATTTTTTCTTTGTCCAGGTCTCACAGGCATATATTACCACTGGCTTAACTACTGTGTTGTACAATTGTAATTTTGTCTTTCTAGAAAGTATTCTGTTGAAGAACAGTTGTTTATTCGCAAAGTATGCTTTACTGCCCATAGCTATCCTCTCTTTTACTTCTTCGATGCTATTGTCAACAATTGTGCCTAAATACTTAAAGGAAGATAATTTTTCAAATTTTTTGTTTTCACATTCAAATACAGATTTTGTACCTTGCCTTTTATAATATTTCATATATTTTGTTTTCCCTTCATTTATTATCAAACCTATCTTTTGAGATTCTGCGCTCAATTTAATAAATGTCTCTTTTAGGGCCTATAGAGTTCTAGCTAGAATCAATATATTGTCTGCATATGCGCATACCTGTTTGAGCTTGTAAGCTATGTTCCCTCCCACTTCTAAGCTTTCTAAGATATCGTTCATTACCAGGCTGAACAGAGTGGCTGAAACTGGGTCTCCGTGTTTCTCTTCAAAGGTTGCTGTGAATTTGTTATCTATTCTCACTTTACACAGAATTTTGGAGGGTCATTATAATCAAGTGTCCTGAGTTTATGTGGCACCTCAAAGTTACTTAAGCTCTTACATTTCGCTGATCTCTCAACGCTGTCGAAGGCTTATTTAAAGTCTACAAACATGTTGTGAATTTGGATATTAAATTCATGGCGTTTCTCATAAATTTGTTTTACCATAAAGATGTTATCTATGGTCGACCTATCGTGTCTAAATCCCATTTCCATTTCCACCAGTATTGATTCTATTATGTCTATTAGTCAGTTGTACAGTAAGGTAGATAATATTTTATATACTACATTTAGTAAGGTAATTCCTCTGCAATTTTCACTGCATTTGTGGTCTCCTTTCTTATAAACTGGACATATCCCTTCATGCCAATCTTTAGGCATTTCTTCCCTCATTCATATCTTCTTGGTTAACCAAATTATTCTGTTTATAAGGATGGGGCTTCCTAATTTAATGAATTCAGGTATAATGTCTGATCTTGAAGATTTGTCGTTTTCCAATTTCTCCACTATTTGCCTAATTTCTTGGTATGTCGGAAGTAATACTTCACGAGTGTCGTTGTTATCATCTTGTATTAGTTCTCCTGTGTTATTTACTACTTGCTGATTAAGGAAATCTTTAAAGTAGGATTCCCATCTTAATACGTTTTCCTTATCTGATAATACGTTCCCTCCTTTATCTTTAGTGGCAAGTAGATTATTAAAACCAGTTTTCTTGTAATTTCGTACATTTTTATAAAATTTCCTTGTGTCACATCTTGATTGTTCGACTTCATGTAGTTTTGTTTCTAGCCATTGCTTTTATTTCTTTTTAAGTAGGGTCCGGCATTCTTTCCTTCTTTGCTCGTATTTTTCTCTATTTCCTCTTGTGTATGCTGCGAGACACCTTTTCTTTGTTTCATTCTTTCCTTGTACAGCATTTCGACACCCTTCATCCCACCGACCCGATCTTTTTTTTAAACTTTGTGTACCACAGGCATCTGAGGCCGAAGTTAGGATGCTAGATTTAATGTAATTCCAGTTGTCTTCTATCTCTTCATGCATTTCTTCATTTTTCAGCATTATTTCTAATTTATATATGTATTCCTTGGTATTAGAATTGCTCCTTAGGTTTTCCTGGTTCCATCTTGGGCTAGGTGACTTGTTTTCCTTTCTTTTTAGCAGTTTTTGTTCTACAATACACTTTACAATGTAGTGGTCAGAATCACAATTAGAACCCCGTAATGTTCTAACGTCTTGGATGAGTCTGATTTTATCCTTATTTACCAGTACTTGGTCGATCTGATTGACTTCTGTACTTCCATGAATTTTCCATGTACCTAAATGAATTGGTTTATGTTGGAAGTATGTACTAGCTACAAAAAGATGTTTTTGGATAGCAAAATTTCCAAGAAGTTGACTGTTATTATTTGTGTTTTGGTGTATAGTAAATTTACCAATTACTTCATCAAAGCAATTTTCTGTGCCGAGTTGAGCATTGAGATCATGTTTAGGAACGTTCTCAACTGCTTTTTGGAGATGTTCGTAGAACATTTCCCTCATTCCATCACCTTCACATACTTCTGTTAGTGCTTGTACACAGATGGCGCTAATATTTTGGAATTTTCCTTTAATCTTTATTTTACATAGTCTAGCATTATACGGTTCAAAGCCTAAAACTGATTTCTCTAACTCTTTAGTTACTAGGAATGCAGTTCCATATAGTCCTTGTTCTGCGTTGCAACTATAGTATATTAAATATTTCTCTTTCTTGATTTTCCCGCATCCTTTCCAACGAATTTCTTGGAGCGCAGTAATCTATCTTGGTTTTGTCAAGTTCTTCAGCTACTGTTTGCATTTGACCAACTTGTAACATTGTCAATACATTCCATGTTCCCATACATAGGATATCTTTTCGTGTCCGTTTAACATGCCTAGGTCATCGTAAATTTGGTCCGGAATTCCTTAATAATTGAGTCTTTTTAGAAGAGTATTTTTAGAGTAATAGGGAGCTGGCCTAGAACAAACCCTGACTAGCCTTGAAGACGTAAGTTTGGTTTTCTGTCGGGTTATTCCTTCCCTTAGCCTTTGGGGATCCCCCTCCTACAAGGCAGCAGGTGGTAGGAAACAGGATGGGTGTAGGGTAAACACAGGCCATTGTAGGACACACTTCGTCTGGTACCTCCGCCAGGGCCTGTCCAGTTTGGAAGGTCCTACCAGTAGCTATGCTACCGCCGGCGTAGCTCCTGGCTTCCTTGGTACGCACAAACCCTCTCCGCCCGCACGGACAGTGGTACGTTAAGGCGGTGTCCTCAGGGAGGGCATTTGATACATAAACACAAGAAAAAGTCACTGTTATTCCGCGTATTATCTATGCTACTGGAGTCATCCCCAAGAAACTCCATGAAGGGTTAACGCTGTTGGGACTGCATCCCAGTACCTACAAAGAGATGCAGAAATATGTGGTAGCTCGGAGATTTTTAGGCAGTTCTATAAACCATACATAATGCCTTGGTGATATACCCGCATTGTGTATTGTTTAATTAGTAAAATCTGAGGTTTATGGAAATAATAATGATAATAAATAAATAAAATATCTTTATTCCGTGGCGAGGCTCAGGCCATCGGGCCCGCTCTTCTGCCTGATCACCATTTGCATACATACAATACTTACAAATACAATAATAAAACATTCATACAATATAAAACATACATACATTAATAACTATAACTAAAATTGGAGGATAAATTCTACTTTACTATGGGGTAGCAATCTAGGGATATAATGTAATATATCAAGTCTAATAAAAACAGACCCTGCAATACTAATTAGCCAACATAGAATCATGTTCCTTATTCATGTACAGTCACCTCTTGTTAAAGCGAATTCCAAGGGTTCAAACAAAAACTTCGATTTATAGAGGTTTTTAGTTAAAGGAATGTTATATTAAAGATGTTTTATTTATGTATATAAAAGGTTTTGTACTTTCTCATATACGTAGTATATAGAAAGTATTGTAATCGTGAAAAAAATTCGAAAAAGATTTTTGCGGAAATATCCGTTTTGGAGACCCCTGATTCCGAAAAAGTGGTTTTTGGCATAACGTCCGTCCGTCCGTCCGTCCGTCCGTCCGTCCGTCCGTCCGTCCGTCCGTCCGTCCGTCCGTCCGTCCGTCCGTGCGCAGCTATTCTGAGTAAATGGATGAACCAATTTAATTCATATTTCGTATTTACGATAGATTTTACTTGTCGATGCACATACTCACCCTTTGTTTTAAACCAAAACAAAATCAACTTCACATGAAGGTCAAGGAGCCGTTTTTGAGAAGCATTCAAACGAGTGCTAACAATTATGCTTAAATTTTCTGTACATAAACTACAATTAGTGTGCATTACATTCGCATTAACGATATTTCACTTGAAAGTTTGGTATGGCCGCAGTAAAATAATTTCTGTCTGCTACATTTACGCATTTGTCTGTAGGTGTGTCATTTTATTTTGTTACTTTTAAATGAGAACAGAGGAATATTTGCATCTTTTGTTTTTCTTGGTATGATTAACCTTCCACCCACACCCGACCTCTAGGCACCAGTCCTAACCTCTTATCCAGTGATGCTGCATCCTTTGGCTGTGTAAGCGTACATATCAGAAGTGTCCACTGCTCCTTTTGCCAGATGTTTTTGTTAACTTGTTCATGCTGTGTGTCATATTTAATGTTTGTGCATATTATTTGATGTGTGTGGATGTTATTTTATTTTATTATGTATTGTTTGAAGGATTAACTTAGTTACGTTTTTTTTGTCTTGAATGTAATGTGTGATGAATCTTTTTGTTTATTTTTAATGATTGTTTTAAATTCAATGCTTTATAGCAGTTTGAATTGTTAAAAATAGTATTATTGTAAACAATATATTTGAACACAGAATTCTTTGACGAGATAGATAAGGATCGTTTCGGAATAACAGGAAGTAAATAAAACAATCATTATCACCAGTTTAACCAAAATTAATCATAGATACATTTAATATTTATTAATATAATTTTGCAATTTCATATTGCAAAAAAACTAACTCTTTAGTTTTTAATTAAATTATATAAGAATATTGATGGTCTCCTGACTTTGTTCTAGTGTAAATAATATCCTAATCATCTTTATATTTATTAATAAATATATCTTTTGAAATAGAATATAAATCTTACTTATTTTATCTCTCCCAAAAACAAAAGAACAGAATTTGTATATTAGAGATTCATTTATACTAATGCTAGTATAAGTATTTCTTTAATAAACTCTTTAATTTGGGTAAAATGAGGACAACCAAAATATAGAGTAACATGTTAAAATCAACCCTCTCCTAATAGAATGCTTTAATGTTGCTCTCTAGTGCAGACTGAGAAACGCATATGAGAAAGTATGTGCAATGGTTTTGCACCACTAGTTGGATTTATTTACACACATAAATATGTAGATACTTAAGTACTGCAATAAAATCTAGAAATACACGAATGGAGAGCACAGTATTTTTTTTTGTCCGAGAGATTGATAGTGTTGTCTGCAAGAACAAGAGTGGCAAAAACATTGTCTTCTACATTCTGTCTGATGAAGTACTGTCGTCATTTTTTTAATGATCATCTTGCTTCTATTGAACTGCAAAGTTCTTGAAGCTGCTCCTCATCTTGATACTCCTTGTTAGAATTCTGATCAATGTAGGATCAAATTTCTTCACCTGAGGGTGAGCCAGAAATCACCACATTGTCATCAACATTAATGAATTTCTCAAAAGAAATTTTCCATGAACATAACAATATTATGCCTGTTTGCCTATTTCAGTGTTGAGATCTTTAAGCCATCCTCTAGGAGTTAAGCAGTTTTGAAACACTGCAATACAAATAATAATTATATTATTATCATTATTATTATTATGATTCATTTTCTCGGAGATATACATCCGGTACGTAATGAGTGAAGGGTCATTATGGCATACCTCTCTCCGTGCTAATCTTTTATGTTTAACACAGTGCGCACTATTCAAGTTTCTAAAATAACTGATTTCTGTGTTTTAATGATCATTTCAGTTGAGTTTAGTCCTATTTTTTCAAGGTATTTTCTAAGATTCTTATTTACTAAACCATTTGCTGTAATGACTATAGGAATGATATCTATGGAATTAAGTCTGTATATTTCTTTGTACTCTATAGCGAGAGGTGTGTATTTGGATATTTTTTCTGATTCAGCTTTATTGATGTTGTGGTCTGCTGGGTGAGTGACATCAATGAGAAATGCAGATTTTTCTTGTAAGTCATGGAGGAGGATGTCGGGTTTGTTGGCAGTAATTGTTTTGTCAGTATGAATAGGGATGTCGTAGTACAATCTGTATCTCTAGTTCTCCATGGTAGAAGGGGGATGGTAGTCGTTGTTATTATTGTTATTATTATTATTATTATTATTATTAATGGTATACAGTTCTAAAGAAGAGACAAATGTATGTATGGCATGATGTGGAAACACTCATAACGGGAAGAGAATTATATGATGCCTTTGAGGATTATGTAACAAAGATAATGGCTATTAGGAAAGAATATGCTAGATTGTACAGACATTCCTGCCAACTTGTGGCTAGGGATGGTAACTCTCCTGACTATGAAGGGGGGCCTAAATGGAACTACCGAAACACCTGGCACTGAACATAAAATTAAATAAGAAGTCATATAAGGATTAGACTAAAGAGATTGAGATAGAAAGAGAAGAATACAGAATCAGGAACATCAGAAGAAATAATATGATGAAAGAAAATTAAATGTTTGTATTGGAAATAATAAAGATGGATCATTTAAACAGAAATTAAGATAGTGAATTAAGACCAGAGATGAGTAGGAAAAGAGATAAAATCCCTGGTATTGACTAGACAGCCATGGTACGGGATAACAAATTTTAAAAAAAGCATGGGATGCTAGTATTGAGTGTACGGTATCCATATTGCAATCTGAGATGAGCGAATCACCCATACCCATGGGTCAACCTCTATCCCATTAATCCCAACATGCATTTAGGTGCAAGTATTTTGGATTCTCTAGTAGTGCTGAGAAGAGGGATTCTCCTAAGGGTGGGGAAAACTTAAATGAAATAACTTGCACTCTTCTAGAAACAAATTAATTGTTTCATATTAATAATTATTTATAGATACCAATACAAATAATCTGGAGTAATGTAATTCTATGGTGAAAATTTTTACATTTTTAAGTGTCAGCCTCTAATTTTGGTGTAAAATGTGCTTTTTTAATTGTTGCTTGTACTTATAAATGGTGTGGAGACACCATTACAATATTTGTGTTTTTCTCCAAGGATGTGCTTTGAGAGATTTTGCTCTCTTCATCAACTTTTGATAACTGATCCTATGGCAGTCCTCTGGTGGCGAGTGGATGGATGAATTTTTAAGGAATGAATACCATCATCAATACAAAGTTTTCTTCCCCAAAATAAGCAGCTCCTACTGATTTCTCTATCTGTCCTAATTTATTGTATTTAAAATGTTTCTTTTTATCTGTCCACTATAATCTTTATTACAATGATTGCCTTTCACGAGAGACCTATTCATTGCAATTAGCCTTAATTCACTGTTCTGTAGTGAACTTATTTTTTAGTGCCAAAGAAATAATCATTTTATTTACCAATTTAAATGTAATACTTCTAGTTATGTTCACAATGTTTTGAAGTGTATTTCATATCCTGCAATGGAGTATTTATCAATCTTCATGAGACATTGCATTATGTAATTAAAACCAAATATGTCAGTTATCTGTATGAGTATTCTTTCTTCAAATGACAAATTCAATTTCTCTGTCATTGTTAGAAAAAAAATTCAAGTGTGAGAAAGCTAATGACATCATTTGATCTTCAACTTTCAGTAAAAAGTTGCGAGTGAATATAAATATCCCTATGAAAACTGAATTGAAGGTTGAGCAGGAAACCACTCACAAACATATTGAAGAGGATCGTAAACTATTAATCCAGGCAGCTATTGTTCGCATCATGAAGATGAGAAAGGTTTTGAAACACCAACAACTTGTTGCCGAGGTGCTTAACCAGTTATCCTCTCGATTCAAGCCACGTGTTCATGTAATTAAGGTAAATATGCCTTTATCATTATATTGCTTTGTTCTGTTATATATTGTATGTGTGTATGTATTAATGTATATTAAATTTAGTGAAGAGAAAATCTAGTATTATGAGTAAATGGTAGAATAGTGTGGACAATATGTTTGACACTAGTTCATTTAGCAAACCATTGTTTGATTTTATGTTGCCGCTGGCTTGGGAATCTTTCAAGATATTTAGATTTCTTTTATGAATTGTCTAATGAATATGACCAACATTTTCAATATATATCAATGGGAATTCATTTGCACCATAATTCAAAACCTGATGCTATTGTAGCTGTGGGAACTCTGATAGTTCAAAATAAATACAATAGTTCTGGCCATGAAACTAGGTGGGTGGGCATGCAGCACTCTTGCCAGTTAATCTTTTGCTTGATGTATACTGAACTTGTTTGATTGAGTTCATTTCTTACTGGCTTTAACATAATATTTCATTGGAAATTGGACCTAAAAGGTTTAGACATTAGTATACAAAATATGTTGTATACATTATAAGATGTGCAAGAATTATACACTTGTTCACCAGGTATAAACTGAATCTCACTAGACCTAAGTAGACTCTGCCAAGAGAACTATCTGCAAAAAACAAAAAAAGAAACTGACAGCAACTTCGGTCTGTATGACTCTGATATTGCCCTGAAGAAGGCAACAGCAAGATGGTCAAATTGTTGATAGTTGGGTTTGTCTCGGACAAAAAAATGAATACTGACTTCAGCCACGGAAGCCACTACTAATTAGGGAGTGGGGGAGTAAGTCAACTTAGTGAAGAAAATTTTTAAGTGGACTGGACAGATGGATTTGTGTTAACACTAATCAAGTTTGCTATTCTTATTGGGCTCATTTGGGCCCATTTGTCATTGCAATAGCCAATAAAGAGTTATGACAAATTAATGTCTCAAGAGATAAAAAACATCTTATTTATCAGATGGAAAGGATTAAAGCTGTCACTTTTATCATGTAATCATAAGTGTTTGAAAACCTTAATGGTTCAAATTCTATATCATATGGTGTTTTACATTACTGTGCTATTAAGGGTTGATAAGAACGAGTGATTTTCCCTCACTTTTTGCTGTTTAAATTCATCATGAGGTGAAGGAATCTCACAGATTTCATTACCGTAGACCCTTTTTTCTTCAATAATTAACAACTCAGTGGTTGCCAATAACCTGCAAAAGTCATAGCCCACTAAGAGACAAGCAAATTTTGTTTCTTAACATGTAAAATTTTATCGTTAATAATATTAAATTTACCTGAAATCAAGATGGGTACAACTGCTCTGCTGATTTCCTTGGAAATGTGACAAGTACATGTTTTTATTACTGAACCATACTCCTATTATTTATTCTCTGCATAAAGGTTTATACGAGAAGCTTCATAATGTAACAAATTAAGGATTGAAAAATATGGTAGATGAGATGGCCAATAATCTGCTCTGCTAATAATTCTGACCACAAAAATTGGGAGTGTACTGTAATTCAGGTAGTTGGAAGTCGTATATGCCAACTACTGTGTTGCTGGTGATAAAGCAACCGTGTAGGAATTAGGGAGATGATAGCCCAAGTGTGTAAGTTCGTCTTAATTCCTTTTCTGACTAACATGAAAAGAATTTAAAAGAATATGTTTATTTTCATGGGTAAATAATGCTGCTTCTATACGAGAGACACTGTACAGAGTGATTTTGGCCCACATGCACAAACTGCAGGGGTCGATCCCTGAGATGACAAGAAACAAAAAAGGTATAATGAACATGGTCAGGATGTGAATGGGTTCATCCGATGAGGGTGGTGCTGTTTCCCATGACGGTAGAGCACTCTTCCACCTTCTCCCTCTGTGTCGGCTTCATCGGTAACTGGGCTCTAATGACCTCGATGTTGACGAGCCCTAAAGCACCCCCCCCCCCAAAAAAAAAAAAAAAAAANATGTCCACTCCAATTCTCTTGCTGATTCACTGAAGAATGGATGTTGTGCAGCACTGTTGACGATGGTTAGGTATGCGAATCAGGAGCTCGTGAACATATGGTTCACAAACTGAATGTCAACAGTTGATAGGCTGCTAAGCTGTATCGGGAAACTTATCCCCGCTGACAGCAACCGCGGCATGCAATCTTTCCCCAGGGAGACCACTTCCAACACTTAATGTACAGTGGCCACATGATACAGTGTAATTTTACTGTTCTGTAATGTGTTCTCTGGAAGAAATTATGAATAATTAAATCACTTCTAGAACGGAAACAGTGAATTTACAGATATAAGTTCACTTGGTAATTGTGGAGCGTTAGCAACATTATCAAAAAATGATAAATTAAAAGTTGTTTGTGTGTTGCTCATTGTTTTAATGTTAAAAAGCTATTTCAGCTGCATAGCAACCATCCATAGTATTCTAAAAAACAACATCAGAAACTCATTCTCTATGGGTTTTTAGGGGGGGGGGGGGGGGTTGTGACTCCNTATCTGCACCTGATATCAAGATTCATGACCGGTACATTCTGTGTCCATTCAGTGTTAGTGCCATTATTTTCATACTCTGTGGTGAGCAGTTCCTCAAAATGCTCTTTCCATCTGTCCAACCGTTCTTCCATCATACATAAAGCTTTATATCAAACTTGTCGTTTGTGGATACAGCTCTTTCAGATCATTCTTTTGTGCTGCTCCTTGTGCTTCCTTCGCCAATCACTATTTGTTGCCTCTGGTCTCTCCTCGTTTTTTGTATCGCCATTTTAACTTTCTTCCTTTCTTGTGTCTGCAGGCATCCTGTCGTGTCTCACATTCTGTAGCCCAAGCATTCCTCGCTAGTGGCATTGTCTTTAATGTTTTTCCACTTACCTTCTTAGGAACTTCTTCTATGGCCTCTTTGTTTGTCAATAAATTCTCTCTTCTGTTCCGGGTCCGTGAGCTTTTCAATGAAATATATTGTCCTACTCTTTTCTGGCTTCTTGATAGCTTTGGTCTTCACTCGCATGTTAGCAGTTATCAAATGATGGTAACTGTTTATGTCAGCTCCTCTTCAATTTCTGACATCTAGGAGTGACTTACTAAATCTTGAGCTTATGCATATGTGATTAATCTGATGACACCCATATAACAATATGACAAGATTTGTGTGGGAAAAGGGTTCCTCCTATTTTAAGACCATGTTTACCCATGATATGTTCAATGTTTTTGTTATTTACTCCTACTTTAGCATTAAAGTCGCCCATCAATACCACCAAGTCACTTTTCTTGATCTTGATCAAGATTTTATTCCATTTGTCATAAAATGCTCATTTTGTACCAAATTCTGCTTCTTCAGTAACATGGGTTTAACATGATCAATTCTTTGTTTTTATTTAGCTTAGTAAATACTTAAGTTTCTATAAAATACTTCATACAATTATAGATATGCCTTCAAAGTTTTTTAATCATTAACGTATCATTTTGTTTTACATTTTCTTATACTTTGAAACATGGCAAGGATTCATTCAAATCTTCTTGGATTTTCTCTCTAAGTTTGGATATTAGTGCTTTGAGCATTAATTTATTTTTTGAGACTGGTTTGAAGTGGTTGTAGTACAGTACAATATTTCTTACATAGATCCAGTTTCAAAAATTTTCTGTATCCTTTGTAACCAGCAGGAGTTTCATTTATCATTATGTAAGCCAACATGTCAGTAGTGCCAATATCTTCTTATATAAAATCGCTGGCTGCAGGGCATTTATACATTACATTGGTAATAACAGCGTTCATTCTATATGATATCTTACTGTCGCTTGATGTTCCACTTTGAGGGAGATGAATTTATTATATTCTGACTCGAGAACTTTCATGGTATCTCCAAGTAATGTGTGGATTTGCAGTCACTGGTGTGGTGTAGTAAATTGAGTAGAACAAAACTAATTCCAGTATAAGGGAATATTTGAGGGAGAGGTATTTGATAGTGTATAGATTTATTTATAGTAAATTATGTTGGCCTCTTAGACTGGCCTGTAAAAGTCAAACATGAAAATATCCGGGAAACAGGGATTATTACTTGTTAAATTATAGAATCAATTCCATGGAATTTAATGATTCAAGCAAAATGTCTTGTTTTGAAATTAGTCTTCAATGACATGTTCTTAGGTTTATGTAAGTGATGTGGGTGAAAACTAGCAATATATGTAATAATTAAATAAATTAAACTTCATTATGTTGAAAATTACATTACAATGAATATTTAGAAAGAAATTTATGCAAAATCTCATCTAGGAGAGCAAATCGAAAATATTTACATACAGTGGATTATTAGAATAGTTATAATCCTCTGATTTGTGATGTATAAAATAAATTAATTGTCCAAAAAGCTGTTCCAAACGGCGTATGACCATGTGGGGGTTAATAAACAAACTTACTCTGTGGAAACAAGTAAGAGACCAAGGGCAGTGGCGGATTTAATATGTATAAAAGAAATTATTTAATAAATACATACTGTTATTCATTTATTGTTCCAAAAAGAATTGTAGATATTAAGTGCATTAAAAATTCGAGCTTCATAAAACAAAGGTATTAATGCAATCCTACCCATGGAAAATCTTCTACTACCTGAAGGAAAACCAGAGAAACACCCAGACCAGGATACAGCTACAGAGATAATGTACACAACCATGCCAAGGTGTTTTATTTATTATTCCTCTTTTAGCGAGGTTCAGGCCATGAAACCTGCTCTTCCACCTAGCCATTGGACCTGGGGGAGGGAATGGGGAAGGAGAGATATTGAGGTAGTGTACAGTTAGAAATAAACTCTTTTAAATGAAAATATTTCAAAACAACATGCATGAAAATAAGGAATTTAATCGCTATCAAGAGTTCTATATATGCACCTCCGGTGACTAAGGGGTTAGCATGCTCGCTCACCACCAAGTCACTCCAGCTTCAATTCCCGACAGAACCAGAAAAAAAACTTAGCTTTTCACATTAATGTCCCAGTTCATATAGCTGTGACTACTGGAAAGCGAACCCTCGTCCTCCTATCCACATCCTACTGCTCCTAGTAGCTCTCACCAACTGCTTCACGTGGGCCAAATTGTCTGTAAACCCGGCCAACCTACTAACAAAAGCCCTACCACCCACCTCCTACCGCTCCATGTGGATAAGCTTCAGTAGCACGCTACATTTCCTATTTACAAATCCTACAATAAAATAAGAGTACTATAACAATGGCGTGATAAAGTATGAGAGGAATCTACATCACATCATCCGAGAAACAATATATATTATTAGGAAAATTAAACTCATTAAATTCTTTCGCATAGAAACAACAGCGCTTAAGAAAGCTTTTAATCGCGGATTTTAAGAGAGATATGGGCCGTTTTGGCAAAGAGTGGTTGACATTCCAGGACGATAAATTTTTAAGCTTTGTTATGAGTATTGTGTTCTAAACTCTCCTTTTTGGACCACCAAGCTGACTTACCTCAAATCAAATAGAAACAAAGCGAGGAAAACTGCCGAGCGCACGGGAAATCTAACTGACTGTGTACAGCTGAGAAAAGCCCCGGCAACCTTACAGAAAGAGATTGTTCAGAGCAAACGCGACACCTTCCACAATTTCTTTGTAAAACTCGACTACAGAAAGGATGGAACAAAAGCCCACCGCTTCATATCAAAATTAAATAATACATCTAAGCAACCGAATGTGTCACCTATGCAAAAAGGCTCAACCACTGTAACATGTAAAAAAGAAATCGCCAAGCTTTTTTGCAAAGAATTATCGTCTTGTTCCTCTAGTTTCCCCCACCGGAGAAGAATCTGTCCCCCAGCGCTTCCCCAGCCTGAAGCAGACCACCAAGATCTAAATGACAATTTCAACCTACGGGAACTCAAATCGGCGATTGCCTTATTAAAGACAGGAAAGAGCTGTGGTCCTGACGAGATCTTCCCAGAATTCATCACACATCTCGGAAAGTCAGCCCTCAGAGTTCTACTAGCAGCTGTCAACCAAACCTGGCATCAGGGCATCCCGAACTCCTGGAAAAAAGCCGAAATTATTCCTGTCCTAAAAAAGGGCAAAGACCCCTGTCTNTACCCCTGTCTGTCCAAGAGCTACAGGCCCATTAGCCTCTCCTCAATCTTATGCAAAGTCGTTGAACGTATGGTGAACAACCGTCATTTACTGTTTATCGACAGACACAGACTCATTGAACCCGAACAGGCTGGTTTTCGGAAACACATGTCCGTCATTGACCAAATTATCAAACTTTCGCAATATGTCAAAGACGGTTTCCAGAGAAAAATGTCAACCCTC
The DNA here is from genome assembly GCA_002313205.1 of Laupala kohalensis. NCBI lineage: Eukaryota > Metazoa > Arthropoda > Insecta > Orthoptera > Trigonidiidae > Laupala > Laupala kohalensis. Next base: position 563,053 of record NNCF01132078.1, read on the forward strand.
GCCTGTTTTGTCGATTTCAAGGGCGCATATGATACCATAAGCCGGAATATACTTTTGAGCAAGCTAGCTAATCTAAAGGTAAATGGAAATATGCTTAAATGGCTGACAAGTTTCTTATGCCAAAGACTGGTCAGAGTGAAGTACAACGATACATCCAGCGCATACCGACAACAGAAGAGAGGCCTTCCGCAAGGAGCGGTCCTCAGCTGTGTTCTTTTTAATATAATGATTAACGACCTCATAACAGAACTAAAGAGACAGCCTGGAACTGACGTTCTTTGTTACGCCGATGACCTCACAATATGGTCAACTAGTAGCAGCATTCCAGCAATGGAACAAAATCTCAACGATGCACTACAGCGCCTGAACTCTTGGTGCCTCGAGAACGATATGATTGTCAGCAGGGAAACGACTGCACAACTATTTTCTATGTCAACCAAAAAGCATGATATAAACCTACTGTACGACTCAACTCCTCTCGAATTTCTCCCAACGACAAAGTACCTCGGCATGACTTTGGACAGTAAGCTGAATTGGTCTCAACACGTCTCAAATGTAGTTGACAAATCCACCAACCGATTATGTATCCTTAGAAGACTCGCTGGCACCAAATGGGGAGCTACCCAGGACGTCCTGGCCACCACGTACAAGTCATATATCCGCCCTGTACTAGAATATGGGGCCGAGGCTCTAACAACTACAAGCGATTCAACCAAAAAGAAACTCGGTACTGTGCAAAATAATGCGTTACGAATTGTATGCGGAGCAGCTATATCCACCCCTATACCTGCCTTGGAAATTCAGACGCAAGTAGAACCACTAGAAGCTCGTCGCGACAAGGCAACCCTGAAATTTTTTGAAAGATCTCGCCGAATAGGAGACAGATTTTGGGAATCTTATCGCACCGCAAACGCTCGCCTTAAGACTCAAAACAGCCCTCTCGCTTGCTCTCTTGAGATAGAATCAAAATATCAAATTAATTTCGGAGAACGACTCCCCTTCAGACGTCCAGAGGCTGTCAAAGAAAGACCAGAAATCCCAGTTTTCCTGCTTCTCCCCGATATCGCCGCCAAGAAATCAGATGTTCCATCCCATCTGCTAAAGACCGCAACACTAAAACTGCTTGCAACAAAATACCCAACTCCACAATGGTTACATGTATACACCGATGGGTCCGCTGCTGGCACTAAAACTGGTGCAGGCTACTACTCTAC
>NNCF01132078.1:564272-588481 GCA_002313205.1 Laupala kohalensis
GCTACTACTCTACTTCTATGGCCGGCTCCTTCGCAGTCGGGAACATGAGAACAAACTTCGATGCAGAGGTCTATGCCATCAGCGAGGCTGCAGAGAAGCTGTCACTTTTTCCAGTCTATAATAAAGTTGTCTTCCTCTCGGTCTCAACGCCAGCGCTGCAAGCAATTACGTCTACATCTCTACAAGAAGGGGACCTTGTACAAAAATGTCAAGAGCGTCTGTGGAAGCTCCAAACGACCACTGAGATTTGCTTGCAATGGGTTCCTGGACACTGCGACATAGACGGAAACGAGAGAGCCGACCGACTTGCAAAGGCGGGATGCAATCTCCCTCAACAGGACCTCCCAACCAGTTTTCAGGCTGCATGCAGCGGAATAAATAAAAACATCAACCAGTACGTGAAGACCGCATGGGAAACTGCAGCTGCCGGCAAAAGATGGGAACAGATAACATCAAACTCCATCCCAAACAGCCTNTTCCATCCCCAACAGCCTGCCCCGTGCCGTCGCAGTAGCTACATTCAGAATGTACTGGCCACAACTACCTTCAGAGCCACCTGCACCGGATCGGATTAGCTGACACTCCGATCTGCCCTCTATGTTCTTTGGAGGAGGGCTCGGCCGACCACCTGCCAAGATGCAGCGCTCTGGAGTATGCCGATGACGACTTGTATGGAAAAGCCAAGCTCTACTGGGATGCACGGCGCCTAATGGCCTCTGCCAAGGGCGGGCGTTGGATAAAGAAAATAAAGAAAGTGTTCTAAACTGTTTTTTCTAAAGCAGGGGTGGGATTTTCATAATCCTGTCTTAAACACGACTACTTCAAAAAACGTCTATACAAGGGGGAGACAGAATATTTCATTCTCTGAATAAAGGTTTACATGAATTTCGGGGGTGAGATTAACAGATAATCCTAACTCTCCTCTTTTGGATTCTAAAAGTTTAAATGCTCTGAGCGAATTGACCCCAGAAGATAAAGCCGTATCGTAAATGAGCATAAGCATTTGCGAAATATGCGCAGCGAGAAACGTGTTGACTTATAATGTTCACTAAAATTCGGAATGCATAGCACAATTTGCTTAGTTTTGGATTCAGATTATCAATGTGGCACTTCCATTTGAGGTTGTCCTGGATATGAAGCCCTATAAGTATGGTTATCTTGACAGTCTTTTTAGAGTTCCGTCCATCCAAATATATTTTGTTACACTAATGCGAAATGACTTGGATTCTGTTTTATCAGTATTAACGATGAGACAATTAGAATTAAACCAAAACGAGACGTTAGATAGAACCTTCGACGCATTGATATGTTTGCGTAGTAGATGTGTCACCAGCAAAGAGCAGTCGGGTTTGGTGGATGATATCGTTTACGTAAAAGAGGATGGGGCCTAAAATTGAACCTGAAGGACTCCGCAAGTAAGTGGCCTTTTTACCTAAAAGGTAATGTTGAAATACTTTTATTTTCAACTAGGGATATTGCAATTTGCTGATGTCAATCTTTTGTAGGAAATTAGCCATTGATGTCCCAATTCACGAATGCTGTGTCTTCTGAGAAATAAGTATACAAATTTGCGATGTCCTTTGAATTTAATACGATTTTTCAATCGTCTAATAGGGAAATGTTTCTTGTCGCTTTTCTGAAGGGGATGTGTAATTTTTAACAATATTCTTCATAGTTTTGGTCCGGTTGTTTGATTCTAGTACCTGCCTGTCATTTTCCGTTACTTTAGCTGCGTAGACCACTTTCCTAAGAATTTACTTATATTTACGGAAATAATCATGAAATTCGGGTGATTGGTTTTGAGTTTTGAAAGATAATATAAATAGCGTTTGTTTTGGGAAAAACTTATCCCTTCTATTGTGATTGTTTACCGTTTTATAGGAAAGCAAGAGTTGTAATACTTCAAGAATATTAAAAAAATACATTGGTTTTTTCGTTGTTTTCACAATTATACTCGTCCTTCCACGTTTCCTGGTGTAAATTTATTTTAAAAATTGTTAAATTTGTGTCGTTATACCTTCATGTAATTTTGTAAAGGATTTTACGTGGTTTTAATTTATCTTTAATAGTCAATATTTGGGCAAAGCGATAGCTGTATCCCGTGTATACTTGAGAAGTATTCACGAGTCTATTTTTGACAATTATCTGGTGTAGCAACGTTCTAGATGAACCGCAGAGGCAAGTTGGGTCGTTTATCGTAGTAACAAGATTGAAGGAACTGCTTAATTATTGAATTGATTCTTAGGGTTGTGCGCAGAAACAGATTCACTGAAGAAATCAATATTAAAATCGCCAAAGATAACCATAATTTTGTGCATTTCCGCGTTGAATATTGTGAAACAATTTCGGAATTTAGAAAAATATTTCAAGATCTAATTGAGGTCTATAAATACACGAAACTACAATGCCTATTTCGGTCAAATGAACCGCAGAGTTCGACAATACCATCGAAGTAGAATCTCGTAACGTAACAGTGGAGAGAATTAAATGTAATTTCTAAGCCAGATTCATGTACCACCGTGAGGATTATTTCCTTTGAAATTTTGTTGACAGTGAACCAATTAAATAATAATATGGAATAAAATTGTGATGTCATCAGAAAGCCAATGCTGTTACTTAGTTGGAAAGCGATTGAACTTTATGATGAACGATATTTATTTTGTTTTCTCTAGCGACGCAATTTAACAGATGGTTGAGGATTTGAATTTAATTGTCATCATGGAGCATCACATTAACTCGATCGCAAGTTGTAACCGTGTTTGGACGAGACAGGTCAGGGACGGGAGAAGAAATGGAGTGGGAAGAGATGAAGAAAGTGACGAGGTAGCAATAGAGGTGGGTGGTGGTGTAGGTGAGGGTACAGGCGGAGGAAGTGATTTAAGAGAGAAGCGAAGCGTTCTTTCCCCGACGGTCTTAGGCGTAAGCTGAAGTCCTTGGCGCAGTGGGATTGCAGATAAACAAATATGTCTGCCAGGTGCTGTGTTAGGCGATGTTAATTTCATTGTTCAGGTGTGCCATGTAGCGTGGAGGCAGGCTGGAAAGTATAAAGTTTGTGTGTTGGAAGACCTTTTTGAGATTCTGCAAATGTTCGCTTGGGTTGAATTGACCACCCAGATTAATGTCATTCTACCCACCAATAATTATTACGCTAGCCCGCTCTGCGAGTGTCCAGTTCTGATAACTTCAGCCAAACGTGCATTCAGCTTGAAACCGGATACAGAAAAGTGGTTGGGAAGAATTCCATTCATAATGGAGGAAATTTTGCGGCCATGCGAATCAGCTAATATTAGTACGCTAGAAAATGGTGTGGAAGTGTTGATTTTAAGTGTGTTGGGCCACACAATTTTACGTGTTATTGGGCGGGCGTGGTGACCGGTACGGATGGTTAACGGATTTGGGTTCGGAATAGGATAGGGTGAAACATGTGGGGGGAGATGGGACATATTATCTAACACACTTGAGCTATTTCGTGTGAAAATACGGAGTGGTGCATGTGTTTTGGATCAAACTGGGTGAGAGCATATGGAAGGACGGCGAAAATTCCTAACTTGTCCTACTGCCGTTTTTTATTGACCTGAGCACTGACACGAGTATCGATATGTTACAATAAATGTTCGTACGCCCTCTGGAGGTTAGCTCAAGCGATGGTTTATATTACAATAACAAATAAATCGAGTGTTTCTAAAGAGATATTTTATTATTACAATGAAATAAGAAATTGTTTTGTTATATCCAAGAAAAGGAAGCCGAGGAGGCTAAACGATATATCTCGCCCAAAAATGTGACGGGGGATTTTTTGGAATGAAGGAAGAGAAAGCTGTCCATTCAAAGGTGGCACAGTTGAGCATGCAGCATCACTCCCACTTAGAGCTTGAGCCTTTGCTTTCAAGTTGCCGCCCGATATCACTCTACCATTCAACATTTATTTTACCTTCTAAAATAAGAGTCTATTCAGTATATACATTACTGAACTATGTAAAGTGGGATACAATTCTATGTATTACATTGAAAACTATTTTATTTAATTCCAGAAATGTATAGACATCTTAATAGAAAAAGAGTATCTCGAACGAACAGAAGGCCAAAAAGATACCTACAGTTATTTGGCATGATTACATGGCCTGGCTGTGACAAAGAGCCAACCTCGTCTGCTGGTGCAATCAACTGAAGCAGTGACCTGCCATGTTCCTTCCGCTGCCTGTCGCCAGCCGCATTGAGCTGCCTGCGACTGAAGGACTTTGGACAGTGAGCGGTTTCTAACTGCCCTTCGTTGTTACATAATTTTATTTTGTTTGTTTTTTCTTTCTGGTCCTAATGAAATTGACTTGAATGTAATATTTCTTATGTACTTGAGTGCTCAACTGTTCTTGCAGACCTAGAACTGAATCTCACAGTAACAGATTTGAATGTAATGAAATTCGTCAGTGTTGTACGGGTCTAATATATGTATGTATGTATGTGTGTGTATATGTGTGTTTGTGTGTGTATATATATATATATATATATATATATATATATATATATATATATATATATATATATATATATATATATATATAGTGTAAGCACAAATTAATTTTGTGGCATGTATTAGAGGTATAAATTTGAAAACTCACGTATATTTGTGATAGTAATTGTTCACTGTTGATGTGATAATTTTTTATTTTATTATTTCATTTGGTCTGTGGCCCTCTCAGAGGATATACGTTATATGTATTAAAGGAACATGCCCAAAATGTCAAGTGATACAATTTATGTGATGTGTAAAAAGACTTAAAATATCTACTTTTTTCAGTGGATGTATCATCTTCAGTGATAAATACATGGTGATGAAAAGTGTGTAGTACAGACGTCCATGTGTTCTATGGATTTGAGAAAATATTGTTCCTTTTTTAAGAGACAAGAGTTATTTCACTACATATAGCTACTCTGTGGCTTCTGAGTTTCCAGATTAGAGTTTATTCTTTTATTCTCATTGCGGAGTAATATCTTGGATTTAAAAATACCTGCATGATTTACTGTGCTTACCAATTTGCATGCTTTTTGCTTCTAAAATGAGCATTGTTTTGTAATCCGGATACATTTTGTTGTATGCATAATAACATCCTACCCATGAAGCTACGGATTGGAATAAAGAAGTTTGCCTGTCTGAGTGGTATCCATATTATGAATGTTTGGAAAAAATAAAAATATAAAAAAAGTTTTATTTAAATGTTGAAATAGGTGAAAAACTGCTAAACTATTGTAAATAGACCTATTATTATATGATTGTCAATAAATCATTTTGTTAACAATTGTGGACCTTATTATTTTTGACAATTCTTTTTGTTTATATTTGAAATTTCTTTAAATTCAAAGTGTCCAGTTTGCCCCCAAAATATTTTATTTCAACAGAAATAATTCTATCACTGTGAAACATCCTACTACACCGACATACCTTCAATAAAATATGTACATTACAACTCTCCTTTCAAAAAAAATATTGTCTCACGTTACTATGAAATGCAAACGTTTAAAACTAGTTGTGTAACCTCCAGCAAGTGATAAATATCGACCAGCGAAGGATTTCAGTTACACGCGTTGTTGCCGCGCGTATCACTCCACTGACTGGTAGAGCTTTGTCAGCCGTGAGTCCAGCCTGTATACGGCATTGGCAACAAGGCGCGTGAGTATAATGTACCACTGGCCGATTATTCAAAACAGTTTTATTTATCACATGATGGAGGCTGAGTACATAGTTTTAAACGTTTTAATTCAATTGTAAATTGACCATGGCATTCTTCTGAGAGCAACAGTATAAATTTTATTCCTTAATAATGTGTGGTCGTTTTTAGCAGTGTTTTCGAAAAAGATTGATAACTCATTATATTCTAAATGTAGAAATGTTTATAAAAGACAATGAAGTCGACGTATCGGCAAAAATCGTAAAAATATCAAGCGTTTTGAAACAAAGGTTTTAAAAAAATCTTAAATCGTGAAAAAAAAATTTTCACTTGTGTACACGCAAAACAAAATTACAAATACAATGATGGTCACTGGTTTTTAAATATTTTTGTTGTACTCTCCACAGCTATTAGAAGTCGGGTCTATAATAAAAAAATAAGATAAAGATTTTTCCAAAAACATGTATGGATAAAAAAAACTTTTGAAACACACTTTTTTCTCACAGGCTTGCTGCAATCTACTGAAGTACAAGGTTTTACATTGTTACAGACTGTTTTATTACCACTATTGGGTCATTTAATGTAACTGGCTGAATTTTTTGTTTTTACTATCTCGTATTGTAGAGTAGAGAGAATTGTGATGGCGAAAACATTTAATTCCGAGATTTTGACGAAAATGTTCAATTTGGGTTATACTGAAAAAGGAGTTTTCAGCATGACGCCAGTTCGTCCGTGCGCTCCGATTCTCGCATAACGGATGAGGTAATTTCATTCATATTTCATGTTTAGCGTAGTATCTGCACGTGCTCCCAATTTTGTAAAATTTGACCTTCACGTGCAGTACCCTTTATATTAAAGTACATTTTGGAAAATTTCTCAAAAAATGGCTCCAATTTTTTTCTTCAAATTCTATGTATAAAAAGTGTAATTAGTACGTATTACGTCTGCATGGGCAGTATTTCACTTGAAAGTTTGGTACATTCTTAGAAAAATATCTCTCGGCCGTTACATTTCAAGAGAAAACAGTTGTGTGTACCAAAATGGAAAATACAGCTATAGAAAACTAAAATTAAAGATATGTCAAATGATTAAATTGATAAAAATATCCACTTATGTACAAAACTGCATCATTGTATGCTCACACAGAAATTACAATTACATAACACGCAAGACTAAGTACTAGAAGTCTCAAAATAATATCCAAACTGTTTTTGTTACATAAAATTACAAACATTATAAGCATTAAGGTTGCTTACAGTTAGAAAGAAGTGTTAATTTTAGATACGTGAAAAGGATGTGTAAATTACGCATGTCGAGTGTTTTTTTATTAACGTCTGTGTGTTTTCAATAAAATGTATGTTAAGATGCCTTTCAATAGTATAAGGATATTTTAGTTGTTTGACAACATTTAAACCGTCGATGTGAGTTGGTCCACTTCCTGACGGTGGGATACAGAGAAGGCTCTCAGGTATTTCTTTGTACTTTCCTTTTCTAATTATCTTATTTTTCACTTTCATCGCTTGTCTTCTCTACGTGCCTTCTCTGTGTGCTGAACGCTCACCCATGTGTTTGCCGTGCATGGCGACCCGTGTCGAAGGGAATGGGAATCCGGGTGAGTTGAGGACTTCTGCGTGCACTTTAGATGCGCCCCAATACGCTCGCTTTGGCATCAGCCTCTTCTAGACGTGCGATCGGGGGCTAACCCACCCCCGACCAATCGGCTCGGACTAGGTCTTCGACTGAACTCCAGGGTGAGGGGGAGCGCGCAGGGGGTCCTTCTCGCTGGTCGGCAGCGTTGGAGCAACCTTGCTTAAAGAAATTTTAAATCTAAGTGCCTGTCGACTTGCTAAGACGATCGATGAAGCATTTGGCAAGTTACAGTCTCGTGCGCCAACGGACTGGAGATATTGTTGGAAGCCCGTACAGACAAACAGATAGAGACCACTTTCGCATTAACTCAAATTTTAGGACTTAAAATAAAGATCTGTATCCACCCTAGCCTGAACATGTGCAAAGTAGTCGTCATCCATTACGATTTTGCACATGAGTCTGATGAAGACCTCAGGACCTTCTTTGAGCCTGAAGGTGTGGTTAATGTCCACAGGATAAAGAGGAAGGTTCAGGGAAAGTTAGTCCCCACTTCCACACTAATCCTCATATTTGATCGTCCAACACTTCCAGAGATTATCTCTTGCAGTTTTATAACCGTGCGTGTTCGTCAGTATGTGCCGAACACCGCAGTGCTTTAAGTGCCACAAGTTCGGACTTTCTTTCGATCGATGCCAGTCCTTCAATGTTTGCATGATATGCGGTCAGCCAGCACACGAGTCATCACCTTGTTCGTTGCCCCCGTGCTGTGTGAATTAAAAGGAGAGTCACCCTTCCAATTCAAACAGCCGCGAAGTATATAATGGAGAAAGAGATCCAAAGGATGCAAGTCATGGATAAGATCTCTTTCCCCGAGGCTACACGTCGCTATCTGATTAAACATCCCGTCAGCATGCATAAAACTTTTGCGTCAGCGACCTCTTCCAAACGACCTACAGCCTGCTTTGGGTGTCAGGTGGATTTCGAAGAAGTGCACAAACCAACGAAGTGCGACTTGAAACCAGACATTTATTGACGATCCTTCCGGCTTCAAAGACCTTCTGGGGTGTAAAATCATTATACCCACTAAATACAAAATTACTAAACCAAATTTGTCATCCGTCTGAACCAACACAACATCCACGTCTTTCAATATCTACGGCCACTACATTTCAGCAACCGAAATCTGCCGATGCACGATCCCCCCAACGTCCTTCTCGGCAGAGAACTTCTAATACCAAGAAGTCCCATAAAACCTGACTATAGTCAGCTCCAAATGTCGTTCACTCACCTTCCCATAGACGCCGACGCTCTAGGAGCAAAAATAGTGGACTGGTAATGTCCGCAAGTGATCACTCTAGCAGTGGTCATGGCGATTCACCTGGGGAAGGGACCACAGCTAGAGCTGACTTTATAGTCAACACGAAGTCGCAGAAAGAGCAGATAAATTCCACACTAGCTCTTTCCTGGAATCGGAATGGCATTCATGTCCGTTCAGATGACCTCAAACTCTTGTCTCGTCATTCTCTAATAGTATGCCTTCAGGAAACACACCTACCAAAGCACTCTTTTCTCTCTCGTGGTTACATCTGTTATAGGGCGGACTTAGAAGACGGCCTGCAGGCACACGGGGGAGTCGCTTTGCTCGTAGACGCATCAGTATATGCCAAAGAAGTATCTATATCAAGCGTCTTTCAGACCGTATGTATGAGGGTGAGCTTACCATCCCTTACATTTACGGTCTGTAATATCTATATCCCCCCGGGCAGTCATTCACGAAGAAAGATCTTGCCGGTCTGACGGACCCATTTCTTATCGTCGGGGATTTATTATGCCCATGACTCAATGTGGGGTTCTTCACGCAACTGCCCAAAGGGTGATATCATTGAAAAACTGTTAGATAGCCGAGATATTAACACGGACCACTCCACCCACTTCTGTACAACTTCCCGATCTTTCTCGGTGCTGGATATAGCCATCTGCAATTCCTCTCTTTCGCCACTCTTAAACTGGACAGTTCTTGACGATCTGTATGGGAGTGACCACTACCCGATTCTTATACATTTCAACGTCTTCTGCCCCTCGGTTTCACGCCCCTCTCAGTGGATTTTGAAGAAAGCAGACTGGGATGTGTTTAAACGCAATATCAATCTTTGCGATGAGCCTTTCGCCAATGGGGATGCTATGGCAACCCATTTCACCAACGCGGTTTTAAAAACCTCTGAAATTACCATACCAAAATCATCACGTAATCCAAGACATTGCCCTGTTTCATGGTGGAATTCGGATTGCGCAAAGGCGGTCAGCGCTAGAAAGAAAGCTTTAGCGCGACTAAATAAGTATCCCACTGATAATCTCATTGAGTTTAAAAGGTGCAGAGTTGGAGCAAAACTAACTCTTCAAGAAAGTAAGTCGTCCTCCTGGAAGGCATACATTTCTTTTCTTACAAGCCGTATTCCATCAGTCGTATGGCAGAAAGTTCGAAAGATTAAAGGTACGTGGTCCTTTTTCCATCCCTGGTTTCAATATCAATGGACGGGTCGAAACTTCACCGAAGTCATCGCAGAGGAACTTGCATCACACTACGAAAGAGTCTCTAACTCCTCCGGTTTTTCTCCAACGTTTCTTCAGCAGAAAGCTTGCGCGGAAAAGTGTTGCTTGGATTTCTCCAGTAGCAGAGTCGAGGAATATAACATTCCTTTCTCTTTGACGGAGCTGACCTCTACCCTTGCGTCTTCGAAAGATACAGCCCCTGGTCCTGATCAAATACATAATGCGATGCTAAAACATCTTCCAGAGATAGGCATAAAATTGCTTCTGAAGTTATATAACTGTATTTGGAATGAGCATACCGTCCCTGCTCAATGGCGTGAGGCCATAATTATTCCACTTCCGAAGGAGGAAAAAGATATTTCGAATCCGTCACACTTTCGACCGATTTCTCTGAAAAGCTGCGTTTGCAAATTGTTAGAAAGAATGATCAATCGTCGCCTTGTTTGGTCTCTGGAATCGCGAAACCTAACCACTATCCAATGTGGTTTCAGAAAACAGCGGTCAACGCTAGACCACCTTGTTGCGTTGTCATCTACCATCTCATCATCATTTGTATTAAAGGAACACCTCGTGGCCATCTTTTTTGACCTGGACAAAGCTTATGACAACCTGGAAGTACGAAATCCTACGCACATTGCACTTGTGGGGATTCCGAAGCTGTCTTCCTGTTCCTGGAGAGCTTCCTATCTCAACGCTCTTTCCGCGTCCGTCTCGGTACTTATTTATCATCGAATCATCGTCTGGAAAACGGTGTCCCACAGGGTTTAATCTTGAGCGTCACTATGTTTGCCGTAGTCATAAAGAGCATTGCGTCAGTGGTTCGAGAACCGTTACATGCGTCTCTCTTTGTTGACGACTTCGCCATCTATTGTTCGTCTAGCAGAATCTGTCATCGAGAGGCAACTGCAATTGGTTTTAAACCGTTTACACGAGTGGAGCATGTCTACCGGCTTTAGTTTTTCTGTATCCAAGACATGCTGTATGCACTTCTGTACGATATACCATCTCCATAATGATCCAGATTTTTTTCTTGGCGGCCAACGTCTCCCCTTCGTTGACTCCGCAAAATTCCTGGGCCTCACATTCGACCGCACACTAACTTGGCGCAATCACATCCGAAAACTCGAATCTCGTTGTAATTCTTCCCTCAACCTGCTTCGCTGCTTAAGCGCATCATCATGGGGCGCAGACCTCACTTGTCTTGTTCGGTCTGTATTCGATTATGGCAGTATTGTATACACCTCCGCATCACCGTCGACACTCAGGACCCTTAGCAGTATCCATTATGCAGGAGTCCGCATTGCAACTGGTGCTTTCCGCACTAGTGGAATAGAATGCTCATTAGTAGACGCTGGAGAACCATTTTTTAACAGGAGACGTGACATTCTACTTGGATCCTACGGAGTAAAACTGATGGGGATTTCAAATCACCCCACTCGGCAACACCTACATTCCCCGATATTTATTTCTTCTTACGCTGCAAGACCTTTGTTTCTTTTTAAACAAAGCGGGTGTCCGTTTTAAACAACTGCTAGAGGAAAATGTCATCACTACCTCCCCCAGTGAAATACCCACACTCTCTCACACCTGGGCTCTAATGACCTCGATGTTGACAAGCCCTAAAGCCCCAAACAAAAAAAATCTCTCACACCACCTTGGTCCTTCAAGCAACCAACCATCGACTTTCGGCTGTCTCAACTTTCAAAGGAAGACACTCCAGCTGTTGTGTACCAACAGCTTTTTGGAGAACTTACAAGCCTCTATTTGGAGCATATGTTCATATACACTGATGGCTCAGCAATGAATAATTCCGTTGGTGCTGCTTTCCACTGCCATAGGGCCACCCGTTCTTTTCGCCTCCATTCCTTTTTGCAGCGTGTACACTGCTGAAAAATTTGCAAACCTTGAGGCGCTGAAGTTCATTCAGCTTTCTTCAATACGGCGTGTGGTTCTCTGCAGTGACTCTATAAGTGCTCTGTGGTCAGTGTCCTCACTGTACACCTCCGACACTCTTCCGTTGACAATTCAAAATTTGATAAGCCATCTAGTATCTAGAAATTTAGTCCTTTGTTGGGTTCCTGGGCATGTGGGTATAATGGGTAATGAAGAAGCTGATGAGGCAGCGGAATGGAGAACGCAGAGGACAGACCTTGACCTTTCATCTGTTCCTACGTCAGATTCGAAGGTTGCCATAAGATCGTCTCTTCTTGAGACATGGCACGCCGAATGGCAAAGTCGCACGTTCAAGCTAAGGAAAGTAAAAGACTCCGTTAAGACCTAGGTGTCATCATCCCGTGCCAACAGACGTGAAGAAGTAATCCTTACACGCCTTCGTATTGGGCATTGCTATCTTACCCATGGTCATATCTTACGCGGTGAACATCCTCCCGTCTGTGAAACTTGAAACACAACACTTACCGTGGAACACTTTCTTCTGGAGTGTCTTAAATATAGTACCAGCCGACGACGACACAATCTACCGAACAGTTTGAACGTTCTGCTGGGATAAAATGAACCGATTTTAATACGTCTTTTCAGATTCCTTCAGAAAATTGGCCTCTGGAATAGTATCTGATCTCTCTTCGTATGTTTTTACTAAAAACCATAAACGAAACGGGGCTCCTCCCACAAGTTCTCGGGAGGGTTTGGATTTAAATCTCTGTCTCTTTCTTTCCTTTGCTTTAAATTTATATTTTTCTCTTTCTCTTTTTAAATTTGATTTTTCTCTCTTTGTTTTGGAGTTTTGTTTGAGGAACTTTCTTGTCTCTTTTCCCTCGTTTTAAAAATTGTTTTTGTCATACTGTAACTCAGGAGGGTTTTAGTGGGTATGGTTGAGTCATTCGGCGAGTCCCACACGCGGGGAGAGTCGTGCTGGCTCTTCCTAGTGCGTAACTTCATTTTCCCTACCTGTACAAAATTTTAGGGCTCTAATGACCTCGATGTCGGCGAACCGTAAAGCACCACAAAAAAAACATTTAATGAGTTATATCCATCAGCGGCTAGGCTCAAGTACCTCCGCCACAAATAAAAATAAAAGTTCCAAATGATTTAACGAATCATTCCCACAGTGGTGTTAAATTTAAATACCCTTACAGCGTGAAACATTGGATTACTATGAGCTTATACGGAGAAACTTTTTAGGGCTGATTTTTTTTATATCCTGACAAAAGTATCTTGCTTAACATAGTGAAAATAAAACCCTACCAAAACATTGCAAATGTAAATAGGAACGCAATGTGCAAGGATGTTATGATTTTCATACCTGATGGGGTATTTACAAGACTAATTCACCAAAAATTGCGGAAAATACTGTTCTAATGAAAATACAGCTGCACCACGTGACTGAAAACAATAAGATCCTTGTCAAAGAAAGAGTCAAATGACAATCTAAATTTGTTTTCACGTTTGAAAATAAAATAATTATCCTCGTCCAACAGTATAGATCAGGAGAGTGAATTAATTATTAATTACTTAGAACTCCTTTGGTGAATATTTCTAATTTTCATGAATGGTTGACAACTTGACTTCAGTCAACTTTGTCATAATACCTTAAATATTTGAAAAAGGTTTGACTGGAAATCTATTATTTTCTGGAACACTTCTGCGAGTGTATCATGTAACTTTCATAGTCTAAGTAATTTCTTTAATCAATTTGTAGATGCTTTATTTCAATGGATATGGTAACATACATGGTTGTGAATCTGTATAAATCTTATTTTTCTTTATCAAGTTAGTTTTACAATGATATTTAATTTGTGCTTTATAGGTAGGTTCACATTGCTCATCTATGTTTTTCTTTATTTTACCCATATTTCATTCTTAACCCTCCCCCCTCTCCAATATTTCAATTTATCATACCTAGACGTTCCCTCTTTTGCCATAAAAAATAACTACCCGCTTTCAAAATTCTATTTAATTATTTTGCTTATGTTGTTTGGTTTTTAAATTTTGATTCTTTGTCTGTTTCCCAGCACTGATGGTGTTAAGCAAGTAAAAAAGCTACTTACTGTATAAAATTATTACGTCAGAGTAGACGATAACTTTGTGTTATTTCTGAAGTTAATTCTGCATACTATAGAGGAGGTTTTTAAAAGTATATGAGAAAGTATGTGCAATGGTTTCGCACCACTCTATTTTATTATCAACTAAGACAGTATGATGAATTAATGGATGGCTCGATAGAAAGTGCAAGCAATTCCTACACATAAAGCTGCATTGTCTAAGTAATCATTGCTAGCAACTTGTAGCTTCTCTATGGCCACGGTCTCTACATCGTTGAATCGGCGGCGGCAGACCCTGCACCGCCAGCCAGATACTCGGGTGCGCTGTCGCCCTCCGGGCGGCGCGCGGGGCTCGCGATGA
The DNA here is from genome assembly GCA_002313205.1 of Laupala kohalensis. Classification (NCBI taxonomy): domain Eukaryota; kingdom Metazoa; phylum Arthropoda; class Insecta; order Orthoptera; family Trigonidiidae; genus Laupala; species Laupala kohalensis. The sequence goes on from NNCF01132078.1 coordinate 578,438, forward strand.
GAGACTGCTCGCGCAACAAGCGATCCTCACGCTGCTGCGTACGCGTCAAGGCTTCCCGCTGCTTCGCTTGCTGGAGGCGTAGGGCTCGTTTCTGGGGACACAAAACAAATTCAGAGGCATTCCTGTCAGTTGATGACACTAAGAGTGCAAGGTAGTTAGATAATCGCCGAAAAGTCCACGTTAACTAAGCAGAAATTAGTATGATCTCTCCGTTAAGATCATCCCCGCAAGATACAAGAGTTTACGAAGTGAACATATTTCCGTTGGTGGAAGGATTGTCTCAATACACTGATGACGAAAACAGCGAAAAGATGAGCAGACGTGATCACTCTTCGGCGCATTTTATTCGTTAGTAGAAAATTAATAAATTTGTTGACTGAAAAACGGTTACTAACTGCGTACGACCATGTGGAGGACAATAATTTACTCTCCAGAAGCAAGCAAAGGGACCGTTCCATCAATCCCAAAAGTAGTGGCGGATTTAGGGTGGGATTCATGCTTGTTACTTGAGGCACACTCAAATCTCTCGCGAGAGTGATTCCAGGATTCATAATCGTTCCTCCACTCAGACTTTAGTGAGGCTCGAGAGACCTTTCACCACCTCTTGAGTGTCGCTAGAGTGAGATAAGTGAGGTTATGGTATTCTGTGTGCTGCTCGGTCTTTCATCGTGGTTGAATGACAGTAGGCTTGTTCTATAGAGTTAGAATAGGGAAGAGCGAGTAAGGGCCACTGTTACAAGGCAGGCAACCTAAAGTTATACTACGTCTAACTCAGTTTGAGCTGGTCTAACTCCGAATACCACTGTTTCATGTACACGAAATGGCCTAACTCCTTGGTTCAACTCTCCAAAAGCCAGTCCGGGTGGGTTTAACTGTGACGACCGCAGCTGCTAGGCGATGTGATTGGCTAATCTGCGGCTAACTGGTCTAAACGATGTGATTGGCTAAAAATTTTGAGGTCGCCACCAGCGACACGCTGCCATTTTGTTAGTGGAGTATTGTGATCGTGATTTGAGGTTGCGACCTTGTTAATTTGTGTTTTCGAGTTTTTTTTCTTTGAATATCGATTATGGATCTCGGTTTATGGAACCAGCACGATGACAAAGAGGCAGCTGTCATGCTTCTTGACTTAATTGTTCGAGTTCCGAGGCGTTTTCGACATCGCCCAGATTTTGCTGTGGATCTGAGCGATAGTGAATTTGCACTTCGCTTCAGATTGTCAAAAGAAGTATTTTTCGGTGTTTTGGAAATGCTTCAAGATGATATTTCGTCAGCTACAGAAAGGTGAGAATTTCGTTTAACGGTATTTCATATTGTTTTTGAGTTTAAAAAAGTATGAGGAATAATCATATTTCACTTCTTAGTTTTTATTCGTTCAGTTCCTTGTTAAGTGATTAGTTTTATCGTCATGCCACTTCATGTGATTATTAAATTTATGATGATTTATTACTATGTGATGAGTGAATCACAAAGTACCAGAACCTGTTATGGTTCTAGCATTGTATTGTTTTTTTCTTTCACTTCTTTGGTATCATTTACCCTAATACAGGAACCACGCAGTTTCTCCAGAATGCAAAGTACTTATAGCGTTGAGGTACTTTGCATCTGGTGGTATGATTCTGCCAATTGCTGATTTTTGTGGTGCGAATGAGTCTGTGGCGGGAAGAGTGATTTGGGAGGTAAGATTAATCTACATATTTGAAGTTACTGTTTTGATGTGTGTATAATAACCCCTTTTCTCTAGATGTGTTGTTCCTTCGCAAGGAAACTCGAAGACCTTATACAAATGCCACAATCTACGAAGGAGAGGCTCTTGGTAATTGACAATTTCAGGAGGATTACCAATTTTCCTAGAGTCGTTGGTGCCATAGATTACACCCACATTAAGATCCAGTCACCAGGTATAATTAATGTAGAATTCCAAATGTTTTGTTTTGATAAATTATTCTCAATGGAATTTGGTATTAAACATTACCGACCTCCAGGTTTCTGTCATTGAATATGTGTCATGCATTTTCTTATTTTAGGAAGCAACAATGCAGAACTGTTCAGGAACAGAAAATATTACTTTTCTTGGAATATGCAAGTTGTCTGTGATGCTGAGCTGCGCATCAGGGATGTTGTTTGCAGATGACCTGGTTCCAGCCACAATTCGACGATATTCTCCAATAGCAATCTGCGCAACAGATTTGCTGGAGGAGGATATCCTGGGATGTGGCTTTTGGGAGACAGTGGGTTCTGCTCACCCCATTGCCGCGTGCCACCACCAGAGCTGGAGTAAGTTTTTATCTGTTGGTTGCGCTATGTACCTGTCACAATTTTAATATGGGGTGTATTGTGTTTGCAATCAAGAAAATTACTTCGACTGTAATTACGTTGTCATATTCATGAAATTAGATATTTTATTAATATTTCATGAATTAGTCCTTAAGGGATTTTGAATATTAAATGTTGGACAGAATTCTTCCGTACGAGTGATGGGGAGGTTGAAAAGTTTAATAGAAGACGAAACTCTACCTTAGGTCAGTGTAAGGTAGTATGAGTGAGCAGTGACTGATTTTTAATGTCATGATTTTTTTAAATGAAGTAATAAACAATTATCTATGAACTCGGATTGCTATTTTTAAATCCTGTGGGGCAAATATTGAAATAAAATTCTTGAATTGGAATACATGAAGCCTCAGAAGGGACAGTTTTTAAGTTCACATGTACATTCCAACACAATCACATTCTTCACAAATGAATATAGAAAAAACCAACATGAAATTTGCTTTACCTTTCCAGACAATTAAAACTATTCAATAAAATCTGTTTCAAAACTAAATAACTTGGTTACAAACTAGAAACCATTTTTCAAGTAGGTTCTTTCAATTTAAATGGTATATTTTATTATTTACATTTTTTAATGCTCAATAATTCATGAATTAGTTACAATAAATATTTTGAGCTTAAACAGAATAGATAAGAATATTTAAAATTTCATGAATTGTTATCTGCAGCACCTGGTACACTACCTGAAGTGCAAGACATACCGTCATGATAATAAATTTTTACTCTTTTCAGACATTATACCAAGAATCTCATGTCCGCACCTGAAATACGGTGGAGAGGTGTTTCGGTGTATGGAAGAGGTGGTTTCCTGTTCTGGGAAGGGGAATGAATTTGTCTCTTCAGAAGAGTCGAGTAATTGTTTGTACCAGAGCAATATTGTGCAATATTGCTGTGAATGCAAATGAAAAAGAACCACCTCATGAGCACGTTCTTGAGGATTTGGGAGCCATTCCATGTCCACCACGTTGTTACCAAGGAAATGCTGGTATAAGGAGAAGAGTGGTGAATGAACATTTTGCTGAATTATAATACAATTATACATATTTATTGTATTGTATTTATTGTACATATTTTTTGGCAATAAATTTAATTTCATTCTTTCTTAGTTTCATGTCCAAATTAAAAATTTGTGTGTTATTTGCTATTCTTTTTCACTAAATTAGAATTAACATGCATTATGGATAGAAAAGATAATTCAAGCTTGTATTTGAATTGTTTTACTATTAGAGTTAAGACTAATGAGACATCAACGCCTATATTTAAAAGAAAGTATTTTATCACATCAATCTAGGTATTTTGTTCTCAAGATAAATATAATAAAAAAATCATTTCTCTGGACATACTTCTGATAAAAACTTTGAATATTAAAATGGGTCATGAAATAATTTCCTTCTGGGTTTTCCTTTATTACTGGAATTGAGATTTTAAAAGAATAATTTACTGTATTTTATTATTAGTGTATGTCACAATGATTTCCATAGAACTTTTTATCTTATTATGTAGCACTAAAGGCACTATGTATTAATATCAAGGTTGCTATTGAAACCAGAAAATAATACAATTTTACCAGAAATGATTGAATAAACGATTAAAAGATATTTAGCGAATGAAATACAAATATGTACTACAACTAGCTGAAATTCAGGGATAAGATGCTTGATTCTGATAGAAATAATAAGATGATAATAATACACTAGTTGAAAACAAATGAACTAAAATAAATTTACCTTATTCAAGAATGTTGTACTAGTACAAGGGTAAGGCTATGATGAAAAGAGAACAAGTTAACATTATTGATGGAAAATCCATTTATTATTCTTTTAATCTTTTTTCTTTGAGTTCTTCTAAAATTTCTAAACGAGAAAACTGATACTGTGCCGAAAAACCAAAAAGAAGAAACCGTTAGAAGAGTCAAAAGTCGAAATATACCAAAATCAGAAAACACCTTCGCAAACACATATCCCAATAACTACCTCGATACAACACTCCGGAAATATTTGTATCTGTGCGTAAAATACAACCAATCACATTTGCGGAAACTTTCGTAAGACTTTGCACTTGTTCACGTGACCAACGTAACATCTTGTAAGGTATCTCGATTTCGTAGAGATCGCTTGTTCGGTACTGCCAAGTAACGTTGGACAAGTGCTAGCTAGCCCGTGTCGTTTATACCTCGCTTGCTGCCTTGTAACAGTGTACATCAGTTAGGCTCGGACGGTCTAACTTTCGTCCGGACTAGCTATCCCGTCAATTAGATGGGTGTTATCTCTGCCTTGTAACAGTGACTCTAAGCTGCGCAGTAGGAAGAAGTATGTTACAACATTAAACCACGTGACTTATGGCAAAAAAGAAGCGCGGTTAAATTGAACTGGTATGCTAACGCGGCAGTGACCAACGCTAGAGAAGGTTCCTATTCTTTTCAAAACCTAAATCTTGCTCAAGGTATGTCTCGCACTAATTTCGTAGTCGTGACTATGTATTTGCTTTTGTCAAAATAACTCGAGATTAAAAAGCCCTGAAATCAGGAATAGCAAATGTCAAAATAGATAATTACATAGTTTAACAACCTATTTTTGCTCCCCAACAAGTGACCGAAGTCTTGCCGTGCAATATGTAACATGCATTTTTGGAAAACTAGATATTACTAAGTTCAGAAATTAGATATAACTAATGTAAATGATCCTGGTACCGACAATTTATGTTGGATAAAGAACTATACAATACCTTTCAAATGGACCGTCCTTAATAGAGTTCGTAATTAACACTTTCGTTATATACTTCCTTTCCCTTAATTAAATTTTCAATGTCCTTCCCAACTAATATGTTGAAAAAACTGCACAATTTGCCCAGATTTAAACCTGACATTCGATTATTTTGTCGTAACATTCTCTAAAATTTCAGGAATACAGGTTACATTGCCCTTTCTCGGATATGTTCCGGCAGTAACTCTAGTGAAGAAGCAGTCTTTAATTAGTACAGAGAAATCCGTGTACATTGCTTTTCGATGGAATTAGCGGCTGGCTGTCAAGAACAGCCTTAAATTAATGTAAGAAAATTACTGTACACAATTCTACCCTGATAATTTTCACAAATAAATTTAATCTTACCGTTGCGCACCTCGACACAACACATCAAAAATGGTATCCGGTGATTCACATCGACACGTACATCTTCAATCTGTGGACCTCCAATTCTCGTCTCAACCTGGCATATTCCATCGAACCCACCAGTTCATTTGAAAGGTGTATATTTCTTTTGATCCTACGGAAATAGACGGTAAGAGGGTCACTTTCGTTAACAGGGTCAATTACTTTAGTTATATCTAATTTTTGAACTTGGTAATGTCTAATTTTTTCAAACATGCATATGTTATATATTACATGTCAAGATTTCGGTCATTTGATGGGGAGCAGAAAATAGGTTGTTAAATTATGTTCGTCTATTACAACAAAGCACGTAAATTTTGTCATTAGCTGTCCCTGATTACAGGGCTTTTAAATGTCGATTTACTTTGAAAGAAGATACATAGACACGGCTACGAAATTAGCGCGTGACATACTTTGAGCAAGATTAAGGTTTTGAAAATTATTTCACAACTTTTCCATTTTTCCTGTGCGTTATTCGAATATCCCTTCAATGCATGTATTACGATATAGATGCTACCTCTATTTTCTTCTTCAACCTGACTTCGATTGACTTTACAAGGGAAGATATTTGCTGTTCATGAAGAGCTTACACATAGTTTTAATTAGTAGTGCGCATTTTTTGGCGCAATTATTTTATCGTAATAATTAATGAACCAATTGATGATGAAATATTTCCGTAATTAAAAAAAAATCTTCCCCGGGTATTCGAACGAGGGAACTTGGGGAATATGGCCGACGGTAAACCGCGCGCGAAGGGAAGAAATGTTAGCCAGCAACAGCGTCTGGGAAACGAATAGAGGGTGCTGCTCAGGGCCAGGAAACTAGATAGCCGCTAAATGTATGAGGTTTGAAGCTTCAAGTAGTTTGCACAGAATACTTACCAGACTGCGCTACCAGTCACCCAGTTTGTCCAGCGCTCAATAGATGGCTGCAAGATCGTGTTCACCCTTCTCCTATTGGCTGCTAGAGTTCTTTGTTCGTTACATTACATTTTGCGTGTGGTGTTCAGGCTGTACTGTGCCGTAGTCAACATTCGCACATTTAGTGGATTTTATATAGTGGAATGCCTCGAATTTTTGTGTGTTCCGTACCGGGGTGCTTCAATGCAAGCGGCAACCCGGAAATAACTTTCCACGCCTTCCCTACCCCACCAGAAAGGTAAGTAATTCTTGTCTCAGCGCCACTTCCCACATGGGCAGACGTACTTAGCTCAGTCGCTTTGCTGCGATTATTGTTGTTTGTTTATTTATTTATAAATATATTTGTTACATTCTCTTGTAGACGACGACAATGGTTAAAATCTCTGGGCCTCACGGGTGTGCGGATCGCACAAACTACGAGAGTGTGCTCCGCACATTTTACTCCGGACGACTTCCATGGTATGTTAAATGAAAACGAATGTTACATTGAATATTGAAATTTATTATCTGTAATATCTAAGTAATGTATTCATGAATGAATTCTGTATATTAAATGATGAACATAAATATAATATAATAATATTGTATTGAACCACATAGATCATAACAATGATGTATGGCGTGTCATAGTACTAACAACAATGACAATAATATTTGCAACTAAGAATAACAACAATGTAATCATTTTGATACATTTAGCCATATTCATTTAACTTAGACTACGTAGAAATTAATATAAAATACAATTATTTTATACTATTACGGAATATTAATATTTATTTAGGCTATGGTTATTAGATATCCATTGTAGGAATTCTATTATTTTACTTTTATATTATTAATTTATGTCAAGGTCTATATTTATGCTAAAACAATCATTTTTCGCATCATGCTCCTTCTGCACCTTTCTTCTAATGATTATCTGCAATATATTGTATGTCATACATTAGTTATTGTCATTGAGGAATTCTTGTATGACTTACTTATTGCCTCTGAGGAATTCTTGTTTACTCAAGTAGTTTCTGTCGTAAATATGGTTTGTTTTGAATGCTTTCAGTGTATTAATGCTTTTTAGGTTCAGTGGTAACGCATTATATAGCTGTATACGTTCATTATATGTGCTTTTTTGGCTAAGAGTGTATGTGGTAGGTGATATTTCTTGCCTGTCTAGTGTTGTGAACATGAACAGTGGAATTAAATCTGTAGAATGGTCCTTTGTCTACTAGATCCTTTTTTACAAAGTACAAAGTTTCAAAAATGTACATGCATGGCAGTGGAAGTATTTTCAACTTTTCAAATAATGGTTTACACATAGAAACTTTATTAGTGTTGGTAATTGTTCGTATTATTCTCTTCTGTAAACTAAAAGTTTGTTTTGTTTCTGGTGCTTGTCCCCAAAATATTATACCATATTTTAGAATGGAATGGACATTTGCATAATATACTGTTCGAAGGGTATCTGTTGTGGAATTTGCTGTTAGAACTCTGATGGCATAGTTTATTGTGCTGAGTTTCATATTCAGTGTTTCTAGGTGACAGTTCCATTTCATGTTATCTTGTATAGTAAGTCACAGAAACTGTGTTGTTTGTTTAAAGATGAGGTGGTTACCATTAAATTCGATGTTAGGTGTGTGCTGTTTAGATGAATGAGGATTATGGAAGGAAACTATGCAAGTTTAGTCAGTGTTTACTAGTTTATTTTGTTGGAACCATTGGATTAGGGTGGCGTTAGTGGATTTGGTAGTGTTAAGAATTTCTTCAAAAAACAAACGCCGTTTATATTATCTTTCAATATAAAATAATATAAAATACTATTATTTTGTACTAATACGGAATATTAATATTTATTTAGGCTACGGTTATTAGATATCTATTGTAAGAATTCTATTTTTTTACTTTTATTTTATTAATTTATTAATATGAATACCTATTGTTGCACCACACAATCACATGCGTATTATAATATCAATATTTTGCTTCCTGTGTAGTCTGAACTGAAGTATAAAATTTTCTATGTGATCTTTTTCCAGGTTCGGGATACCTCAAGCAAAATGCCAACCCATCAATCTCTGCCTGCCTCTTGAGGAGTCAACCTTCTGTTTCTTCCACATCACCTTGTGCTATGTCTTCATTTTCTCCTTCCACCGACACCCCCAAGACTATTTCTTTACTTTCACTACCGCTATCATCTATCCCTGTAATTTCACCATCTGTTTCTACATGTATGCCTTCTACTTTCACCACCTCGTCTACTGCCCCTCTTATTTCTGCATCTACTTCATTTTCCTCTGACACCCCATTGACTTTTTCTTTCTCACCTTCAACATCTGCATCGCCAAGACCACTGGTTCCTTTGGATTCTTTTGAACAGCATTGTTTCGCAACTCCTCGGCCTGGTAAATTACGTAGTTCAAATGATAACTTGAATTTACGTAATTTAAAGGATTCATCTCTTAACTTGACCTGGATCGATGCCACAAGGCACCGTGACTTGACTCCTCGTAAGAGGTTGCTGTATCGATACGGGAAAGCTAAGGAGATGCAATTAAAGAGGAGGAAATTGCAACAGAGATATGCCAGAGGTAAGCAGGACCTTGAAGAAGATTTGAAGATGTCTTCATTACGTGGCATCTTTGGAACTACTACTGGTAACTTGCTTACATCTGTACTATCTAATGCGAGCAAAAATCCCAAAGGAAGGAGATGGTCTTTCGATGATAAGATTCTCTTTCTCTCTTTGTATAAGAGGGGCCCTCGTGTCTATCGCTTCCTTAATTTGAACAATCTTCTTCCTTCTCCAAGAACCTTGACGGGTATGCTCCAAGGAGCTAACCTTCAAGCTGGGATCAATGAGGGTGTTTTTTCCATTATTGCGCTATCTATGAAGGCAATGTCAGAGAAGGACCGTCTGTGTTACTTGATGTTTGACGAAATGTCAATCAAAGAGAACCTGCGGTACAATCCGAAATTGGACGTCATAGATGGTGTAGAGGATCTTGGACATTTAGGGAGAACTGCGCGTCCTGCGAAGTATGCCCTAGTGTTCATGCTTCGTGGTTTGGTGAAGAAATGGAAGCAGCCCGTATCTTTCTATTTCTCTGCCTCAGGAATGTCCTCAAATGATCTCCAGATGCTAATAAAGGAAGTGCTTCTGCGTTGTTGGGACGCAGGTTGTATCGTCCTCGCTACAGTCTGTGATATGGGCTCCAGCAATAGGGCAGCACTGAAATTATTAGGTTCTTCCCCTTCCAACCCCTTCTTTCACCTTGAGGGACAGAAGGTTGTTACTCTTTTTGATGCCCCTCACCTCCTGAAATGCTGCAGAAATGCCTTAATTAATTATGACATTGGATGCAGCATTGAAGGGGGAGAAGGAGGCATCTTCCCAAGAGGTCGTGCTGAATGGCAGCACATTGTCTCCTTCCACGAGGCAGATAATGCATCCTTTATGAGATGTGTTCCGAAGCTCTCCAAAGCACATGTAAATCCAAATAATAAGCAAAAGATGAGGGTGAAGTTTGCTGCTCAGGTGATGAGCTATACCACCAGCGCTCACATTTACCAAGCAGTATCTTATGGTAATTGTTCTTTGTAATTTCGATTTTATCTGAAATGCTTCATAACTTGACATTTATAATTATTTTTAC
>NNCF01132083.1:3194-21547 GCA_002313205.1 Laupala kohalensis
ACACATTCACAATTCCTAAGATGCCTCTAATGTACAAAAATACTTGTCACAAGATCATTGATTCAATTCTCTATAATATTATTACTAAACATAGAAATTGACAAGAAAGGTGCTTTATTCTCTATGTCACCTCTTAATGCACAGATGCTAAATCAATTTTACTGTGAATTGCAAATAATAATAATAATCATCATCATCATCCGGTACATTATACAATTCTTGTTTAGAAAATCAACTGACAAAAGAAGTTGAAAAGGAAATAGAAAAATGATTATAACAACTGATCTAATTTTTTTAACAAGGTAAATAGACATAATTCAAAATTTAGTATTTTGTAAATATAATATGAAACCAATATTTATTTAGGAAAAGAAATTTAAATAAGAATATAAAAATATTAAAAACCAAAAACTTGAGATATAAAAACACTCATTACACAAATAAAAAACTAGAGAGTGAAGAGAAAATATCATGGCCAAATATGTAGATCAAAATGGTCCTAAATAAATTACCATTAAAATTTAATTTTAAAACCAAATTTTTATCTAATTCAATGCATTTCAAAAGATAAGAAGAATAGATAAACAGATTACAAGAAGGGTCAACAACAAAAAGTATATACAAAAGTCATGAAACTCATCATTCCATCAAAAATTAATTACACAGTAACAGGTTTAAATTTAGATCACATTTTTTGTTCTTTTGAAAGGAGGGGGAAAATTTACATCTACAGTTTTTCCTAAGTATCAAACTTTCTAACAGTAAAAAGTTTTCATATTTTCCCTCATTATATTTTATCTACAATGATAATTTTGATTATGTTACAGAAAAAAAATTAAATAAAATTAAGAATTGTGTACTTAAATTTAAAAAACTAAGTTTGGTTGTTAAATATATAGCCCAACAATTAATTCTTACACTTTTTAACAATTCCTCTTTCACAAAATCTATTCAAAAAGATAAATATTATGAAAAGATTTTTTCATACAAACTCAATAACTACGTAAGTACTCTGCTGAAATACTCGTTGAATGTTTTGGACCAAGGATCAGTGATCATGCAATGTTTATGTTCATTAAGTAAATAAGTAAATCTGATATGGTTCATGGTTTTGGGTCTCAGTACTCATATTGTTTTATAGAAATTAAATAAACAAAAAGAAATAAAAATTTGTTTTAGAAACACACAAATATGTTTTAAGCTTCTTTTTTTCCTTCTCAAGATTAATTGTTATGTATAGAAATGAACGTGCGAGTGTTTGAACCACATGCTATAAACATCGTAAAATCATTTAAATGTTGAACATTTTTTGTACATGTAATAGCTGTGTGAGAATATGAAGTATAATTTGAAGCAAAATGTGTTTTGAAATTAGATACTTTTCCATTGTAATAAAGTAATCGGCATATCACCAGTGAGAGTCTGCTAAAATTTATACTTGGTGCTAGTATTTAACAATATTATTAGAGCGAAAAGTATTAGACAGTAACCAGAAAGTTCATTGGTATTTTTTGTACAAGCTCGCTCTAACCCATTGGGGAGTTTCGATATTCATAAATGGAAAATACTTAGATGAAGTAAGTTTCCAAGAAACTCATGTATATATGAGAAATAATAGAAGAGGCATTGGGAATTTTAAAATAATACCCTTAGACGAAAGACTTGATCCAAATGAGAGGAGATATACAATGATTTATACCAGTGGTTGCCAACCTTTTTATTCAATTTATTTTACTTTTCGAATGACTCCCTCTGTGACACGATTAAAGAATGACACGCCCCTTAGCAATTTTGCTCAATGTAAAATAGGCTTATGTTTGTCTTATTTTTAAACAAAACTACATAAAAAGCTACACAAAAAAATAGATATTCAAACACTGTGAATTTAGTATTTATTCAATTCAATCTACTTTGACACAGTATATTTGAAATAATCAATAACTTGTATCGTAAATTTGTTTCACTAACATTGAATAACATATGTTTTAAATATCTGTAAAATAGCTTTACAAAAATTCAGAAGCTGGTATTGTTAAAAGAGAAGACATTTTGAAATTTTGATGTGAAAACATGGTTGTAGTAATAATAATTTTTGTTGTTGTGCATTTGTTTTTCTCTGTTCAAACAGGTAGTTGGGGTGGGCTTATACGCCAAACTGGAAGTAAAATTTGGTCTTAGTGGAGACAAGAAATTTCTTTGTTAGGTGACATGTTTGTAATATAACAGATTTCTGCATTTCTTTTCAATAGCAATTTTGCAAGATTTATGACACTAACCAGTTATCAGTTTTATTAACCATTCAAATTCTGCTAAATATGTAACAAAATGACTTAATAACATTGTAGATACAAAATATAATATTAGACATTATAAAGTCTTGAAAAGAAATTCAAATTGAAAGATTTGACTATTCAAAATGGGTACTGGCTACTTCTTTTGTAATGTACCTAATTCATTAGCTTTAGAAATTATCTCTGATAAAAGGAGTATTTTTAAGGATCAAATGTAAATTAAACTGGTTTAAATTGGAGGTTATATGTAAATATTTCAGAAAAAAAAAAGATAGATGGATCAGCAATGGGAAATCCCAGTGATATTAATCTATAAAAAAATTAGGTTGCGAGGGGTCTGCAGGCCTGAAATATCTAGGTTGCGAGGGGTCACAGAAATAATGAACATCATGGCAAGATATGAAGAAACCTTTTTTCATCCTATTTTGTGAAGTGAGCATCCGAAACCTAAACACAAATTTTGAAGAAATGTATTGTCAATAAAACAAAATAAAAGCTGCTTATTCTTTTTGCTGTCATTCTTTAGCTTTAATTTCCCAAAAGTGGACACTTCTCAATATCTTTTCAATATATACTAATATTATCTTTCGATTGAAGTGGCATTGTCCTTTCATCAACACAAAAAAACTACATATAATGTAGGAACTTGACATTTTGATGAGAAGTTACCTTTGTGTTGTTGAGACTCACTAAGGGAGGTTTTTCAATTCTGATTTCAAAGTGGTGAAATAATTTTTGCTAATTTTATGATATTTTGTGATCTAATTGAAATATCATCTTGGTTTTTGTGAGTAAACATTGTTCATTTTAATATCTAAAACCTGTAATAGCACCAGCAATGTGCACAGTTAATATGCAATAGCAATAGTTCTTGGAAAATGAAAGATAAAATAATGAAAAAAAATAAAATGATTACTCCATATTTATAAGCAAGGTCATAAGAAATTAAGAAAGAAATGTATACAGGAATTTATTGAATTATTACTATATTACAGTGGCATGATAAAGCTCTTTTATTGCATTTACACAATAGGACATTTTCACTATTCTTCTGTTTGCAAACTGTCTTATGTGAAATAATAAGCATCTCCTTTTCTTTTAACAAAAATATTTTAAAGTTATTTGTTCGTATTTCATTTTAAAGTATTTTCTTCTTCTATTTAATATCAAATTCTTTCCATAAATGCAGATAATTAATGCTTATTACCATGTGGAGGACAGTAAGTTTCTTTACTCCATAACAACCTCACTCTAGGCTATATTGTTTCAAAGAAATGATATTAGTTCATGTAGAATAAAAGATTTTGTTTGGAAGAAATACTTGAAATCTAAAAGTGAGTTTTAAAATGATGAATTCAGGAAATAAATAAATAAAGTCTGCAGATTTTCTTCTGAATTTTAAGGTTTCATCAGAAATTGCTACTGATTTGTGACAGATAGGGAGAGGGAGAAAGAGGGGGGAATAGAGAGAGAGGGTGGATAGAGAGAGAGAGAGAGATTGAGAGAGGGGGGATAGAGAGAGAGAGAGAGAGATGTTAGTATATTTGTCTGTTTTGTGTGTGTGTTCTTATACACATTAATTTGTTATATTATGTTGACATGTTGAACTATGACAATTTCATAAAATAATATGTAAAACATATGTATATATATATTATTACATTGAAATAAAGATTATTATTATTATTATAAGATGGAAACCATAACTATGTTTCTACAATGTTAAAGAATTTACTGATTTTAATGAAAGAAGTTAAAAGAGAGTTTCAGTCTCCCAATAAATATTGTTTTCAATATGATTTCAGATTACGTAAGTGATGTTGATTCCTCTTATACATGATTGCACCATTATTATTGTACTCTAGATATCGTTCAAATTCATGTTTTCGTGCATGCTGTTTTTAATGCTTTTTATTTATATTGGTTTATTTCCAACTCTACGCAACCTTTATTATTCTCTTGAATTGTATTAATCTCAAATTTTTACTGCACAACATCTACAATTCATTTTGGAATAGTAAATGGAGAACAGTACATATTTATTAAATAATTTCTTTTATAAATAATAAATCAGCCACTGCCATTGGGCCCTTCATCGGAATTGGTGGGATGGTCCCTTGCTTTCTTCTGGAGAGTAAATTTGTTTACTATCCCCCATGTGGTCATGCACAGTTTGCAACTTTTTTTTACACTAAAGTTTATTGAATTAGTCATATTTTCCATCAGAATATATAATTCTTCACAACTGATGTGAGCCCTTTGCTCTTTGGTTGTCAATTTGCCTGAGGATAATCCACAAAAAGGATTTAAATGCTGCGTGTTATTTTATTTTTTTGTGTTTTAGAGTAAATATATGTCTGTTCATAAAAAATAGGGTCTTTTATTTGTTATTGATAGAGTATATTTATTTCTTTTTATTTATGTGAAAAGTATGTATGTAACCTCCAAAAATTGCCTCAATTAAATTTCCAAACTTTTCAGGAAAATTTCAAACTGTATTTTTTGAAGACTAAGATTAAGAAAAGAAATATTACATCCAGCATTAAAGCATTAACAAAATATTTGAGATATGAAATAAAATATTCATTTATAAAGAAAAATTATATCCTTCAAATTACTTAATAGTGACATAAATTTCTTATAGTAAATATTTGCAAGGACTTAATACAGACAAAATAATATATTTGTTATCAATAGTAAATTTAATGTTAGTGAATATTACTTTTATTATTTAATATACAATTATAATACACTTCAATTGAGTAACATCAACATAGCATTTACACAATGCCTTGAAAAGAGGAAAGTTGACTTCTCTTGAAACCTATTGCACATTGAAACAAAAAAACTCACTCATAATTTTTTAATGTTCTTGACATTGAAGAAAAACTTCTTGAATAGTCCCATGCATTGAATCCAAGGATTACCTCACTCATTTATTCAACAAAATAAATACAACATCCCTAATTTTTTAGGATTTTTTTTCACGTTAATTAGAAAATATATACGTAGAATGGCCAAATATGACCTCATGTAAATTTCTCACCTTTTCAGCTACTAAAATAATACTGACAACTAAAAAACTATCAAAATGTTTCATATTTTATGATTTAGAAGTACCAAAGTGATGCATTGACAAAGTACACAAAGAATCATGATCTTATAACATGATTAACCTTGGATTAACCGGCCAAGCTGGTAACCGGCCAGGGCCTCTGTCCCAACCAAACCGGTTAAGGAGGGGTCCTAATGAATGTTTGTAGAGTTTATAATACTTTTTNCGTAACACAATTTACTTAATTTGTCATTTAGATTGTCAACGTGACAATTCCATCTGAGATTGACTTGAGTATGGGGACCTAAAATGTTGTGTTAGTAATAGTTTTTAATTGTGTTCCGTTTAACGAAAGAGAAAGCTAGGGTAAAGATTTTGTAATACTATTTGTGAAATGACACAGACACTGTTTTGTCAGTGTTTACAAGGAGGCGATTTGCATGGAACCAAACCGAGAGGTTAGGCAAAACGTTTTGAGCGTTGGCGTGTTTACACAGTAAATTTGTGTCATCTGCAAAAAGAACCATTTTGCAATGTGATGTGGAGGATGACATGTTCACATACGATAAAAAGAGTAGAGACCCGCGAATTGAACCTTAGGGTACTCCGCAAGTAAGTGGTTTTGTTTTTGAAAGACAACGCTGAAATATTTTATTTTTAGTATAGAATATTTCGAATTGTTGATATCTATCTTTTAAATAAGAAGTTAGCCGCTGATGTGGAAGTCCACGAATGCCTAAAGAATGCAATTTGAAAAGGAGAATTCCGTGATCGATGACATCGAATGCTTTGGATAAAACAAGAAAAACACCCTGAGGATTTTCTCTACGGTCAAGAGATGTGGTAACATCGTTTAAGAAATAAAATATTAAATCATTAAATAATAATAATAAATTTATTGTCAAAAAACAGTACAAACTGCGTATGACCACGTGGAGGGAAAAAAACTAATTTACTCTCCGGAAGCAAGCAAAGGAAGCAAGCAATACCTTTGTAGCTTGATATGAGTGTCTTCTTTTTTCCAACTTCTGAACTTGATTCCGAGAGTCTGATACTTTTGTAACCAGTTTTTCAAGAAACTAGTTTATCGGTGTAAATGTCCATACTTGAATATTTAGTAAGTGAATATGTATGATGTTGAGAGATGATATCGGATATGAACCACAGAGACTTGTTCGACATACAATATCATGTAAGATTGCATGTTGATTCGTGATTATTCAGAAAAGTGAGGCAGAGCAACCATTCGACACAATCTCGGTAAACGAAAAAGTCGTATCTACCAAAATTTGTGATTTTGTCACACCAAATGTTTTCCAGATCGGGGATTTTCTTCGTATGTTTCGGGAATTTTCAACGTTCAGGAATACGTCGCAAACGAAGCACCAAAATCCGCGGAAGGGATGATATCGATTATTTGAGGGTTGTCGACTTTTGAAGGTGACAATAGCGAATCGAGTGTGTGTATCGTTCCACTTCCCAACTCTTTCATCACATGACATCACATGACGATCACATGACTCATCGACCGTCGGTTCTACAAGAGAGCGTTGAGGGTGACAGTGATTATCTTTCTAGTAAAACTGAAAACTTTTTCGTTTCTTTGTGAACAATTCGCACAGAGATGGGTGCTGCAGCTCTGCCTGTTATTATATTCACTGTGCTCTGGGGAGTGGTCGGAATTGTGTTGCCACTGATAGTTCCGAAGGGACCTAACCGAAGGTAAATTATATTTTTAAATAACATCATTATTTTATTAATAAACAAATTAAAATAATTTATCCTTGTTTTTTTAGGATTCTACAAGTTATCCTCATATTAACAGCATCAACTTGTTGGTTATTGTGAGTATGAATTAACAATTGACCATACTTTGCAACCTACTTGTTGGATGCTAATGTCTTTCATACATTGATGTAACTAATATTGTGTTTTAATTTAGTTGGCTTTGCTGTTACATGGCGCAAATGAATCCCTTGATTGGGCCAAAATTATCTTCCAGTACAATACTGATGGTTTCTCGAGAATGGGTGAGTGTTGTCAAAAGTACTTTTTTATGAAAACATCCTCCTTCAGTTGGGTTCTAATGCATTTTATATTAGTAGTTGACTACTTGAAGTATGTTCTGATGGTTCATTCAGTGAGAGTTAGTTATTGATCTAATTTTAATTTTATATATTCGTGTTTCATATTGTGCTAAAGTGTCATAAATACTGTACACAAAAGGAAAATTTGAGTCTCAAGATTTATAATAGAAATTGGTACAATATATGATGCATTGAAAGCAGCCTGAAACAGATAGTAGAAGTGAAGAAAGGAAAGAAGTAAAAGTAGAATAGTAAGGGGAAGAAGAAATTTTTGATATAGTTATATCAGAAAGATGCAACACCTGTACATGGCAATAAATCTCGGGTATTATGAATAAGGCACAGGTACTGTTGTGAACTTCTCCCATGTGGAATGTTATTTTTGTCTTGGTTAAGGCATATCCTAGGTCTGTCTGACATCAATGTTTTGTTTATTGATATTGATGATTATATTCTCATCACTAAAGGATGAGTTAATAAAAACAACTTTGACTTTAAATTTCTGTGTTAGGTATCGATAAAGGGTGAACTGCATTTACAACTTGTTTAGTTTTAAAAATGCAATTTTTAGGGTAGCGTGTGGAGAATTTATATTTTGCAATAATTTTGTTATTTATTATTTTTCTATGTTCTTTTCATAGTATCGTTTTGTAATTAAATACTTTATTTAATTTAATTATTTTATTATAGATATGGCCAAAAGTTACATTACGCAAGGTCTCATGTTTTGGTTTTAACATCGTAAATGATTGTTTGTTCACGTTATGTTCTCTTCAGAAAGGCATCAAAATCAAAAATTTCATTAAATGTATCATTATCATCTCTGTTTTCAAATATAAATGATTTTTATTCAATCATCTACAGGATTTTGTTTTTTCGATATTTAATTTTGTATAATCTGTGCCAAAGAGTACTCTCAGAAGGATAGAGAATGACTCCTATTGTTTGCCATTTATTACATCCATTTTATTTTATTGTTTTTCTATTTTTAGGGAAAGGAGTTAACAGGCTAGTGTGTTTGTGTGAAGACTACTGTAATATGGATGAAGAAAGTATAGGTGAAAACATTCTCAATTTTTACCTGTGTTAATGTGTAATACTAATGTCAGTGTTTAATTATTCTATTTCTTGGTGTCTGGTATGCTTCTATGTATAATTGAGGTGACTTCTTGTAATTTTACCTGTACACATGGTGTAAAAAAATGTAATTATTAGTATTAGTTGTATATTCAATTTCTGTACATATGTATGAAACATGAAATAAATTTTAAGTTTAAAAAAATGTTATTTATTTCAGTAGCAAACACTCGTGGATACATTTATGTACTACATTGTCTGTTTTGATTATAAATTTTATCTATACTAAAAAAAAGTGAATGCAATGTATCTGTATAATTTATACCAATATAAGGAGTGATGAATTGATCTAAAATTCAGAAAGGTTCTGATTCAGGATTGTTGCAAGTACTGTGCAAAGTACGATTGAAGTATTTATGAAATGCTAATGCGAAAAAACAATTAGAACTGGCTGTATTCCAATAGATGTGGAACTTCACTGTCATAACTGGACTTATTACTTACTAAAGTGTTTACTAGATATGTTACGGGCAGTGGTGCATATGCTGAATTTATAATCTGCTAGACAGAATCATAGAAACAAAATTAAATAAAAGCTATACCTTCCTCGCTATGAAGATTATTATTTTCATTCACTCAACATAAAAATGAATTGAAATCCAGAGTATTTAGATGTGCTTTGCATGTTAAGCTTTTTGTGTAAGTGAATTATTTTTCCAACTGTATTTTTCATCTTTTTATTTTTGCACATGCAGACTGTTACAATGATGAAGAATTGCATTTTCTTTGATATTTGCTTGTAACTTACGAAATTGACAGAAGCACAGATCTAATTTGATGAAATTACGAAAATAAGGAAAGTAACATTTTTTTAATGAACTTAATTTAATAACACTGGGCAAAAAGAGGTAGTGTTCTGTAAATAAATATAGTAATGTTTATTTTTGAAAGAATTTTAGTGATCTTAGGGGGATTTTTTCCATTAATATATATTATTTCTGTCATATATAAGCACCAATAGTACTGGTATTGCTGTAGATTCTTTAAGTAGTAATTTTCACATGATGTAGAATTTCTTCATTTAACTCAAAATGTAATTCTGCTTTCAGTAGGTTGTATATGCACTAGGTCGAGTTTATACATCA
Organism: Laupala kohalensis; assembly: GCA_002313205.1. Lineage (NCBI taxonomy): Eukaryota > Metazoa > Arthropoda > Insecta > Orthoptera > Trigonidiidae > Laupala > Laupala kohalensis. Next base: position 12,850 of record NNCF01132083.1, read on the forward strand.
TTCATGATTATTAGAAGCATGATGAACTGTAAGCTGCGAGCTGTAAAAAATCACTCCCAGTGATTTTTTTGAAATCCAATGAAATGACTATTTAGCTACATAAATGATTATTTAGGAAGTATAGTTGTATAAAAAATCACAAAATTTACAAAAGCGTAGTTGAGGTGAAAAAATGTAAGGGAATTTTTTATTATTTTGAAAAGTTGATAATATGTCAGTCTCTGTGAGTGTGAGGAATTTATTGAGAAAAAAACAAAACAAAAAAAATTGAAGTCAGTAGGCTGTAAGTAAATTGTTTTCCTGAGACTTTAACCTAGATGTGTTTTGCCACAACACCACTACGGGCACTATGCGATTTTTCAAAACAAAACCTTATGTACGAAGGTCTTACTTGTTAAGACAGAATAATTAACTCACCCTGGCTTTAGAAGAAATGGTCTAGTCTCATATAGACAACACTTGTTATAAGGCTAATATTTATTGTTCTGGTATGTCAATCACTCTTTGCCAAAAAGGTCATTCACCCCTCCCAAAAATGTAAATGATATTAATAAATTGAATTGCTTCAAATCCACAGTTAAAAGCTTCCAAATGCACCATTGTTTCTATTATTTCTAGAATTTGCTGAACTTTAATAAAAGTAATGTGAATTTCAATTTCCCAATAAATATAGTTTTTTTAAAAAATTCTAGTTAATGTAGTGATGTAAATTCCTCTTATACTTTAACATATCATTGTGATAATACTGATTAAATTACACTTTTATTCCATGCATGCTGTCTTCCTTTTTGTGCATGAAAGCTGGGAATGTCAAGAATACTTTTTTATTATTTATCTCAAATTTTTATGACACTTGACAGCTACAATTTATTATTTAAATAAATGGATAACTGCACATTTTAGTCAAGTAACTTCTTTTATAAATATTGCATCTCCACTTCATTTGGGTTCTTGATCAGAGTTGATGGGATGGTCCCTTGTATGTTTCTAGAGATAAACTTAGTTTATTGCCCCCTTGTGGTCAGTCTGCAACTGCCTTTTTGACAATAAAGTTTATTTACTTATTTATTTAAAAGAGTGAATAATATACTTAACTCTGAATTGATCTCTGAATCAAATTGCAATAAGTAAATTTTCAGCTTTCTAATATTTTATAACTCATTGCAAGATGTTTCTACTGCAATTATTAATGGAATATATAACTGGACCTGCACCGGGGATTTCTGAAGCATGAAAAAAAATATTGATTTCTTTGGGTGAAGTAAAAAGTATGTAGATTTATGGTTTCTGTTTAATACGTAATTTTGAAATATTAATAAACAAACCATTAAAAAAATGGGAAAGAGAAAAAAGGAACAAAAAAGTTTATTTTGTTTAATTTTTATCGCATCTAGGATTATTGAGTTAGCATGGAGTCAGGTAGAGTGCTGAACTGCTGACTGGATGGCCAGGGTTCAACTGCCAGTGAGATCTTGGGATTTCTATTATAGTCTGAAAATCCGACTAATATAGGTTTGCATTCAGCCTGCTTAAAAATGAGTTCAGCCTCAATCCTTGGATCAAATAAACTAGTGATACTGACTATGTTTCCTGCTTGTGCAGAGATCAACTGTCTTTGAGTTTCATGGACACGTATCGGTCAGTATGACAAGTAATTTTTAAGCCATTTCACAGAATTTCTCTTTGAATAAAAGGGGGGGAAATTTTTAATTTCAGACAATAATGAGAAATGTGCACTATTTTGGCTTTAAAAGTGTAAGCAGTTTGGTAAGTAGGATTCTGTTTAAGAGGAAAACATCAAATAATTACAAACTTTCAATATGACCATTTCAATGTTCTTTTGGTTAAAAATTTATTTTTGACCAATAAAATAAATTAAGATTCAAGCAAAATGTATCTTTAATTATACAACTTTTTTGTCCTGCCAATTTCCTCATAGACCACGTGTTTTGTAGAGCGTAGATGGGAAACTTCTTACCTATAGGAATTGAATTGCAAAGGGTCTTCTCGGATGGCATAAAGTTATTTTTTACCTTCAATTGTGCATTGCGCCATAATGATTATAAATAATATTAGATGTGCAAAGACACAGAAAGAATAAAATTTATTCACTAAATGCACTAAATTTCCCTGACACAAGTGTAAAACTAAATCATAAAATAGAAGTGCATAAAACAAAAAATATAATACAAAAACAAAACTTGATGAACATCCAAACATTAAGCTTCATAAGAAAAGTGATTAAGATTGGAAAGTTACACTTGAAGAAAAGAGTAATTTATTACACAATCATAACACAAGTAATTGTGTAACTTTTACAAATATGATGGATAAAAATACAACAATATATGAGTAAATGAACCCACTTTCATGAAAACACCTTATCATCTTAGATATCAGTAAAAGAATCTTATACCTGGTAAATTTTATAAGTTGTTTATGACAAGAAACTTAACCTACAAACTTTTATGTTTAACTGAAAGTTATTTTTCCAAGTTATTTTTGGTTTTTATTTTCTTATACATCATTGTTATGTGGTATGTGCTGGAAATAACATAAGGAACCAGATAAAATAAAATGTTCCAACCATCTTCTCGACACAATTACAAAATCTCTGCTTTTAAAAACTGGTTTAATTGAAAACTTGAGTTTAAATTTTTTTAGATGAAACTCCATTTATGAAATACTAACTTATGACAAGGTATCTCAAAAAAGAGTGATCTCACTGTGATCAGTGATGGATCTAAAAGGGGTCAAGGGGCATATGCTTCCCACCTCCCATCCCCCACCAAAAATAAAAATAGTCATAATAATAAAATGACTTACTTTGCTTTTATAGGTTTCCGCGCCTACATGGGAACAGGGCTACGATATTTCAGTTTCTAGCATACTTGCACTCTAACTTCTGAGTCACTTATCTTGTAGAAAACAACCAAGATAAAATTAACAACAGAAAGAAAATAAAAAAGTGTAAATTATAAATATAAAAAAATAAAGAATTTGTAACTGGAATAATGGAACTTATATTAGTACAATAAATTAATGATAGCAATGTTTTGTTGGCGTTCGTATAAATTGTGTAATAATAAAAATGTGTGATTCAAACACGATCAGAAAAAATTATGATAATGACATTTCAACCCTTTACTCGAAGGCAGGAATCCCCAAAGTAAACATTTGACTACAAACATGAATTATTGTACAAACATAATTTTTAAGGGTTATTTATGAAAACTGCAATTTAAGTTGATCCATTATTTGTATAGAGGAAGGTCTGAAATAGCAGCTTCAAGAAGTTAAATAAAGAATTTCCAGTGGAGGGATCCCGCACGTAAGTATGTTTCTTTAAGGATCCCTTCCAAAATAAAATCCTGGATCCACTAAAGATTGTGATGAAATCATGGATTGAATGGTGTTTCTTAAGCTCTAGTGCATGCAAAATACAAGTACAGGATGTATCACAAAGATGAAGCTATGGATGTTAAGCTACAATCTGCTGTTCTGTTAAGAGAAATTGGATCATATACTTCATGATTCCCCTGAAGTTACATGCTTTAGTACATGTTAGGCCCAGCAGAATTTGTAGCACCATCAATTTCACTAGCTAGTGTGTTTGACTGAAGATGATGATGGTTCCTTCCCCCAATAAGTGCTCCACGTTCAGAGCAAGTTGAAACTTGCATAGCACCTCCACAATCAGAAATACAGTAGATATGACTGTTGGGACATTTAAACCAGGCCCCTTGCTTTACACATACAGCTTGAACAATTTCTTTACGTTCTTCCTCAGTTAATATGTGGATTCCAACCGACTTCTTCAATGAGTCAATAATGACTTTTGATTCTTGATGATTATCATCAGAATAAATTTGTATTCCATTAACAATTTTACAAGCTTGTGCATAAGAATATTTAGGAAAATTGTACATTTTTGAGAACTCCCCACTAAAGCAAGTTGTACTGTTCTCAGAAATCTTTTGCATTCTCTATTGAAATCTGATATTTCTTGTCTGCCTAATTGTTTGTGGTGTTTTATAATTTTATTCAAGAGAAGATCAAATTTAGATAAAATTTCATTACTAATGCTTTCATTGAGGTCAGATAGAAAAGGTCTCCTTTTCCAAAAAGGATATATTAAATCTTTAGTTGAGTATTTCTATTTCACTTTTAATATTCTGCAGATCTTGTATACTTAAGAAATTTCGAAGATGCTGTCATGTAGATGTTGTTGTAGGCCTATATCACACAATTTCATGAATTCACAAACTTCTTCACTGTACCTCTTCATATAATATAATTTCTCTCAATCTGAAATTAAAATTTTAAACATTTTATTCAGTGCTCAAACTGTTACAACTTGAAAAGTTTTGTAAAAGTTCTGATTCTTTACTTCTTTATGTTTTTGGTGAGATGATAACGAATTTGAATTTTGCAATGTCAAGAAAGTTTAAGAAGTAAAAAAGGAACACACACAAAAGTTATTATTTGTTTATTTTATGCAGACAAAGCACTTCTTGAAGAAAATCTCTCTTTCTTTTACAGAGAAACTAGTTGAGTACCTGTGGCTTTGTGCATGTGAATTTGAGAATGTTTGTTCCTCTAACCTCTTGCTGCGATCTCATGTCTTGGGAGTAAATTTAAATAGTTGAAATGAAAAAATTCAACATGTGGTTCTTAGGAAGTTTGTTTTCATTGATAGATGTCCAACAGAAAAATTCTGTCGTGACTAATCTTTAGTTGCCTTAAAATATAACAAACCAAATTTAAATTTTAAATAATTTTTTTCAAGAATGGTAATATTAAAATGTTTAACAAAATAATATCAAAATCATCCATAATGAGATAAAACTACCAGAGTATTCCATTTTATGGATTCAATAAACCATTAATTACATAAACGGTTCAGAAATGACCTTATTCCCACTATGTTGCTCGAGTATGTTTAATCGTGAAAACTCAAGTACATTAGTAGTGAAGCATTTGTAAGTGGGGTTTCTTATGTGTGGTTTTGAGTGACTTGTTTTGTTTTATTTTATTTTTTTAAAACAATGTTTTGTGAAGCTTCGAAGTGTAATATGTTGTCAATCAATGACAAATTTAATATAATTTAAGAAGCTGAGAAATGAGTGTCAGAGCAACTGTTGAACATTCCCATTCCATACTTGGAAAAATAATGAACGAGAAAGAAGAAATTGTTAATACTGCTGGGAAAATGAAGACATTGCCATATCATGAAATGGAAAAGGTTTTGCTAGAATGGATCCTGCAATGCAGGGTGGGGATAAATATCACATTATGGTCCAAAGTTTAAAAAAATTAGTGTAATCTGACTAAGAATATTACTGCGGTACCGAAAATATAAATTTTATTTGTCACTCTTGATATTTAAGGTAATTTTAAACAAAAATTGTTTTGCACTATTTTCTTCCCTTCGCTGCCGGCTTTAATATTAGTTTAGGTCATGAACAACTAAAAGTAGTGTTTGGATGATTTAAGGATGCCCACAGTCTGCGATGTTATGTTAACAAGTTTCAGCAATTCTGTTCAAGGGAAATTAGTACAAGAGTGAAGTTGGAGGTAATGGTAATGGTAGCAGCACTCGTGGAACAATAGACAATAAAATTGTTAGTATTCTACAGCCTTAGTATTCTATTTCTTATGTATATGTACTATGTGACATTTAAGTATTTCTTATGTCTTAGTATACTATGTGTGCATTTATGTATTTCTTATGTAAAGTATGAAAAATATCTTGAACGTGGGGGGAGTGTTGGCAATATGTTCAAGAGATCGAGGATGCTCTTTGATCATTTAAAAACTAGAATGTTCTTCGTTATTTCCTCAGTATCAGTGTGCCACTTGTGTCTCAAACGTCTAGTTGGTGCGAGTGCTTCCCTGTGTGAGCTGCCTGCTAACAGAAGGAACCAGCAATAGTTCTTGAAAAAGAAAAAGAAATTGGCGAAGAAATTACTAGTAACCATCAAGATTTTAAATTGCTGTAAATATCAATTGGAGTGATCTTTGGAGCCTTAACTTTTAGCCCAGAGGGTTGTTTTTTATAACAACTGTGTGAGCCATGTCTCACAAAAATCAGTGTCAAGCAATTTTTTTACCATCTCATCCTGCTAGATATTTTCTTCTGGGAATGAACATTTCTATATATCATACCTTCATTAAAAAATTCTGTCCATAGCCTTTTTCTTTCTGATTCCAGAAGACACCAGTCACCAAAGACTTTATTCTTCACTATAGACACATCCTCCAAATTCTTTTTCACATAATTCAAGTAATGCTCAGTATGCTGCATTTTGGATGTACAACAAGGACATGTCTTCAGAGTAATTTCATTATCAGTTTGTTGCAGCCAATTCTCTAAACCTTCAACCTCAATTGTATGCTTGCAGTCAACCAAATGTACAAATCTGTAATTAAAGTTCATGATCAGTTTTACAAAATGTATTAACAAAAAGAAAATGGTCTTTGCAAGAAAAATCTCATTATCTTAACATGTAAATACATAATTATGGGAATTTTTCCTTCACAGTTTCACAACTACAGATGTGAGGTGACTGAGTTTCTTAACCTTCAATATGAGGTCTTATTCCCCGAACTGTCCACTTGCAAATGTTAGGTAACTGGCATTGTATTATTCAAATAGAAAGACAAAATGATAGGAAATTAAGTTTTAAACAGTTTGAAAATGTGGGTCAAGTAGTTAAATTCTTGTATGTTAGTTGCTTTGTTTCCAATGAGCTTTTAAAGGAAAATTAACAGACTAATATTCTAGCAGATATAGTTGACTCTAGTCTCTACTAGATTAAGAGTCATAATGTTAATGGTCACAACATGTCCCTTTTAGGCTAGTTTTAAACATCCTCAGAACCACTACAACATAGTCTCCAGGAGGAGAGGAATATTAATTTATTATTACAAGACAATTATTATTATTTAATGTTCTAAGAAAAATGCTCTTTTTGTGAATAATAAAATATGTGAGGAATAATTTATTGATATATAACATTATCAAATTTTAAGAAATTCACAGTATCCAAACAACATACCCTCTGTTTAAATTCCACTACAATTATTGTTCATTATGTAGCCAAATTAAATAAATAAAGTAAGACTTATGACCTTTTGTGGATGAACAGTATATATTTTGTAATAAATAACTCACAATGTTTCATAAAATAAATACTGTTCATCCATAAAAGGTCATAAGTTTTGCATTATTTATTTAATATTCTCTGTTTTGTCACCACATCATAGAGGTGAATTTCACTGTTACTGGATGTATTGTAATGTGTGGACCTCCATGCTGAGTGATATACATTGTCAAGTTGAGATAAGAGGGCATTAACACTGTGTTAATGTGGCAAAAAAATATGGCTGGTCTCTCAGACTGTGTTATAATGGAACTTGGTTATAAGAGTTTCCTGCTAATAATGCAAAAATTAGTGGAAGTCCTAAGAACAAACATGTGGAAACAAAACTTTTATTTCCCTTTTATAAGAGACCTGTTTATAAGACATTACCACTTATAGTGGACGAAACATATTTCCCTACAGTAAATTCCAACCCCCCAAAGTAAGAGACAAGGTAATTCTTTACGAAATTTCAATTATGTCCCTGCATGTGTGTCAACATTGTCATATACCTAGCATCAACATTGCAACTATAGAACCTCAGCAAAGCCACTGTGACACAGGTGTTTTGGAAAGTATACTTGTGCTACCTATGAAAACGCCTAGTTTTGTCTGCTATGAAGGGATGAGCTATACTCATATAGCTTTTCTACAAGTACCACCAGGATGGAATACTGTATGCTGAAAGTAATGAAACCACTGCAATCGAACACCCATTTATTCGCATTTATTACCAAGTCATATTTTACATTACTCCTGAATAATTTTGCCCAAAACAAGTATTAGCTTGAGAGTATTAATGAGGGTCTTATTGTCCGTCATGTTTCATTAAGGCAAACTTCAGTTTTTCTGATTTTTGTAAGTGTTATTTTTCATCTTTGAAAGAAATATGATATCCATGGGGAAATGATTTAGGGGAACTCAGTAAATCTGCCTAATTGAGAACATGTATGTTTTAAAATGATTGAAATAATCACTGAAATGTTTTGAAACCATCCTAATTCAATATAAATATGTTAAATTAAAAACCCATGTCTCTTACAAGAGTACCAGCTTGTAAGAAACAAAGTTCCATTCCCCCTGCCTCTCTTTTAAAGGTGTCTCACTGTATTTGTTTCTCTTTATTTCTTAGCTTCTGTAACACAAAATTGAACACAAAAATATTGAATGTATGCTACAGCCAATATGAAGAAATAAACAACAGTATTAATCAGGAACAGATAAATGTATGATATACACAATGTGGTAATCATCACAAACTCAACAGCAAATAATATTATTATTTCCATTCAAAAATTCACTTTTAACCTTTGTATAATACTTCAATCAAGTTACTTTAAGTTTTCAAGATACAAAAAAAAACTGGCTCTCATCTACATTCTTTGATTTATTACATACATAATTCTTCTGACATTTTTGCTATAGAGTAGCCAGTCTCAAGATCTGTTTCACTGGTTTTTCTTTGAATTATGTCTTCAACACAACTTTTCACACACCGTAACTATTAAGAAATTAAGTTCAAGAACAGGAGCAGATCCATGATTTTGTTTTGG
>NNCF01132083.1:28102-46908 GCA_002313205.1 Laupala kohalensis
AATTCTGTAGCCCCATCCTGACCCGGGTTTTTCTCCGTTTTTCCTTCTGGTAGAGGCGGATTTATTATACAGGTTCTCTGGGCTTTGTCTAGGGGCGTATTTATTGTAACAATAAATTGTGAATTTAGTGCTTGTTTTTCAACTCTTATGATTTTTAAACACTATACTCAGAATTATCTATAGTTCGATAATAACTTGTACATGTAATTTTTTGCGTAAAATTACGAACATATTGACATTCTATTAGTATTATAACTCGCAGCTAACTTTTTATCTTATCTAGGAACTTTTGCTGAAATTTTTGAATCCGCCTCTGCCTTAGGGCCCTTGATCGGAATTGATGGGATGGTCCCTTGCTTGCTTCCGGAGAGTAAATTAGTTTATTGTCCTCCACGTGGTCATACACAGTTTGTACTGTTTTTTGACAATAAATTTATTAATTTATTATTTGTCTCGTCGACGCTTGCAAAGCCGTCGGTGTTCCTCATAGGACTGCCTATTCAATTGTTCCCAGTGTCGCCAAGTTGTACAGCATGGCTTGGAAATTAGAGTCGGCTATGACAGGATGGTTAAGTAAGCAATATAAACGGCATTTAATTCGAAAAAGAAACGAAAAAATATACAAAAACGCTTTTATATATCTCTAAAATAACTGAAATTCAACTTTTCTTTCGCTTATTTATTTCCTTTCTATGCACCTCAACACAAAATGTTGAATAAAAATTTTAATTAAACATATTAAAACATGATTGTTTAATTTTCATAGATGAAATAAAAATTAACTCGAAGAATATCAAAATTACGGAGTCATCTTTTTTATAGAAATAAAGTGAGAGGTGCAATCAAATTATGCAACTAATAATCTTCAACAAGGTTAGTGAACTTGATAGAACTGCATTTATTTACCCATGTTTTCCTTGTACCCATGTTTTCCTTAATTACTTTAATAGTGATAAGTAAGTTATTTTCAGGGTTTACTTTATTGCAGGTATAAAAGCGAAATAAAAGAGTGTTTAATTTTTAAAAACATACGTTTAGGTTAGTAGTTAAAGTTTCATTTATTTTTATCGAAGTTGTGTGAACAAATGGATGTTGAAATGTGGTCCGGATTAGTTGTTTGAAATTATGTTTTATAGTGATTATAATTACAATTTTATGTCAATACGGTTCAAATTTAGTAAAATATATTTACAAGATATCTTCGAGTGTGTGAATTTGTTTTGTTGAGACATGGACAAAAACCATTCCAAAACCACATGTTTGAGCTGTAAGCTTATTTTTACTTAAAACAACAAGTCATCATTTTATCTAGAGTGAAAATAACAAAAGGAATGCTTGGAATATATTACAAAAATATAAAATAATGAAAAATAAAAATGTATGAGATACATGAGGAAAAAAATAAGGACAGGTGGTAAACAAGTTGTTTTGTATCATTAGGGAAATCCAACTGTTCGTATGTAATTTATTATAGTTAGAATACAAAATTAAATATCACAAATAAATAAAATATTAAATATTGAAAGGAAATGTATGTGAAGTAGTCTTTGGTTGAATCGTGTTTTTAAATGTATAACTTTTATTTTTGCATGGAATAGTCAAAATTGTTCAAATTTACCCCGTGGTTGCAATTGTGTCAAGGGGTGTTCTTCTTTCATTTTACGAGTATTATTTACAACAAATAATTTGAAGAAATATTTCATACGACCACTGTACTTCGATATTTTATGTCTTTCTAGAAAGAAAACACTTTATATGATAATGGGATGAGCTCTATCATTACCTTTGTTATGAACTTAGAGCAGTGAAGATGGAATAATGTATGGAGCAATGTATGATCTTCGTCGTAAGGAATCCAAAAATGTTAATTTTTTTCATAAACTTACAATTTAAATTGAAGATACTTGTATTGGTGGTAATTTACGGGAAAGAGTGATTCAGAAATAAGCCGGGACTTGATTGTCTCGTTATTGTCCTGAGTAGAACATAGATCAATAGCGAAATAAGTGATCGAATGATTTTTATCATTTCTGTCAGTCACATTCTATGTTTTGCGTGTAGTCCACTGCTGTGTAAATGACTTTTTTCTTTTTTCCAAATATAAAATCTATGGGATCGCCATAAGGAAACGAAAAACCATTATATTCCATTGTTTTTTTTATTAATTGCACGATTGTGATTCTTTCCCAAGTCTTTGGTGTTTTTGCACGCACCTTCTTCTGCATGTCTTTCTCTCTCTTTGGCATGGACAGTGTTGGGAGAGTTTGGGAGTCTCACCGCTGGGAAGCGCTAGTCGCCGGCGCGTAAGCGTTGTAAGCCAGACGCTGGGCGTCGACGGGGGTCCACACGCGTGAGTACGGCCCTCCAGCCGCTGCGCCTCCAGCACCATTCGCTCCGGAATCCCATCCTCCAGGAGCTCCATACGAATCAGTGGGAGCGCCATAGGCCGAGGCGGGAGTCGGCGCCGAGACCATCTCACCCATGGGCATAGCGGCGGGCATCATGCCCAACTTCTTGCACAACTGCATGATCATGAACCCTGCTACGAGGAGGAAGGAGATCTTGCTGAGGATGAGAGCCTTCATCGCTTTCAAACCAACGATGGCCAACAAGATGGGAGTGAGTGCCTTCAATTTCAGTTTCAGCAACAATAACAAGGGCAGGAGCATCTTCTTCTTCATCATCATGTCTCGACCTGCGTACGTATAAAACATTTGCGATTTATTAAAATCATGAAGTGGTTCCAGGTATGAGTCTACATCTACTACATCATCGGACCAGATTCCATTTACACTCTCAAAATTTATTTTATTTAATTTGTTATTTTTCGCGGATATCCTACTTTCAAGAAATTGTATTTCAAGTATAAATTTACAGAAATAATAATTTTATAATAACGTTCAAAAATTGTCATTGTTATAACGAAATTACCTTTTAAAGTATTAATTTGACTCGACATTTTTAATTTACATAACATACATTAAATAACGTACCTTTAAGCAGCACTACATCGTATCTTTTATTGCATTGATGTTACATTTATGACATGATTAAGACGCTTTATTTAGTTAAATCACACTGCGTGGCGATGCAACTTCAAAAACAGTATAACTTATGATTATAAGATTTTTGTCAGATTACGATTAAGATGAAATTCGACTTCACTTTATAAGATTTGAATTCCGTTGTAAAGGCTCAAAACATTTAATTCTCAGGACGAATTGATATTTTTCTACCAAATAGTTGTAAAATTTGTTGGTTTTTGTTATAAACTTAATGATTTAACATTGAGTGCATGGATGATAACATTGTTTTGTAATTTGTGGCACCTACAGGCACGTGACGAACCACCGCTGTCATCGTCGCACAGTGGAGTACTTCCAGGCGAAATATGGCCAAAAGTGCATTACCCCATACATTTCGCCAATAAAGATAAATGTTCTTAACAAAAATATTAGGCATAATTTTTTTGTATATGTAAGAATGATTTGACTTAATTGGTCAAATTTACGGAGTAAAACACTTTTGGCCATGTTTCACCTGGATTACTCCACTGTGCGGCGACAGCGGTGGCCCGCCCTATGCCTATTTCTAATTTACAAATCTCTCTCTGTAAATCACATTTATCATTCAATAAGATAGCATAAACAATAAAAGACGTAGGCTACAGTTGGGTTATATACTTTTTTCAAATGAGAGAAATAAAATATCAATTCTTATTGCTAGTTTAATTTCACGGTAGATGATGCAATGAGTATCTTAAATCATTTTATAAATTTCAAAATCTACTTTAAAAAAAAGGATAGTTTCCATTTTTATCTTCCTTTTTACCTTGTCAAGAAACACGGATAATTATAAACCAAAAGGAAAGAGAAAATTTAATTGGTTTGAAATAATTTATTCCTCTTTCATTATTTCAGAGAAAGAAAAAACCAGAAATGTTTGAATAGTGTTCTGCTTAGTGAAAACACATAGATGATAAATTGCATTTTATGAGCAATTGGGTAGTTAAATGTTTTCATTTAAATTGTAATTAATTGTGAGACAAATATTGGTCTGTAAATGTTGCCACCCCAGGAATTGTCACTTCAAATTCATCACTTGCAAATATTGGTCTTTGGGCTGGAGTTTTAAATTCATTATAACCTTTGCGTTAATGATAAATGAGTGTCCATTTCTCTTGTTCGTTGTGTTTCACGTTTTGATAGAAAATTCTCAAATATTGAAGGAACTTTGAAGCATTTGTATATTCATATTTTTAGTAGGAAACTATTGTAAACACGCAACAAGCCAAAATCTCAAATCGGGATTATTTTACTGATCGAATATGGAAACAGTATGACTTCATATTTTTGTGGTGTAATAGTTTGTCTCATATTATAGCATATATTACCCTGAATGACTTTATTTAAGCCATATGTGTTCTATTTATTTCTCGTCCAATAGTCTGTGGTATTATGATTCCGCGGTCTCTTTTATCAGTTTGGAGGACTCTTCATGGAATTGTATTGGCCACTTTGCCGGATAGTGGTTTTGCCTGTTCCTTGACAAGAATATTGACGTCTATTCGTATTATTTAGATATGTAGTCCTTTTATATCTTTTAATTTATGCTCCCTACTGACAGCCAGCCAAAATAAACCATGTAATCAGCTCACATCAGTGCATAATTTTACTGGGCGGCACTTGGGGCACAAGTCTGGATTACCCCAGTCCGGAAAAATTTCATTTTGGAACTACCTTGGTTTAAATTCACCGAATTTTTTGACGTCACTTGAAAACGAAGGTACCGAAATTTTGAAATTGCATTAGACAATAAGAGTTATTGGAATTATTTGAAATGTCACTATAATGAATACACACTTATAGTATTAAGAGATTTTGTCGTAACGTTTTGCTATCTACACCGTGTCTTGGGTTAAAAAAACTTTGTCTTATTTTGCTAACTATTTTTAATTTTTGGCACCAGCACACACTAATGATTCCAGGCGATATGAAGTCCCTCATAAGGCGAGCCAGTGTTTATTTTTAGTTTATAGATTAAAATATGCTCTCGCACACACTTGGGAATATTTCTGATAAAAAGTTTCAACTGTCAGTACATGCCCCACCTGCCGTGACCTTCTTCATAAGAAATGTGGTCCCAACTATGAACCAAATATACAGAGAAGAATACAGTGAAGCAGTGCACTCCAAACATTTATTTTATATTATGATATTCTGTAAACTATTTCTGTATTCAATTCGTTATATTATACGAGTAATTTTGTCGAACAATTTGTGGACCCAAATTCAGTGAAATGGTCTTATCTCTGGGAATGTAATGGCGATAAAAGCAAAGCGGTATAAAGCTGTATGTGCCTCGAGGACACGAGAAGAAAACCTCAGGGGAAATATTGCTTTACTGATCCACCTCGGTGGTACTAAAGGACACACTAGGCAAGATGACGTCGGATTATCTTCGGTATTGTAGTGGTCTGAGCAACTGTATGTGAATCTCGCGTAATTATGACATGTTTTTAAATATATATTACTTGGAAATAAATCTCGCAACGAGCTACAGAGATTTATCATAATTTTAAATTGTGAATTTGAACAGTAATTAAAAATAATTCTTCTTGTAACTTTACTCTCGTTTCGAACGAAACCAGAATATGCTCAAATATTGTTTGAGTATGAGATATGATTAGCATTTTACAACTTGTGAAATTGGAGCATTGCTCACAATCATTTGATTTTTCTTGATCACTTGCAAATATTGGTCTTTGGGCTGGAGTTTTAAATTCACTATAACCTTTGCGTTAATGATAAATGAGGGTTACATTATGTCTTATGTCTACTTGGTGAAATTCGAGAATACGGGCAGGTGGCAGCGATACCTTCATGATTGTCGCAAAATAATAATAATAATAATAATAATAATAATAATAATAACTGCGAACAGCACAAGGGACTTTAAAAACACGAAATTGAAAAGTCTGATCCTGAGGAAGCTGGTTGCAACCTGGACTGGCTAACAAATGAAAATCACGCTAACATCGAAAGTCGTGAGGAAATCGTAATGATGATGATAATAATAAATTTACATGCTAAGCGCAGTTAGAAACTGCGTATGATCACGTGGGGGACAATAAATTAATTTACTCGCTGGAAGCAAGCAAAGGACCATCCCATCAATTTCGATCAAGGATCTGGCGAATTTATCAATTCTTGGCATGCGCACAGGCACGAAGTATCATAGTGGATCGAAGCTTGATCCGGGTGACAATGAAGTCGCTTCGCTATAAATACAAAGAAAGTATCTAAGATCACCCTATGCATATCTGCCTTTCAGCGTTACCTTGGGAAGCATCCTCAGGCAGCGTGGCGTCGATGGGTAGACCTCCATCCGCGCGCAGAGTCAACGCGACACCTCCCAACGCCTCGGGCAAATGCAGACGCAGCGCGTGGCTGCGCGCGAAGCGCAGAGCGCGTGCGGCGATCTCCGCGTCCATCTGCGCGTCCACACTGTCTACCGCATCGTCGCTGCGCGCTGCTGCGGCTTCAGCTGCTTCGTCGTCGCTGTTTGGAATGATGGTGGGTGCCGGGGCGGAGTCGAAAGCGCGGAGGAAGGCCAGCAGTCGGCGGCGTACGCAACGCATCCCTCGAGGAGCACCCAAGCATTCCTCTGCCACCTGGGAGAACCATAAAGACACAACTACTTCACTGACGAAAAATAGAACGTATCGATTCATTCCCAATGTGCAATACGCGATAAAGAATAAAAAGTGGTTTCAACCAAATCCACTGACGCGTCGCTGGAGAATCTAACAGAGCTAAAATGTTGCGATGCTGGGAATATGAACAGGGTATGAAGATAATAACATGTATTTGTGTTGCATTGGGAAATAGGATTCCAAGATTCCAATGTTTTTCGATTTTGTTAAAATACTGGCTTGCTGATGAAAATACCTCGATTGAAGTGGAAAAACCGCTCACTTTTCGTGGCAGGGACGGGCAGTGACTCTGCGGTAGCAACAGGACGTTGCATTACCATCCAGGCAAAAAGAAGACAGTGAAAAAAAAGACAATGAAACCAGAGAAAGAGTAGCAACCCCTAGAATGACACAGTTATAAGGGGTTACATGTAAAACTAAAATGAAAAATAAAGATGCAATATACCTTAAATAGGAAACGCCGAGGTAATTTCTAAGCAAGGTAAATTTTTTTCCGAAGTTTCAAAGTTTTTTACTACAAATTTTATTTTAAAATGTGCCAACAAATTGACAGTTTCATTTAATTAATTAAATTTGAGGTGTTTGTTTCAAAACTTCTGATATTGCAAGTAAAACTATTTCTTTTTCTACCTTATTACCCTTTACCGCTTATATCTCTCCGGTTTTCCCTACCACCATTTTATGTAGCGTGATTTTGGTCATTATGTCTCCTCCTTTACCCAACCACATGTTTGGGAGATAGAGTTGAGAAGGAGAGATTTAGAGAGCGTAGGGCACCGTAATGGATCTGAGTCGGTGACTATTATATATTATGTCTGTAGGAACCTCCGAAATTCCAGGATTGAATAGACAGTAAACGGCAAAGCAAACTCAAAATATCCTCCATATTTTTCCATTCTCTAGAACGGTTGAACGACAAAAAAAAAGGAAAAAAAGGTTTTTCCGTATTTTCTGGACTGACGAATGCAAAAGCCAAAATGTTTCCTCTTTTCATCTGTGAGTGATTTAGGGGCGATCTTTATTTCATTTTCTACGAATGTTTTACTGTTTTACAAATCGTTACCATTTGATGGATCTTTATTAAACTCGGAGAAGTCTAAGCCACATTTTTTACCATTGGTTTTCACGTTCTCAGCACTAAATTACTCCCAGAAATTCGGCACAACTCAGAGAGGTATTTTTAAAGAAGAAGATTAACGAGCTGAGAGTACATAAGATGGAAACAAAACTTCGTTTTACAACCTAATCAGGCCTGTCACAAGATATTTATTTCGGAAGGGGTCTAGATTACTGGTTAAAAATTTACTGAAGTTAACGTTAAAGTTATTTACTCTTGAAATGTTTTAAAAAATTCCGACTGTGTATTTCACATTTATTAATTAAATGGTTTACAATTTATAAATTAAGAAAATTTTAGGCAGAAAAAGTACTTTCATTACAAAAGTTAAGGATTTTTACTAAATTTCGGGAAGGGGCTGGGTCTCCCGATCTCCCCCTTCCCGGGTTACGTGTCTTTATCTAACAATTATTCCATTTTCGTGTCAGGAAAACTAAAATTATGTGACAGTAAGTGAAACTTAGTTTGCGTCCTCCCAGGGAGCTAAGAAACTTTGGGAACGCCCATTTACTACAAATTCTCGTCACAATGAATTCAGTTCAAAATGAAATGTAATAAACCTTTTTTATTTAATGAGACAGTACTGAAAGAGATTTTATTCAAAAATTTGAAAACAAATTGATGTGTCAGTTTTCGTTTACAATGATTTGACGAACATAAATTATTTAAATGAGGGAAAAGCGAGAATAGTCGGAAAATATAGCGTAGTAAAAAAGTATGAAACAATAAGTAATCAGGTAAAGAAGACTACCTTTCGTGTTAGACACCATTCTGTTTGATATCGTTAATAAACTCCAAAAATTCAGATTACTTTAATGAGTAAGTCATTAATTTAAAAATCTTACCCTAAAATGCCACGTTGTATCTCCAAAAACATATCGAAAAGAGTATCAGAGAACATGCTTACTGAAAAAAATTTCAATACATAATTATTTGAATGATACTCAGAATGAAAAAGTAACCATATTGAAAAGTAATTTCAAGACTCAAAAATTATAATTTCAAATGAAGTTTTTCTTATTTTAATTAATTAACACTTTAACTCAGAGTTTCTCAAATATGTGGTACACGGAATACTGGAGATCCTCGAAATCTGTACTTATGACTCTCTTAGTTTAAATATAAGTCCAAAAGACACAAAAACAAAATTAACGTGAATTTGTAGTGTAGTAACAGATAGTATAGTTGAAAATTTCAGAACCGAAGTTTTAAAAAATTTCGAGCAACAAGCTTCAGAATTTATATTTTGTGAGTGGTATTACATTGAGCACTGGATAATGTTGACCTAACGAGATTGATAGTACCGGGAAGCATCAATCTTTTTCACTACATTCAGAGACATTTCATGAAATTTTGACACTGTGTCTTATGTAAGTGTTCCTCACTAGAAACGTTTGACAGACTCTTCCTTATTGATTCACTTCTCCGAATAGTCAATGTCAACGAATCATAGACAACTGCCACCACACGTTACCTCCCACAGCAGGTCTTCCGTAGTCATCTCCGTTGGGGTCTCATTGACGGCTACGTTGTCACCAACAGCGGCGGCGTTGGCGACGAAGGTGGCGGCCGCAGCCGCGAGGAACAAGGCGCTGAGGATGCGAAGCATGACTTGAGGAGCACTGGGCGGCGCGGGAATCGTCCTTCATTTATACGCCTCGGGCAACGCGCGCGCGTCTAGAGTCAGCGTGCGGGGGCGGCGGAGAGCGGGCGGGCGGGCGGACTGTCGCGGTTGATCAGGGGCGGCGGGTCGCCGCTCATCGCCATTCCAACGACGTGTCGCGTGCCCTCACGCCCCCCTTGCATGGAACGGGGTAGAGGGGAAGAGTGCTCCGGAAGCGCTGTCTCCCTTCCGCCCTCCTTCCGCTCGTGTGCCAATGTGGTGCTCGTGGGCCGATATGGGATCCCTCGATTCGTCCGCAATGCGACTTGGTGGCGAGGCGCCGTCCTGGCCTACTATCCGGCGCGACGACGCAGAAAGGGAATGGGATGGAAGAACTTCGAATGAATCCTAGCGGCATCCTCACATTCGAAATTACTTCAGCCAGCATATCCAACTTAGCGAACTTATCCTATATCTTTGTGCATGAGCGGGTTAATGGAAGATCTCCAATCTACGCATTTTCCAAAATTGACTAACAAAAGAAAAACGCATAATAATAAAACTTATTAATGTTATTAGCAGCAAACTGAACAGTATTTACTTTACGACCTTTGCCGTAGACTTTTATTTTCAGTTTTTCGTTCACAACGTATCAATATGCTCGTATACTTCAGATACTTTGTTTTTACTACAAGACCAAAGTTCCCTGCCTCTATTTTGAGTTTTAAAGAACTGTCAGTCATGGCACCTTGTGTACTAGCTAGTATATTAATACACCATCCGCGTACGCTATATTAGCCTGTCTATTTGAGATGTCTCGACTTACGTCTAACTTCTCAATGATCCTGTCTAAAACTAAAGTAAAAAATGGTTCAGATAGCGGATCTCCTTGTTGAACATCTATACTGATCTTAAAAGTTCAGAAAGTTGATTATTAATTTTAACTTGTGGTGTTATGCAGAGTGAGTTGGTTAAGTCATTAATTTCGATGGAATTTTATATTCTAACAGTATTTCGACTGCAGATCTTTTAATAGTCCTGAATGCTTGTGTAAAGTCAATAAATAAGCAATTCATGGGCTTTTGGGTCAATGCGTATGTTACGCACAAAGCCCGAATTCGACTATTCCACGAAAAAGCGACCAAAAGTAGTTTTGGTAAATGAGTTATTGCCAGAACTAGTTCTGAGCATGTTTAAAACGACCAATCCTAATTTTGGACATTCAGCTATTGGTATAACTACTTTTGAGCGTTCTGAAGGACAGAACTAGTATTGAGCATTTTTTTAAATAATGAAATTTCGTTTACTTTAAGCGGATATAATTTCTAGAGTGTTTGCTGTGGTTAAAATGTTATTTTGAAGCATGAGACACTTATAAAAGTGGTTTATTTTCACAGCGTAATGTTACTAATGTTCGGAATGATGGGAAAAATTCATTTCTCTTATATATTTTTACGATTTTATCATTAACTTTCTATGAACTGAAGCGGAATATTTATAAAACACAGTAATGTACGTCTAAAAAAAATTTCTATCTACATATGTACATGTATAACATTGGATGGATGGCTCATTATTACTCTCGAATACCTCAAGCAATTTCAACAAAACTTGGTGCAGCGATAACTAACTATCTGGCAACAAGCATTCTTGGAGTAAGACATTACTTGCACCTCTAGAGAGGAGTGAGAAGGGGTTATTATGTAAAAATAATCGGAAACAAACAATATTGGTGGTAAATACATTTTTGAGGATACTGATGTGAAGAGTAACACTCCCCATGCCGCTTAAGTCTACTATCACCCCTATGAGCGAACATATACCCTTTGTGTAGAGGGTGAGAAGGAGAAAATATAAAAATAATCGAAAATGGCCATTATGAGTTGAGTGTTGAGACCATAGTTTTCGCGACCGCTGAAACTAGTAGTAATATTCCCAATGACGCGATCCGCGATCAACCTTTATATACACCTAGGGAAGGGAATGCTATTTAAAAAATATTAAAAATGACATATCAATTTTCGACATCACTGAATTTAATAGTGACGTACTGATGTAGTGTAAATCTAAATTCAGCTTACATGGGTAGTAAGACATCCCTAGCTCTCCTTGGGGATGGGGTGGAAGGGGGAGAAATGTACAAATAAGAGATAGCGACCGGTATCGGTGTTAAATACATTACTTTCGGGGTCACTGAAATGAACAGTAGGAGGTGTCATAAGAATTAGTGCAAATTACGTATGATTCTTCTGATTAACTCAGCTTTTGGTTGAGATGAAAGGTGTCACCCCATACATCGCTTAAGTCTAAATTCTGTCCCCATGGGAAATAACAGGTTCCTTATCCTCCTAAAGGGAGTGGAAACGAGATGAAACGAAAGAATAATTGGAAAGAGCCGACTTGCTTCGAATAAATTGTTTTCAGAGTTGCTGAGGTGAATAATCTTCTTATGTCATGAAGTTCAAGTTAAAATCACATGGGGTTACGGTACCCTACTAAATGAAGGTGAGAAGGGCGATACATAAAAATAATGTAAAATGTGGAGTCAAATCCATCGAATTCGGGGGTGCTGAGATGCATAATTAAAATCAAAGGTGAAGATGTAACACGTTAAAATTATTGAAAATGATAGATATAAATGTCGAGTTTACAAAATATGGGGATGCTGAGATGAATTGGGTGACGTCAAAACTGTCGATAAGTCAAAAGGTCCGATATTAGTGATGATACCGTAGTTTTCGTGTCCACTGATGAGTTGTGACATTCTCGGCGATGTTTAAGATCACGAACAGCTCCTATACACCCATTCACCCTTTAGGAAAGGTAAGCCATGTAAATATTATCGAAAATAATATGGATAAAAGGGAAGAATCTTCAATTTTCAACGTCATTGGGTTGAATGGCGACATCCTGATATCGTGTAAGTTTAAATTCATCTCTCATGAGAAATAGCATCCTAACCACCATTAAGTGAGTGAGATAGAGGTGGTAAGGGGGTGGCATGATAAAAGAATTGAAAAGGACTAAGTTGCGTCCATTCCGCAGTATTTTTCAGTATTTCTATATGTAAAATTTTATACCAATACTGTTATGTTGAAGTTCAAACTACGCGGTATGTTTGGCACCATTCTAGGTGGGATTGGAAAGAGTGTGACCTGCAAAAAAATCGGAAACGGTCGATTTTAGTGTCGGATCCATAGTTTTTGGAGTTGCTGAGATGAATTATCCCATTCATCTTTATACCTAATTTGTGAGGGAAGGGGTACATCAATATGAATAAAGTGTGACAGTCTAATCGATTTTGTTTACGATCACTGAAAACTTCCGAAGCCTGTGTTCTGTTACAACGTTAAAAATAATAATATTCAGGAAAATTGAAAATAAAAAAGGAAATGTATAAAAATGTCCCTTCCTTTGTCATCATAGGTGCAAGAGCTTTGAAGGTACATACATAAAGATATTTTAAAAGTATGAAATATCAATTTTAAAAGCAACAGACGACAAGCGTCATAAGAACTGAAGCAACTTCTAAAAAACTCTGCATTTAATATGGTGTTTCCTTCCCAAGAGGTGCTAGGGGTGTATAGTCACATATCGTGGACTTATGTGACCCTACTCATTCCAGAGGCCCCGTGAACTACTATCTCAAAAGTAATATCGGTCATTTTCTATTATATTTACATTGATCCCCTTTTCACCCCTTACCCAATGGGTCTATATCCCTCATTGATGGCGATCGTGGGCGTAAGTGCATAGAGAGCGACACTCTTCTATTCATCGGTACCAAAAAAAGGTGTCCTCAACATCAACTTTTGATTGTTTTTACCTGCCACCGCTTTCCCACCTCATGGGTGCAAGGCGAATATTATCTTCACTACGGACTAATTGTGAACGTATTGGTGGTGTCCTTATCCGTCTCAACGGCACCGAAAACTATGGGTTCCAATCAAATACTTTTTTATTTTATTTACATGCCACTCCCTTCCCATCCTGTTCCTTGGTGTGCCAGGGTTGTTTTATCCCCACAGCGCTTCTTGACAGATAGTCAGTCATCTGTGTGGTAGGGTTGAAGTTATCCAGGCATTCTAGAGTTATAGTGGGATATATACACATACATATTTCACCCGCTTTGGGATAGATTTTCGTAAAATGGTACACAATCATCTATTGCCTACACACATCTGTAAAATTACAGCTCGATTGGAAACTTGGAAGTGACCGAAAAATGAATCACGAAATTTGAAACGGAAGATACAAAAGTATATCCATACTCCCATTTCACTTTCTTAGCGGTAGATTTTCGAAAAAATGGTACCATAATCTTTTGTCATGCGAACTATACATACATACATAATTCATACGAACGGAGGAAGCTACATAAAAGCTCGAAATATAATCGAGAGAGATACTTTTCTATCAATCCGAACATAAAAACACTCAAAATCGCGTAATTACCATTTTCCTTTAATACGAAAATAACATTTCATGCTTTCAAAATACTAAAAAAAGGATTCGCTTCGAATATTAAACGTTTCATTTGTGTTGAGAGGGCAAAGCTACTTTTGGACGATTCTCTTTTGCCAGAGCTAGTATTGATCACGCTGAAAACTAGTTCTGGCAATAGCTGGACGTCGAAAACTAGCATTGGTCGTTTTGAAAACGCCCAAAACTAGTTCAGGTAAAAGCGCATGCCAAAAATAGTTTTAGTCGTTTTTTTCGTCCAATGGCCGAAGTCGTGTTTTGTGCGTAACATCTACATACAATTTATGGGGAAATACGTACTAATGAGATGCATTTTCTAAATTAAAATTAAGGACTAATAAATGTGATAATCCCGTAAAATGTAAGACGTATACGAAACCTCACCATTCAAGGATATCCCACAATAAACGTTCTTAATCTACAACGTTGTCACACATCGGTTCCGTATTAATGAATACTGGATGAGCACTCCTACGTAATGAAAACTTGCACGAGCTAATAAATATGAGCCCATTGAGAAGGAACGGAGCAGAGTGGAACAAATCTACGTAACGCTCTCATTCAACTTAAATAGTCGTAAAACTAGTTTTTCAATACATTTGTTTCAATACTAATGCAAATAGAAATGAAAACCATTAACATTACGTTACTTCTGCCCCTCACAAACAAAATTAATCACTGATACTCCTGATCGAATGAGTTAAATTTAGCATTTTGTTTTTAATAAAATCATTCAATTTTGGAAGTT
This sequence comes from Laupala kohalensis, assembly GCA_002313205.1. Taxonomy (NCBI): domain Eukaryota; kingdom Metazoa; phylum Arthropoda; class Insecta; order Orthoptera; family Trigonidiidae; genus Laupala; species Laupala kohalensis. The sequence continues at coordinate 42,768 of NNCF01132083.1, forward strand.
ATTTAAAATGATTAATTATGTTAGTCAACTGCCCAATTGTCCGTTTGTTTCGTGTCATCATGTCGTCCCCCTGACACAAACTAATATCGAGTAGCATCAGCACAAACACTGCTAAACAGCCTTGACCGATCCGTAAGTTCGTTTCGCGCTTTCGTACCATGCCCTCTCTATCGAGAAGATTGGCACTGCCGCGCATTTCCACCGTATTTCCCTCTCGGATTCTACCTTCCGCTTCATTCGCAACATTTCACTATTCACATATCGTCAAGTCCTCCCTACTTCATCTTGCGGATCCCTCGGTGGATGATAGAAGAAAGATTTTGTTAATTTTTAAAGGAAGCTCGAAGAAAACATTTGTTCCTGAATTTATTTCGGAAGATTGTCGTGCTCGTGATGATCACATATATGCGCGGGAAGTTAAGACGGGTGCTAGGTATAACATCAGGGGTGGAATTTTGATTCTTGAATATGTCAGCAGAAGAAGTTAAGTTTGTCGTCCATAATTTTCAAAAAAGTAGTTTTTGATAATTTTTGGAAATGAGCAGACGTCATATACCTCCCCTGAAAGCATGTAAAAATATGATATTATCACCAACAATCCTATTCCAGATATGTTCTAGTTGTATATTTCTTCCAGTTTTCGTACTAGTCTTCTGATTTGAAGAGAGACTTGAGCATTATAGCGAATAGTTTTTTGTTATTCCTTTTCGACTAGAAAAATGTGCTAGGTACATAGCCACATTATATAATAGACGCTATCCTTACGAATGATCGAAAATAATTCTTTTGTGTGTGTGTGTGATGTGAATAGGCATTATCAATGTGTGGACTCAATAATTAGGATCAATTTAATGGAGAAAGTTAGAATTTTTTCTATAACGGTTAGAATTTTCTTTCATCACACATTTCATGGTAACATAGAAGGAGAAAAACGGTCATCTTCTTAGACTACGAATGCTTTATTAATTTAAAAAATGTTTTCGGTGTTTTGATGGTTTTCAAAAGTTTGCAATTGTATACAAATTGCAGCTACGAATCGAACTTTCCTGATTTTTACAGTATTTTAAAATTATAACTAAATAACGTACCCTACTTGAGAAAATATTGTATTTCAATTTTCTCAGAAGAGGATAACAAAGTAGTTTAGAGCCAATAATATACCGTACTATATTTTCGAAATGTTTTGAATTTATATTTGATTACAGTGTGATTACAGCCTTACTATAGTGTGTTGTTACTGCGTGATAACAGTTTGTTAATGAAGTTAATGCTATCAACATTATAGAAGTACAGATCAATTTTAAATTTACGCATAATTATAAGTATTTTTGTTTCAAAAATTCAAATTTGAGTCTTCTCAGTTGACATCTCCAATATTTCTATTCAGTTTCTTTGTAATGTTGATATTTGTAATGTATATTTAGATTCTAAGTAATGTTGGAATGGGAGAAGTTGCGAATAGTTGCAGCTAATCATAATCGAATTAAGTTCTGTATACAATAAACTTCCTTTTAAGCTTTAGAAAACTCTTTCACGATTAAAACTTGCAACATTTTAAATACACAAAACTTCATCGTTAAAACGAAAATGCAGTTGGACATATTGTGTTGTAGTTTCCCGCACTTTATGTAAAATGATTATCTTTAAATTATTTTGGATTAAAAATTGAATGTTTTTAAGGTCTCCTGTTTCTAAAAAAAATTGTGTTTTTCTGTAAGATAATTAATATATACATTTAAATATTCAAACAATATTTCAGGTCGTATCTCTAAAGATTGTTTTCTGCGTTGATGAATGAGTCAGTCACTCGGAAACACGCCACTTACATATCACCAGATGTTCTCGATTAATACACAGATACCTCCACTCAATACTTCCTATTCTCTTTCGTATTTATCGACCTCACTCCTCACTGAATCTCATGTGGCGTGTTGCGGTCGATCCCCTACTGGCCGTGTCCACGTAGGCGATCGAACTCTTCAACCCTCTCCTTTTGTAGCAACGTCTAGCCCTACCTTGAAAACATTTCATGACAATGATTTCCATAGGGTTAACTTTCGGTTCAGAATGATGCCGTATTCTCGAAGGCAATTCATTAAATTGTAGAATCTGATGGTATGTAGAAGCGGAAAGTCTGTTCTGAATCATATGCATGAAAAGTAACCTCTGAAGGTAATGATTAACCAAAATCGGGGTTTGGTACGAACCATATACAATTTTTTGAGACATTACTTACTTTTTATGAATACGGTATGCATATTCTGCTCCAACTTAGCATCCTCTTCATGTACTTTACTACGAAGTAAAAGAGCATGCTGCACTTTCTACTTTTTATACATAGAAATCAAATGATAGCTACACTATACTAAACAGAGTAGAAGCATTTGCTTCATTTTCATGCATATCAGACTCCATTCTATCTTATCAAGTGTTCCCCGAGTTCCTAGTGATTTTCAATGGAAAATGACTTTGTAGAGAATTCTTAAAGTTCCCTTCCTCTCGGATCCTCTGTTATTCACGCCAATGTGTTTTGTTAGTATTAAAAATACACATTGTTCTTCTGAAGTCAAGTTCTTATTTGGATTTATGCTGGGTCTTGTTCGCGGTTTTAGATTCAGAGAGCTACCCGCCATTGTCTTCGACGAAATGAGGATTCCTCGGCAACACAGCACTCGCTACTTAGGGCACTCGACGTTCCATGGCGATTGCTACGATAACCTAGGACGATAACTTTTTATCACAAATATTAAAATTCCTTTTCTTTTGTGGACAATAGAGAGTTCTATAATTCTTTATTTTTTCATTCCAAATCCTAGCAACCTGATAGAGGTGGCTTTGCTTCGCGTGACCTTGAGTCGGTGTACAAGGGATGCGGAAATGAGAAAAGCAAAGTTGCCAAAAATCCTAATGGCAGGTCATGCTACTTGCGAACAGACTCAAGGGAGTGATTTTATATCATAATCAAGATCATTCAACCTACTATATGTCTTAATTATAGACTATCAATCAACTTAAAGAATTACTCTTTTTTAAATCTTCATTTAAAAAGATGTTACAGGTTCTCTTTCATTAAATACAGTTGATTATAGGTTCGCCTACGTTTCGAGGTTTATTGACATCATCAGGGCTTGTTATTAGTACAGAGATGTATTACATTTCACTTATTAAAAAGAATTTAATTTATGTACAATTAAAAAAACATGTTAGAAGATTGAAAATGTTCAACCGTACCTGTCAAGTGCTTCTCATGAATTGTACATAAATTTTAAAAAATTAGGATGAATGAAATGGAAGTAATTAATTGAGTTCTCAGTTGAGCATGTATAATACAGTAGTTAATAATAAAATGCATACGTAATGAATTGGAATATTATCATTCATTGCTTAAGTGAAATATTTTTAAGTTAACCATAAACTTGGAAAGAAGGGAATGTTTCAGTTTATAGTGAGTTTATTGCAATTAACAAAGCATAGGGCAATGAAAAATTGAAAATACGTTTTTAAAATAACACTCATTTTCACGTTTCAAAATTATTCAAAGGAAAGTAAAGAGTTCATGACCAAAAGTAGAGTATTTTGAAACTCAAAATTCATTCCCAAATTACTTACGAATCCATTTCGTCACATATCTTCCACATACTTCGAAGATTGAGGATAGACTCAGCTAGAACACTACTATATGTCTCAGATAACAAACAAAATGAAAATTCACTATGAACTTAGCGGGCTTACCGCTTTTATGAACTTGTTCTGAAACAACTCCGTGAAAGATTTCGTTTTCACATCATCGCAAGACGCATTAACGATATTCAATTAATTATTTGTATATTTTAAATACGAATTATACACAAATGAGGCAAATACATTATACACTATGAATATTAATTATTGAAAGATTGTAATTCTCTGCATGTATATTTGTTAAATAGCATTTCGTAATAGTACTGATTGTTTTGTATCATTTTTAATATTACCCTCATACCCCGACAACCTTCAATAAAAGAAATTGAGGTATGGTAATAGACATCTGAATTGTTGTTGTTCTGGACAACCAATCACAAAGATGTGTTTGTATTTGCGGCAAACAAAATATGATAAATGCTTAAAAATTATTTAATATACATTTTAAATAATATATATA
>NNCF01132083.1:48885-182829 GCA_002313205.1 Laupala kohalensis
GTTTTTAATTGTGTTCCGTTTAAAGAAAGAGAAACCTGGGGTAAAGATTTTGTGATACTATTGTGAAATGACATAGACACTGTTTTGTCAGTGTTTACAATGAGACGATTTGCATGGAACCAAGTCGAAAGGTTAGACAAAATTTTTATTTTACATGTTACAATATAGTGTAAGTGAAATAAGATATTGTAATTTGAGTGTTATACGTGAAATATATGATGTGTCTGGTAAAGTGGGTCGTTATTATATTCATTTTTTTCTCAAATTTAACTTTTTAGAAACCAGAAGTGAATAACGTTCATAAGTTGACAAAATATAGTAGTAAAATCAAATTGCAAGATAAAAACAGCAAAACCGTTTTAATTAATTTTATTACTGGGATTCATGAATAAGAAAATCAGTCACGACGACTAATATAAACACAGGCTACAGTGGACGCAATTCATAAGGTTAGGAAGAGATCTAAGAAAAAACTAATTTGAATACTTCGATCGCCATAAATTACGTGAAACTTCTAAACGACGGCATGGGACCATAAAAAGGACACTTATGGGACCATAAAATTTGTCCGCTGTTGAGAAATGTATGTTTTCGGGAAATTACAGTCAGAGAAGAAAACATAAGTAAACTGGAGTACGCGAATGTATGTAACACTCACGTTCACAGTTTGATGCTCCCTTCAAAAGGAAGAATAAAAAAAAGATTTCTTCGATAAAAACGAATATTGTAGGGAAAGTGGACTATAAGTTTTTAATCGTCCTTCTCTAGTTCACAGTTCTGTTTTTGAATATTTCACACAGAAAAATTAAATCTCAGTGGAAACACCTTAATATTTTGGAAATAAAATATTTAAACAAAGAGGTGGTTAGTGTTTCCTCTATCTTCATTGGTTGTTCGTCAATCTGAGTTTCCACCGCTTGTCGTGGTTGTAACTACAACTTTCATGGGTTTCAACTCCTTCTGGTGTCTTTAGTATCGAGGGGCTAATTATTTGTCATCGTGACGTCAATTTTTGCCTAAGAGAGTGAATCATCAAAGGAAGTTTGAGGAAGACACGAGAGAGTGCGCAAAACGTCTGATATATAGTGAAAATACATACGATGATATATAGTGTCTGATATATAGTCAAAAAATATGCTCGTATATGCATGCTCAAAAGGAAATTTTGCTTTTGCAGGAGCAGTATAGAGAGTGCACTCGAATAAAAATTCTGTCGTTATTCGTTACATAGTCCTCTCCAGGAAAGCTTGCAGCGGAGAAATGCAACGTAAAAAGCAAATATGAACGGAAAAGCACGGAGGTTGTTTGTATATTGTAAAGTGACAGCTGTAAATCACTTTATTTTTCAGATAAATAATTTAAGAGTTACGACCTTTTGATGAAAGAAAATACCATTTATTTTATTGTTCTCTGCATATGTAGTTGAGATCATACGTGGTGCGTAACCGGTAAATTATGTATTTATTTATTTACTTCCAATCTTAATTGGTTTCAAGCAAAGTACTTCAGGTGGAACTATTTGAAGTTGGTACACAATATACCAAACATCATTCTCCATCGATCCCTTACGAGAATGATATAATTATTTAACGTTTATGTTGGCAGTATTTTCGGATGTTTTTAAACTAAAATGTATCGCCAACTTCGGACAATATCCATTTTCTTTCATGTGGGCACCTTTGTATCTAGATCGTGTTCTTCCTGTGACTCGTTTGTGGCACTAATGTGCAATTGATTCTTTGTGAATTGTGTAATTTTGAACTTGAATCTTTTAGTGAGAATATCTAGTGGTAATTTTATTTATTAATCAAATACGCATTTTATTGAACAATTTAGATACTTACGTCGGGAAATCAAAAAGGGTAATTATCGCTTTTATAAGTTTCCGTAATGAAGCTAACTTTAATTATTTACTTATTTATTTATACCATGCATTTTAGAGAGGTTCAGACTTGGGAAGGAGATATGTTGGTTTGCTGGGGAACTTATGGAACTTATTTGTCTGGAGTAGATGAGGGAAACCCCAACTGAATACCTCACCTAGTTCGACCGAGTAGGGTTTGAATACATGCTCTACCGCTCAGCGTAGCGAAGTTGTAAAATACATTTTGCATGACACTGTAACTTAAAATTTACATGATAAAACCATTTATTTTTCTGGTTTTGAAAGCTCGATTAAAAGAACTTTGAAAGAGTTAGGTTTCTTATGGGGGAAAGGGAGTGATCAAGTCTTAGATAAAGTGAAGCCATTATTCTTAAGTGACTAACTTTTGAGAGGGAGTACACCAATAACAAGGAGAGTGCTAATCCAAAATGAAAACGTAGGCTTCCGCGGCCAGATCGAATATGAACTTGTTCGTCCGAGACAAACCGCGTTTCAGTAGACAGAACTGCTAACGTTTGCTGGTCTTCTTCAGGGCAATGTCAGTGTCCGGGTAAGATCAACGTCAGCGACTTAGGTTTGTACGACTTGTGCAATTGTACGTTGGTGGTTCTGTCTACTGAGACGCAGTTTGTCCCGGACGAACAATTTATATAATCGAAAATAAGTTATGTTTTTTGATAAAAGATGGATTTTGTTAAAGATATTTTTCCTTGTATTTTGATGAATCATGCTTTCATATTGTTTCATCAGTCACAGCTAATTCACGTATATCAGTAATATTGCAATCGATTTTTTTCAACTTATTTTATACCTTTCTATAGTTCTTATAATACAATGAAGTCAAATAATTATTGTTGTTATAGTTTGCTTTCACAATATATATTATCTTTTACGAAACCGCTCTCACACTTGGATTGATTCAGCGACCCCAAAATGGATTCCGCGCATCACCGATGATGGTGAGATTGAATTGTTATTGTCCACACTGACACGGTAAATGGATTTATACCAGGTATATATGTGCAATACTACTGTTAAAAATTTTTTTTTACGTGAAATGCACAAGTTTGTGTGTATACAGTAGGGTTGGTCTTCCATATCAGCCTGAAGCGTGGGCAAGATTACAACGGAGTGATGCATTTGAGAATTGGGCCAAGAAATCATTTATTTCTGCGATTAGAATTGAGGACATGTTGGATTGTTATAGGTAATGCACCATGTCATTCTAGATTGTTAGAGAGCAAACTCTCTCAACCAAATTAAGAAGAAATGGATTAATTGTATGTGAATGTAACGTATTTGTTATCATTATCTGTCACATAATGCGTGAACTTTTTTTAATTTCAAGATTGGTTACATCAAAAAGGTAACAGTTATGGAGTAGCTGGATCTACGAAGTGCAGGGTACCAGTTTGAGAAGAAGGTAGTTTATTTTCTGTTATAGCTATTCCCTCCAATTGATTGATTTAATACCTATGTAAATTGATTAAAAAGTTTTGAAAATAAAAATTTATTTTCATGCATGCTGTAAGTTTATTTATAGTAGTTTATTTGTATCTGTGTTCAACCTTGGCGCAATATCTCTGTAGCTTTAACTTGACCCGATTCTTTCTCCAGTCTTCCTTCTGGAAGAGGCGGATTTATATCCACCTTTACCTCAGGGTCCTTGATCGGAATGGTCCCTAGCTTGATTCCGGAGTAAATTAGTTTATTGTCCTCCACGCGATAATACAGTTTGTTGTAATTTAATTTGTAGATATAATAATTTGTCAAAACGTCAGTTTCATTCAATGAAACTCCATTTTTTTCGGGGTATATTCTGTAGCTCCACAGATCTGTTGTCATTCCTTTTGAATTTGTGCTAGTATTTTTATATGAAGGACTGAACTGTTTCCGCGTGGTCAGTCAACTTTTCCCCAGCAATATGGAATCAGAATAAGGTAATTCGCTAACTTAAGTACTTTCCTGATTGTTATTGTACTGTAATAAATTTTGTATCAAGGAGAAATTAATGCTTTGTTATGTTTCAGAATATTTCTTCATATCTAAAAAGAAAAGAAAATAGTTTCCTTCATTTTACTTCTGTATATTGTATGTTTCGTGCATCTCTTTGTAACCGATGTGAACAAGGGAAATGAATCTGCTTCGAAACCTGAGTACAGTCACAGACAGCTAACGGACAGTGATGCATATAAAATAATATCTAGATCTCCAGTTTGAAGATATACTAGACTGTATCAATAGACTAGCGACAAACGAATTTCAGCGTGTATTCGTCGACTACGATAACCCACTGACATTCATAAGCTTTCAATCCTCTACTCCTACATTGAAAGACGAATACTGTTACCATTAGACTAACGCAACAGGACTGAGAGAATGTAAGGACAAAAATTGCCGAAATTGTTGAACTCTCAACGATAAAGGCATACTTTTTATAAGTGTCACCAGATATTTTGCACACTAAATTTACAAGTTATAGGCAAACGTAATACAAATTTGTATTATAATTTCTGCATATTACACGTACTGGTTGAAGCGATTCGCAACACAAGGTGTGTTCCATGTACGCTAAACTCTGCTATATTGGTATAAGTGATACAACGCAATCGCATTGCCAACAGAACAATTCGGCTTGTCTCCAAAGTTATTAACGAGTTGAATACGATCTAGATCCGCCGATACACCGCCCGTTCGGAACTGTACTAACTACAGGTGCATCTGCTCTTGAAAAAAATCTAGAAATCAATATATACAATAACAGAAAATCTTAGGTCGCTAATAAATTGATAAAAATGTTTATAACTTTATTTAACAAAAATAACTTTATTGTATATGTTATTTTAAAAATAATACCGTAATGAAAATATGAAATGAGTTCATATGTGATACGTTGGTATTCTCGCAGCGTCTCTTCACGTTCTTAATTCTCCACCCGAAGACTACAGAACTCGTCGCAATTACCTTGAAATTGGCCTTCTGAACGTCTTCCCGTGCCAGTAGCGTGTTGGAACGGTGCGCGCCCGACGATAGCGATGCGACGGAGAAAGTGGGAAGCTCCGCGTCCGGGTGCATTACTACGCGAACCAACAGGATGTAGGGCATTCGCCATACGAAGTGGGCCAATGTTAATAGGGACTAAGCAGAGACAGCGACGCGAAAAAAGTGGTAGGGGGAACGGCGATGTGTCGCATTCCGAATCAGGAAAGTAAAAGAGTCATCAAAACTAAGACACGACGCAATGTTCCAAAGGTGGAGAAAGAAACGAATCGGAGAAGTAACACGTGGAGGAAATTAGAAGACCCGCTCTCAAATGTTTTTATACTAAAAAGATATCGGAAAAAAACCTATTTTGCAGAATATTTAATTTATTAAACTGATAAATTTTATCTTTTTGTCATCTATCACTTTGAACATGTGATAGTAACAAGATCATGTACAAAACTTAAAACAATAAATATCTACGTCAATGAGCTTCATTTTTATGTAACTTGTGTAGCACGTTACTCTTCCAACATTTTATGACTTAACTTTGTTATTACCCATCCATACAATTCGCTGGTGATGACTCCTTTTGTGCGAAGAAAATTTCATTCACGTAATTCATTGAACGTCGAATCCTGGAGGTGCGTAGACAGACTACGGTTAGTTTGACTGCACGGGATAATGGAGTTTAACCTTTAAATAATAACAAAAACTAACTCCCGCGAAGATGAGACGATACTATATCGTTTATGTATCCCAAATCACTCATCTCCATTATTATCAAAATTGATTGTGATATTTACAAAAATCCCGAACCTCACAAAACCAAGCATACACACCACAAAATTATTAAGAGCTCAATACCGTGAGCCAAAAAACAATTGTTAGTATAGACAGTGCAAGTAAATTGAGATACGGCGTATTTTTGTTCTCTCATTAGAAAAAAATATATTTTTTAAATAAATAAAAGTTAGTAATTAGAATTTCTGGAAGTATTTTTATGTAATTAATGTATTTTTTAACTCTTGACTCTCGAAGAGGCAAAAGGAAGCTTCCAAACATGTTTTTAAAATTAATGAGTCTCTTTTTTTTACCTAAAATGTTTTTAAGTATACTTGCTGATGTATTGTCTTTTAAATTTGATGTGATTGTTTATGTCATTGCTTGGCTTAATAGTAAAGCAATGAGTATTTAGTGTAAGTAGTGTATCTATTTATATGCCCCCACCAGGACAATTTTTGCGGAAGAAGCGCCATGATGATGATGATGATGATGATGATGATGATTATTATTATTATATTTAATGGGAAGAGGTGTGTTGAAACGATAATTGTTATGTAGATGTCGTGTTTTTTGCGAGGGTTAGACATTAAAACTCAGTCAAATTATGTTCTCAGTAATTTATAGACGCTTCCCTATTCTTCTGCCATACACAAAATGTCTTCCTCTTCTGGCTTCTAACATTATAAGGTTCTCTTCATCGAACGACCTGTTTTCGTACATTTTGAATTCCCTAACCATCGTACTCTGTGATATTTTGACCCTGTTAAATATTCTAGGGCATTCTTATACATTCTTGAACTTAGTAATGATGTTTTCGGGTAGAGAATGACCATATACAACAAACTCACTAGTGATCCTAGGAAATTGCTCATATAACAGCAAGAGTGTTTGGAGGGTGTAACATGTTTCCTGTAAGTTACACCACTTTTCCACAAAAGGTGTAACAGGTTTAGGAAAATAAAAAGTCAACAGTTAGTGTCTGACTCACTTAGGCTCACTTAAACTATACATCGTAATGTCATGTTCATTTTTATCCTTCTCAGCAAAATGTATTCCAATGACAACAAGAGACAACGTATTTAGCTGCGGAAGATAAAATAGCATGAATCAGGTCTACTCTGGTCCTACTATCACAACAAACATATGCCTTGTCGGTCAAACTTGTGCTGTTAAGGAGAGTTATGAAATTCCCCTCCATTCCATGGAATACATTTTATTATGGAGTAAATAGACATGGCCTTAAGTCAATATTTAAACAAATGAATTACTCCTCTCTTTCTTTTAAATGTATAAAATATCAAATGTATAAAATATGATTTCCACGTGAGAATGGTAATGCAGTTTGTCGCAGATTCATTTGATTTGTAAAATGAGTAGCAAGTAATTAGCGAGCCCTGGAGTAAAAACGTCGACAATTTTGTAACACAAAATCTTTTAAGATTGATCTCTTATAATTTATCAAAACTGGTCGTGAATTTGAGAAATGTGTCTCGAGGACGAAGAAGATCTAAAGAAACAGAATGGGAATAAGGTTTCCTTTATTGAATTCCTTTTCTTACAATCAAATACAGTACACACACACACAAGATGAGCCGGAAGACATTCGGATATGGGTGACAAGGAGAACACTGGGTGCGTGAGGGTGGGTACCAGGGTCGATCTGGTGAGCGTACAAAAGAGAACCCGTGTGGTGCCAATCGTTATTGTCTACGCGCTCCCTGCGAAAGGGAGCCAAGGGATGTGAGGGCGATGGAGGTAGTAAAGGGGGACCGAGAAGGGGATAGAACTCAAAGGGGGGAGGGCAGTCAAAAGGCGTCCACGTCGAACATGTCGAGTGATGCCTGCGGAGGACGTGCGTCAGCGGAGGCGCAATCACGAGGAGCACAAGTCACGCGTCCTCCGGCGCTGCAAACGCACTCGAGACAGGTGCCCGTGTCACGTGGGAGCACCTCCCCCAAGCGGTACTCCGTGCCTGAAACACACACTTCTGATTAGCATGTTGATCTTTCCTTTCATTTGTGTACCCTGTAAAAACAGAAATGCCCTTACTTATCAAACATGCATCATTTGGCAAGTCCCGAGCGACCGCTTGCCGAATAGCCAACAGTGTGAATCATAGTGAAATAAAATAATGTGTGCCCGTCCCTAGCATGCGCAGTGCAAGCCAATTATATTCAAGACATTTTTCGGAGCAGCCGTATACGAATATCGCTTCACGCCTTCAACTCAGTCAAAAGTATTACATAAATCTGTAAAACATCTTTAACTTTCCTCTAAAAAATGTCTTGTGTTTCATTTGCTGACCAACGTCCACTCAACTTTGATGCGCAATGGCACACCTTTCTTATTTCACTGTAAGTGGGGATGCGGATGTGTTGCTTGCTATTTGCCGCGTCACGAATACCAGTGCTCGCCCTGCCGGTCTTTTGGGCACATCAGAGGAAGTCGAGCATTGGCGAGTGCAACGCGCCACTCGTGACTCGCCAAATGACGAATGTCTGGAGCCAACTTCATGACTTCCACTAGCCGATGCAGCGGAACTATACTTACAGAAGGAGGCGCCGATGACAGGTAAAGTGGGGGTTGAGAAAGTTGAGAAATCATGACCCACTAAATAAGACTATACTTATATAAAGTCATACAATTGACATAATGGATAACTATCAACAACGCGTACCCAAGACGCGATATAAACACTCTCTCAGAAACGCGATCGGAAGTGACGAAATAAGGTCTCATCCAACTCGCACTTAGCGAAGGTTCGGCTCATCCTCCTGTAAGTATGGGATCCTCGACAATAAACAGACAGAGCTCCCGTGCAATATTGTCATTTGTTCTCAATAACGTGATGACTTCTAAAAAGAACGGGTAATATTGCAAGACAAGTGTACTTCATTGTTCATTTCAATCAATTATAGATTGCAGACTATTTGTCACAGAGAGCTAATATTGGTGTCGTTCTCTCCAGCATGAAATGGGGTTAAATACGCGGACAAATAAGGAGTTTATTTAATCTTTGGAACTCAAAAACAAAAATTCAAACAATCTAAATTTTTCTGTATTGTTATACATCTAGGAAGTACTACACGTGTGCCAAATTATAAAAATCTGAGATGTCAAGGTTCAGACCATTTGTCGATTTGACATGGAATGATCCTACAAAGGATTAGAGTTAATCATGGAGTCTCAAAGAGTTAGAGGGGTGTACAATCTTTGTCAGGATATCTTTTACTTATTTAGCTTGTGCAAAACAAGCCAGAAAATTTTGTAATACGAAACCTATCTACTCAATCGAGATCCACGAGCAAGTTGTTCCTAAAGAAAAAGTCAAAAACTCGTCCATACTACGCTGAAAATACGTTCATACTCACCGGAAAAAACAAATAGAATGTAGCTCACTGTGTGGCTCATAAATAGATAGTTTGATGCGCGCAACTCTGAGCATTCTTGCGAGTCGATTAGCTCATGAGTAATCCCACTTGCCCGTGTGTCACGAAGATTCTGTGATAACGCCTGCCCTTCAAATCTCATTAAAGAAACCATTTTCTTAAAAATAAAGACAAACATGAGATAAGAACATGAATACATGCAGTCATACGCAGTTTGCTAATGCTTTCTTGACAATCAAATTTATTGTTAATAAAAAAGATGCGATGCAATATTAGCAACATATTCAACGTATGGTTTCCACTGAAGCAATCATTGATACTGGCATATATTTTAATTAATCTGGGGAAGAAGGTGTAGTTTGATCCTTAACAGACCACATATAATCCAATTCTTCAAATACCTTTTCGAAAAACGTGATGAAAATGAAATAATGGAAAATGAATATCCTTCTAATGTCTATAGACAGAGATGGTAATATGAAACCATTAAATAAAATTATTATTTTATATGAATTGTTAATTTAATTTATTGAAAATGAAAAATTGTAAAGAGATTTATAACTCTTATTTCTTTTAGTAGTATAATTTATTTCTGTTGGGTTAATTCACGTTGAACGATCAGCATACGTACAGAATTCTATTTAAATCCATTTTTACTTTCCAATTATACATAACGTATAAGGGAAGTACTGTAAACGGTCGAAAAAAGAAACTCGGTATTTTTCTTCAAATCCATACGAATAGCCTCCAGGAGAGTCTATTTTCAAATTTTTACGATGATGACCAATCTCGAATGTGTATAAGTTTGTGAAGAATTTTGTTTATCCGATAACTCACGAGCAAATGAACGAAATAAATCAAATTGACTTTGAATGCATTGGCAATAGAAACCTATTCCTTCACTCCGACTACACACCGCGATCCACTTCCAGTTTCATAAAATCCAAAACTTTGCAAAATGAATGTAAACATTTTAATTCCACATTAAATGTGCGTACAGGTTGCTAAACAGCATTACCGTACGTTGCACCGTTTTTGAGATAAGGCAAAAAAATTATTACGAAAAAAGAATTCTTGGAGGCACCGTGTTTAGATGATCCTATGTGGTAAATGCAAAGTGATCAGGGTGGAAGATAATTCCTGCAATCTGTACAAGAAAGAGCAGATATGAAGTTAGGTAGCAAACTTTATAAGGTTGTGAGGATGAATATTTTTAAACATATTGAACTGTTAGATATGTCATTGTGTTTGATAGTTTTTTTTTCCTATATAGATTTTCCATCTCAGTTTTAATGCTATGTCGGTTGCTTACTACTTTGATCTTTTTAAAGAAATATAATTGGAAAGTTGAGTGAGGAACATTCCAAATTTTTAAATTTAGATTCATTAAGTATATAATAAGACCTTATTTGGACAATTCCTAACGTTGCTATGAAAATATTTGTGGTTACTATTTGTTGTTCCTGAAGAAGGTCCCAAGGTTCAAGGGCCGGAAAGTCAAGAAGTATCAAGAAAAAATCACAACAAATATTGTGAATTGTCCATGTAAGATCGTATGATATATTTACGTACAGAATGCAAATAAGTTGCGTCATTTAAATTAAAGTAATTCATCCATGGAATATAAGCATGAGAGATCAAATAATTGGTATTCACACATCAAGTTAAACATCGACAAGTTATATTTCCAAAGAGCTGCAAAAATGTATCGTAATATTTCAAACTTGTTAATTGTGAAATACTATCCTGTAAACTGAACTGACATGTAAGAAAGTGGGTAACGGCTAATAGTCTCAGTTGCCGAGCAAAATGTAAATAAAAATAGGCTTCTATTCTCAATCTTCTATGCGTTTGATGTCCACTCTCACGATTTTTTATATTTATTTTCTGTCGCGTCTGCGTCTGTAGACATTACACGACTTTCACAATACAATATCACATTCACAATACATAGAATCACAATAGATAATACATATCTAGTACATAATATATATCATAATACATATTTTCATAGTACTTTTGTAACATCAATTGTCCTCATCATACCTTCTAATTTATATGTCAATCCTACTATCTATTCTCTCATTCCATCTTTTATTAACCTTATTTCATCTATACACTCTGAAAATTTTGTAACTCTTCCTTCTGTGGTCATTCGTCGGATGTATTTTGCACGCTCATCTCCATAGATGGGACATTTCCAAAAAATATGGTCTCGTGTTTCTCCTCCCTCACCGCGCATACACATGCTGTCATCAGTAATGTGGAATCTTTTCAGGTATACCCTTGTATTTCCATGATTTGTGATAGACTCAGTCACTGCACATCCGGGGTTAAACCATTTACGATTCAAGTGTGCAAATCTGACATTCCGTGTAAACTCGTACGTCTTTCTTCCTTTTGTTGCTATATTCCAACGCACTTGTCAGGCCTCTAATAATTTTTCAGTTATTTCCCTCTTCCATCCCTTAGTTTGATTTGTTATTGTTTCTCCATCGATTTCTATCTGTCCAGTTTGACGCATTATTTTACGCAATATATATTTTTTTTTTTTTTGCATACTGAGATCGAGAGGTAAAACCCCTACTAACACATTCATTGCTTCTCTCGAGACTGTTCGATATGTTCCGTCAAATTTAAGGAGACACTTTGTAATCGTTCCATTTTCTATTGTTTTGTGACATTTTTCATTACCCTTGCTCAAGTTTCACAACAATTCGTAATAACTGGTAATATCATACCTTTATAGAGCTGTAAAAGATTATGTTTTTCTGCATTGAATTTTGTGAACCCCATCGTTACCAATGAATATTTTTTAAACTTTCTCTTCCATTTATTGTAAATGTCCATAAAATGACATCCCTTGATCAAGCCGTACTCCTAAATACATATATTATTTTTTAATTGAAATTTTCTCTCCTTGTAATCGTATCACTGGTTTCCTTTTTTGAACTTTTAATTTTCCAAATACCATCCCTACAGTTTTATTTACAGCAATCTTTATCTGATGTTCTTGACACCATTTATCACATATCTCTAATACTTTGTTTCCTCTTTCTTCTGGCTTTTCCGTCCACAAAAATCACAATATCATCAGCATATGCAAATATTTTAAAACCATTCTCTTGCACTATTTTAAGCAGCCCATTTATCATTAAATTCAAGAATATAGGTCCACCATGGGAATCTTGGTCTCAAGATTGTCTTCGATTCATCAATTTGTTTTTTAGAGTTCACGCTAACAAAATTCTTAACATACATACAACCGACATTGGACATCATCGCCAAAATGTGAATATGGCTCTCCTGAAAGCAATTCGTATAGATCTGAAGAGATCCCGAATTTATTTTCGACCGATTACTATAAGTATTATACAGTATGTAATTATTATACATAATGTATAATTGGAAAAGTAAAAATATTATAGTAAAACAGGAGAAAGTAATTTTACAAAATTCACTACTTCTCCTTCGCATACAAGCGTAGACGTAATGACGTTTACGTGCTCGTCTCATTACTCATTCGTGAAATTGTGTTTCTATTTGAATGGTTCATTAAAACAAATTTCATCGCGCAGTTTTGCCGTGGTGTGAACAGTTGCATCTCGCATACGAACGAATCTTTCGTGGCCCTTGCTCCGTCGGCGTCAAATGAGAACCCTTAACGCCTGCGTGATACAACCCGCAACGCGATTTGGCTCATAACGGCGCGATGCCTCTCTACAAAACAATGCAGCGCTAATGGATACTTGACAAGAATGACAAACAGATGGAACAAAAGAAGACTGTCTCGCGAGGAGTTAAAAGTGTCGGCGAAGAAGGGACCCGAGGAAGAATAGACTAGATGAAATGACATCCTTCAAGACTTGTTGATTCAAGAAAGAACACTAAAACAAAAGGAAAACATCGAGGAGAACTAGATGCAAGCATTTCTTCTCCTAGTCCCAAGGTTGCTCGCGCAATCTCTGGCAGCAGCTTCGATACAAAAGGACCAATCAGAACTCAACGTATCCCCTCGAGTTTCTCTAGTGCTCTCTTAGGAATCGACAGCGTAGCTTAGAGCCTCTCGCGCCACCGACTGGAGGGTGAGTCACCCCTCAAAGACCCCTCCATTGCTTTCCCTTGCACGTCGACCTCCCAGCAGAAATGTTGCCAGGGATTCTATTTGGGGCTAAGACCCCTCTAGAGAAAGGGAGAAGAGCAATTAGGAAGACGAACCGCACTCTCAGGGAAAGGTATGAAGGAGAGGAAATGAGAAACGTGACAGTGTCCTTATGTCTAGTAATTGGTGGACGCTTTGAGATTTACACAACGACTTACCACAAACTATGGTTTTAGAATTCTCCTCTAGGTAGCTATTTTTTAATAGTAATTTATTACCACCTGTAATGTAAGACAGTTTAGAGTTAAAGAAGGCTTCCAGTGAGTTTTTCTTAGAATACACACTCGTAATCTAATCAAATACAAACTATACGCACAAAAATGGCAGTGTTGCTCTGAGCCCAATCAAATTCATATTTGTTAACTTGAAATATTAATACGCCCCAACTATTATCATTATGCATTTAAAATTAAGTTAATTATTCACCTGCTTTATTCGGGACATTTCTTGTGAACGGTGGGAGATGAACCAGTTAACAAAAAAATTAAAGTCGAACTGAAGGATGGAATTTAGTTACTATTGTCCGAGTTAAGATTTCCGCTGTTAAATTATAGTTTTATATGTATTATGATAAACTGTGTATCTTTTTATAAAGATAATGGGTATATGTTTAATCCGCAAAACAAAGGCATCAATGGCAACAGGAAACATTTCTCAGTCCTCATCATGTCATCAAAACGTGAACAACAAATTATCTTTAGTTTTTAATTCATTTTCGTTATATTTGACTATAATTTTCTACATAACAGAAGTAAAAAGTGTTCGTAAGCAATAAAGGCAATTCCCAAATTTAACAGACTAGTAGTAAAATATTTCTCCGGCAAAGTTGAGACAAATTTTGAAATAATAAAAAGAAAACGATAAAATACGTTGACCGTAGCTATCATTTTAAATTAAAGGTAGAGTAAAATGTTTTGATAATTCCTCCTAGTAATTTAAACTATATTATGTAAAATTTCAAATACTAGTTTTTTTTTAAAGTACCACTTGGTCTTACCAAAAAAATACGAATTGAAATCATTGTTAGAGCTAAAAATGGTGCCGATCATTCTCACTGATATATCCGCTAGAGGCCAATAGCGGTAAGTATGCGATTTACGCATGCGTGTTTCCTAGACACACTGAACGTAAATCTACGAGAATTACATGATAGAATTAAAAAAATGTGTTTGTGGATTATGCTAATACATTACTCGATGGATTTTCATCAAACTTAGTACATGTGTTCTCCAAGAAGGAGAACAAAAAACCGACAAAGGCAACCGATAGTTACAATAAATTTTATATGGATATTGTATGCATCATATAAACAAATACTCATAGATAATCCTGAAGGATGAGTGATATGCTGAACCCAGAGACCGTACACGAAGAGTATCTATAAGTAAGGTAAATGCATCTTTATCTTGAGAATGATTAAGGAATTCTGTATGATATAAGTAATTCATTATTCAGTATGCTGTATTGATATTGTTTCGGTAAGGGCCGCATTAACCATCAAGCGCCCCAGGTAAGTACCTACAGCGGAAAACTTTGTGAGACACAAAATTTGAGGGGAACAAGAGGGGGTGGGGGAACTTTTAGAATCTAATTGTTAAAATTATACAAACATTACAAATTGACGAAAAGTTTGAGTTCATCATTGATGAAGAATTCCAATTAAAGAAAAATTCGTCGTGGTCCATGTAAATTTAAAAAAACTGAAAACCCTGAGTATTGGATGAGTTAAACAATAAAAAAAAGAGCAGCATTTGAAGATAGTCTACGTACATGTTAACGCGGTCAGAATATTACGATACAGTACAGCACACTGTGATAATTAGATTTGTAAATGCTGTGCTAAAATTCTACGAAATAAGAAGAAGAGTTAAATGTTTTTTATTAACATTATATAACATATTAAACTGCTGAGTAAAAAAATTAATAAAATATCATACACTTTGATAATTATTTTAGGAGATATATTTATTTATTTATAAATATTCTATGCTTGTTTACAAAATTCTATGGAATTTTTTAAATAATACATCAATATTACACCAACACCCGACTTGGTCCTTATCCCTACCTTTAAATTTCTATTCCATATAAGGTTAGTCAAGGTACCTAAACAAAATATTAACAAAATATTACATATTAAATGAATTGATATCAACTTTTGAATTACATTATATGATTTTTAGCGAGATTAGCGCATGTTACGAAATATCTCAAACAAGTGTTATCTTGAAAATAAAAAATGCGCAAACGTATTGAACTCTAATATTTTACGAAGGATCTTCTCTACATTTACAAACTTTTAACACAGGGGACAAGAATTTCTACATATTTCATTAATTTCAATTGTTAATGAAATACCCATTTTTATCAGTATTTTGTGACCCGGTTTTCACAGACAATGGATGGTCTTAGAGCTACCCTGTCACAGATTTGATGTATCTTACTATGCATTTCAGATATGTAACCATGAAAGTTGTTTTGATCACACTTATATCTACGACAGGCAGCAAACATAAAGAAAACCTTGTAAGGTAGTCGCATTCGACGATATCACAGTCGCCTTTCTAGTGATTTATATTTACTACTTAACGAGGGTGCACATAATTTCTGCGCCAACATTAGTTTGTCTCACTTTGTAAATCCTTTAATCCTGTACAAGAAGAAACTCTTCGCGAGATTAAATTTGTAGGGTAGCGTGCGAGAACGTGTGCTTAGTGTAAAGTAGGGGTAGAACCCGAAAAGGTAGTTCTCCAAGCTACAATATTATTTTATTTAAATATTCGGTTTAATATTTTAATTTTTTTATCTTATTTGAAAGTTTCTATGTGAAGTAGAATAGTTCAATGCAACAAACTCACATTCTATGACGTTGTAATTTCATAAATAATAAGAAGTAAGTATATTTTTGACGGACCCGGGATATAAGAGATAATAGACAAAATAGTTTTCTTATGTCACATAACTATCGCCATTAACACATGACAGAAGAACTCAAAAGTACAATAAATCGTCTCAGATAAATGAGTAGTATATGGTGACCTAAGGTAGGTCCTAATGTACAATGAAACTTCATGAAAGAAAACCCAGCAGGAAAAGATAAATTTGTTTGATTTGTCCATACTTCCAGAAATAGGTTTTTGGATCAGTAAAACCGCAATGCCTTTTGTTTCAGACTCCTCAGGACAAGAATCAGAGAAAGACATTTGCATGTTCACCATTGTCAACATGAAAAAAAAAATTGAAGTGAAATGCGAACGTCAGAAAATGACAAACAGAAGTGGAAAAACCTCGTTGACAACGTTAAATTAAAAACCTATACAATCCGCATCGAAAATACCGTACACAAACGATCGTCCTCATATATAAGGAAACTGCGCGTAAAGCTTAAACCCGAAAGCCTATGACGCGCTTCAGCTATGACCGTCAAAGAGCGATGACCCGTTTGGTTCTGCTAAATATTTCCCCGACGTTCTGGATGAGCCGTACCCCTGGAAAGATTCGAGGAAGAGCGTGTGGGAGCAGATTCACACTCCCCGTCACAATAATTTAGACATGTCATATTTTACATGTTTGATCATAACATTTTGTTAAAAATAACATATACCATACTTAATGGATAGTAAAATTAAAAATATAAATTTTTGTCTGGTATGCATATTCATATCACGACATTTGATAATGGATATTTATCAAACTTCGTGAAAATGAATGAAACTGCCGGGCATATTCCTCAGCTCGCTTATAAAGATACAGTGAAACTTCTATGAGCGGACACCCCTTAACAGCGGACATTACTCTATGGCGATCACTGTTTCACTTCCCTTCATTTTATTCTACGTTGACCTTAACGTCCCAAAAGCGGAGATAGTTTAAGGCCCTACGAGTGTCCAGTACAAAAAACGTTTCATTGTACATGATTTGGGGCGATTTAACTCCTAATTTTAAATATAGTTTTGTTTTACTTTCCGACAACATAAAGTAATTATAAGGAAAGTATAGTAATCGGACAAAAAAAATTAGATCTCTTCATAGCTTTACGAATTTACTCTAGGAGAGTATTTTCGAATTTTCGCGATGATGATCAATGTATGGATGTATATGAGTATGTATGTATGTATGTTAAGAATTCTATTCTCTCGATAATTCACTAAAATTGATACATTGAAAACAAACTTGAGAACTGACTTTGAATGCGTTGGGAATGGAAGTCTATATTTGGGCTGCACTTTCCAACTTCATTTACTCACTGCACTCCACTTTCGGATTCTAAAAATTGAAAATTTTGAAAAAACTAATAGAAACGTTTCTATTGTGCTTTAAATTCCGCGCGCAGGTTGCTAACATTATTTCCATAGACATGTTGCATTGTTTGTGAGATACGGCGAAAAGTCAGATCGCAAAAATGAACTATTATTTTCCAATTATACAGTATAATAAAGAAAGTATTGTAATCCATCTTTTAAAAATTCGATATCTCCTCAGATTGGCTCCGACCTTAAAAGCTCTGCAATGAATTTGGCCGATGGAATTCCAAAGAGTTCAACGCGGAAGATAGCAATTCAGGCGTACTGTATTGCAATTTGCTGATAAGTAGGTCCAGGTAGCTAGCGAACTGTGTAAGATTTTGAGAATAAATATTTGTAACATATCGAACTGTTAGATATGTCATAGAGCAGCGCCGTCCAACTTAGCAACCCGCGGGTCATATATACGCGGTCCGCGAGTTATAGTGCACTTCACATCAAATTTTTCATTAAACGTTGGAGGGCACATCTTTGTGTTATAAATCTATGCTGTCAGAATAATATTTGACGTGACATGTCCGGTGAGAGAAAATAGAAAACTATGTTCGGAATTACCCCGTCGTACTATACGATATGAAATATAATATTTTAATACTAAATATAAAAAAATGCTTTTTAAAAATGAAGAAAATACTACATAATTTTTCAAGCTTGAAATAAAATAAATTTGTTTATGAGAATTAAAAAGGCGTAAAACAGTACAACGTAACTGTTCGTTCAAACTTTTGTTCGTCGGAAAAGTTTGTCAAAACCCATCCCGTGCCGGTCCAATCAATCGAAAGTGTATAGAAAATGGCCCGCGGGCTAAGATAAGTTAGACAGTGCTGTCATAGAGGATTGATAATTTTAATATGTTTCCCATTTCTTCTCTATTAAATACTTCCGGGATTATGATATTATTTTTTGCAACGTAGATTGTTTAGTCCAATGAAAGTTTTTGTTAGGAAGTCTAATTGGAAATTTGAGTGGGGCACACGTGAAAACTGCATAGCTCACCCATGACGTGGCAGGAGACCGCTGGTGTCGCACTGGCAACGGCGGGCGCAGGCGACGACTCCGGCTCATATGATGCGGGGGCAGCGGGGATTGTGACGGCGGCGGCGGCGATGGTGGTGGTGGTGGCGGCAGCGGTGACATCGAGCGCCCCTTCACTCGCAGCGGCGGTCGCGTTAGCTGCAGAACAGAAAATGCAGTAAAGGAATGAGATGTGGAAAAACAGGGAAGCCACATTATGAGAGAGGTCTTACGAATAGATCCATTATTATAGAGATAAATATAGAGACAATTTCAAAAACTATTTTCTTGAATGATTGTGTTGCCGTATGGCTCATATTAATTTAGTTTTATGTGTACTCAACTTTGGCACGGTTGTGTACATTCATTCTGTAGCCCCATCCTGGCCCGGGTTTTGCTCCGGTTTTTCTTCGGGTAGAGGCGGATTTATTATACAGGTTCTCTAGGCTTTGTCTAGGGGCGTGTTTATTGTAACAATAAATCGTGAATTTAGTGCTTTTTTTTCAACTCTTATGATTTTTAACCACTATACTCAGAATAATCGATAGTTCGATAATAATTTGTATACGTAAATTTTTTGCGTTAAATTACAAACATATTGACATTCTTTTAGTATTATAACTCGCAGCTAACTTTTCATCTTATCTCGGAATTTTTGCTGAAATTTTTGAATCCACCTCTACCTTAGGGCCCTTGATCGGAATTGATGGGATGGTCCCTTGCTTGCTTCCGGAGAGTAAATTAGTTTATTGTCCTCCACGTGGTCATACGCAGCTTGTACTGTTTTGTTTGACAATAAATTTATTATTATTTCGTGTTCATCGAATCTCTACCTCGAAATATTATGAAGCCGAAAATACATCACAGTCAGTTTTCGAACTAATTCGATAATCAAGGCATGGAAATGGAAAACGTTCTCAATTTCTCTGAAAGAGAAGAAATGTTACTTTTTTTGCTTTCTCTTTGTGAAAATTGTTCTTCCTGGCTAGGCCAGTGCTGTTGTAATTGGGTAAGTGTCTCCTGATTAGTTGCTATGTCGGTCAGAAGTTGGTGTTAGCGTTTGTCTACATCGTCGTGAGACTCACTTGGACTCGTGTTGAGCTCTATGCTGTGTCATTTAGCAGTTACGATTGTGTAGTTTTGTATAGTATTGTTTACATCTTGCGGTAAAGTCGAATTTAAATTCTTTTGTTTGAGTTTTCATCACATTTTAAAAAAATAATCTCATTCTTTTCGAGATAGTACAACTTTTTTTAACAAATATAATTAATTTAAATTTAAAAATATTTTACAAAGGTGATGTTCCTTGAGATATTTATTTTGTAGCAAATTGCTTATTCTTAGCAAACTCGTAGGTTCATAGAGTATTGTATATTCTATTTATTGTCTTTTTCTATTACTAGATATACGTAAATTGTTGTTTACAATAAACATTTGAAAAATCTATCATAAAAATAGTCAGTGTGAAACGTTCCATAAAATTTCACCTTTTCTTAAGTTCTCATTCCGTCCCATATATTTTCACTTTTGTTCAAGTTATCAATTAATATACCAATATTAGTATATAAGATATTATGTGCATGACTTACAACCAACAAAATAAAATAATAAATATTGTATTTTTTATTTAACGTTATTTATCTGCAGTATTTCAAATAAAACTGCAAAATTAAATTTTTTTAAATTAAAGAACTAAACATTTAATTCAATCACAGAAACAAAATGTATAAAATATTTGTGTATTATCCTTAAATTTTATGCGAATGTATTTCGTCGGTGGTGCAATAGCTCTAGTTAAGTTTACATTGAAGCTCTACCTGAAGAAGAGGAATATCGTTCAGTGATATGTAATCTACTTTATTCTTCTACTTTCATTCTAGAAAAAAGTTAAAATCGTTGTTGATAAAATGTATGAATTTTGGAGATTCCACGTCTTCACAAGCACTCCTCCATCACATTCGTAACAAAGAAGTAGCTTAAGGACAATGAATTCATTCACTCTGGTATATCTGGCGCTTTTAAAAAACTACCCCTTTTTTCTAAACGTCTCTCTCTCGCCAAAAGCTCCCAGGCGCTTTCATTTGTCCCTCCCAAAAAACTCTCCCCCGTAAGCAGCTTTCAACGAAAAAAGGACTGAATGAAGACTTAAATTGCCAAGCTCCACAGCCAGCTAGGAGCCCATTGTTTTCAGTTTAGAACGGCTTGGTTGTCAAATCTATTCACATCATAGTATTCTGCGTTGCCAGATTTTACGTAGACCTCAAACCACAATAAAATTAATTCTTGAGTCGTATTGTTTTGAATGGTTAAATATTTTATTGAAGATCTTCTCCATGTAATAATTATGTTCCCTAGTGTTTCACAACAACAACAACCCACTAGGTTTGTGGAGAAAAGCATTCTTATAAAATAGGCGAAGTGAAGTATTAAAAATCTTACCGATATTAGATTCTAAAATCGAGGGTTTGGCATCATCGCTGTTCCAACGCCAATTTTATATAAATTGGGGAGAAAATGATGTTCTAAATATACCATGATATTTTAAGATGTTAGTTAAAATATTTATTTGTACATTATAATTACGAAAATTTTGAGACAGTTTCTGTCCAGGGAGAAAAATAATAATTTTTTACAGAATGCGTTTTAATATTTTTTTACACAGCCGTTCTCCTTTCCTGTTTTCTACATTTGTTAACTCTGCAGTTGCATCCAAGCTCCGAAGAGAAACGTCGAGGCGAAGCAAACCTTCCCAGCAAGAGCGATCGATCGCAGGCGGAGACTCCAACGTAACTTTCATCTCCAGCAGCAGAAGTGGCGAGGAAACGTCGGAACGCAGAGTCCTCGAGCCTCTTCTACACGCTGGGGGAGAGGCGGTTACGACTTCTGCGTTCACACTCGGCAGCATTCAACTCGTCTCCCCCTTTTCAGACGAACGGGCGTGAGATAACCAGAACTCACTCTTCGCTTTCACCAATTTCTTTTTCATGGGAGGAAGGCGACGTGATAATTGCATCGCATTTGTATGACGTATTCGTTTCCTCTTTTTAATAATAAGACTTGATGAGAAAGTACAAATTAATCGACCAAAATTACTCCAGATTTTAGCATCACTACTTGACGCTTTTTATGAAGTAATTTGAAAAAAGTTTTTAACTTTCAAAGTGTGTAAATAAAAAAGATTTGTTCAAATCTCTGAACAGTAGTATCGTAATTTTCTCAACATTTATTACCTTTTACTTTAAGCGAGTAATAATGTACGTTTTTTTTTAATTGCTGGGCAGATTTCTATACAAATGTAGAGGTTTTGAGACGATGAAACGATCTAGCATATTATCTCCGGGAAAAATTGTTTTCGTACTTAATTTGTTCCGCAGGCTGAGTAGTCAACGTCCAACCAACGTCATAAAAACAATTTACTTAAACTTGCACATTTCATACGATCGTTCAAAGGAGACCCGGTGCCACTACGAGGGGATAGTGCATAGAAGAATAGGTAAAGCGAGAAAAGAAAACTCTTGAATTATTACAGTCGTATGATGTGAACGAAATTAACAAAGCAAAGTCATCTACTTAAATTCGCTCCCAGTACGACTAGGTCAGGTATTTCATTATTGTGTGTTTTTTATGTACTAGTTAAGATCATTCCCGCGTCAATTTTGTACAAATATTTTTAAAATTTTATTAACTTAGAATTTATTAAATATTTCTAAGTCAGATAAAGATAATCATAACATACTGCATCTTTCTTGACCAGTAAGACCAGAACTGGAAAATTCAAGGTATTTTATCGATGTGTTTTTATTTTCTTGGGTACACAAACTAACATATTAAATCTCCAAAATCGATTCGGATGATGAGGAATTCGCCCAATTGACTTTACATACTGGGATTTCTACATTAGAATGTTGTCCTCTTGTGTATTATAGGAAGCTAACAAGACGGGGTTTCTCGAAATGATCACCTTGAACATCTCCACTAATTTGGGAGACGAAATAACTGTCCAAGCTGTAACAATAGGTCATTGATTTAATGATGTCTATCAGCAGTATCAGTACGTTACATTGCTCTTCATGAAGACATTTTATGAAAGAGTAATATACTAACGCTAGACTATGCGATTAAAACTGGAAATTAGGTCAGTGAGATTAAATTTCACATTAAATTAATGTTCCCGTCGCAGATAATATTCCTCAACATGTAGATTTTAAACAATCTTTCTCATTCGAATTTTATATGTAATCTTTGACCTAATACGTACAGTAATCCGAGAATAAGTAATTAATACAATAATATGAGCACTAGTGATTTCATTAGTTCATTAAGGGTATTTATGTTAGTAATAATAGCAATAACAACAGTTATATTTTCTTAAAAAAAGTAATAATAATTACAATTGATATATTGAAACAACCCTGATCTACTCCAGTATATGATAGTCAGCACAAAATATCTAAAAGAGCTGACAAATAAACAAATACATAATACTTTACACGTTTTCCCTTATTTTTCGTTGCATTCTTAACTATCATCGTTACATCTCACTGTAAGTGGGGCACTGAAATTCTTCGTTATTAACGAATCCTCGCATTCACACGTCCCTTGTTCCGAAGCTGCATTGTCCTCTTTCGTGCGTGCACACACAGAACCGTATTTTGGTTCGATGAGTTCGCTGACTATTGACGATATTGGTACCCTTTGCATTTCCTGCTGTCCTTTGTCAATGCGAAATTGTCTTTTTTTTGTGTTGAATTCATGTCATAGACTATCACGGATAAAATTTTTTTTAATCTAAGTTCTGAGCTACTATTAAAAAGAAATACTTTTAAAAGCGAATATATTAACACTGAAATAATTATTAAGTTCCAACTTACACTGATTTTTTTTTTGCATAAGAAAATTAATTATGCAAAAACACATTGCCGTTTGGCGAAAACAATTGACAAGGAACTTACTTCACGAAGCACTACTGACTTTGAAAAAGACTCAATATAACTTCTCGAAACTTGCTATAACATTAAATTAAAATAATGATCTTTATTATTTGTAGCTTCACTGATATGAAAGTAAATGTTATTACACGCAAAAAGCACTAGAAATAAGCAAACAAGTGACTTTTTAAGGAGCTAGCAGTCGGAGGACATTTTTTACAGCATAAAACATTGTTGCTGAAAGTAGGTTTTATTTTATCTTTTTAGTCTATACGTAAAACAGGCATGTGTATAGTATATCGCCCGCAGATTCTTCAGTGTCTTCCACTTGTTGTAAAATAAGTAACACGTAAGAATTTTTTGTCTCCATTGTGAATTTCAACCACCATGTCAATTACAAGCTCATACGATTTCCGACACCGTCGATTAGTGACGTAAAAATGAGTTTTAGAAGAAGAAAAAAATAACAACTATAATTATTAGTTTAAAAACTAAATCACTACAGCACGAAAAGTATCATCATTAAAAGCACGATGCTACAAAACTTAATAAGAAAAATTTGTCTTTAAAGTACAACTTTGGTAATTTAGAAAATTGTTCTTAAATTAAAATACTTTTTATGCATTTTTGTAGCATAGTGATTCTCAATATTATATTGAAAATGTTTTACAGAAGAATACGAACTTCCTGAAATTTTTCTTTAAAGGGAATTTTGATCAACAATACAGAATATTTTCCAGTTAAACTGAGTAATCATAATTTAATTATTTTGTTCAAAAGCGAAGTTCCATGAGCATAGAGACAAGGATGACAGGGACATCCTCTTGAGCTTTCTAACCTTTCTCAATAATACACAGAAACTCTTCCGAGTCTTCGCCACTTTGTGGAAGCTTTCTCGACGTCTCGGAGTTCAACGAGCACTTTTTGGCAATTTGCATTCGATCTCGTAGAATTAATGCGCGTCCATCAGCGTTTGTTTCATCTTGTGTAAGAGGGAAAACGTCGCAGAGCGACGATAATGGCGAGTTAAACGAGTTAGAATGAACAATTTTACCCGTCAGAGTAATTCTGACTGGTTAGCCCTTAACCTTATAAAAAAAAAAAAAACGAATACTGCTTTATGAAATTCGCGAGGAAGGTTTGCAATTGCACTGTTCCATGGATAAAAGGGACATAGGAATATTCTCTATATCACATTATTAATGTGAACAAATATCACATTGTGGGTCCAATATTATATTATTGACTTGTAACTATGAAAGCAATCCCTGTTCGTAACCGTAAAGATTTTTTCCACGAGCCAAGTAAAGCACACTGATATTTTTACTAAAATTCCAATAATAAGAAATGCGTATTTAACATAAAAAAATAAAATATATGGAACAAATTCAAAAGATTGAAAAGACTGATACAATAGGAATCTGTACTATTAAATTAATCAAAACAATTTGCTAGCTATAAAACATACAATTTCTACGAACAAGTGACTATTATCTATTGGGAGTCGAGGAAGGGCTCCTAACGAAACACGTATGTTTAACTTCTATTATTAAGTTTAAATTAATAGAGGAAGCACGACTTTTAATATTTAAAAAAATGGAACCGCACACGGGCTTCACATTACGAAACGTATCAAGATTAGATTTTTATGTTTCTTATTGAAATATTCTTGCAGTTTTATAAACGATGATATTTGAAGAAAATATAGTCAATATTGATCATTTCTATCGATGTAAACCGGACACGTTATTGAAACAAGGATAAATAATGTAAGTCATTCAAATGATGAAAAATCATTAGGACACAATTTTCAATAGTTTTTGTCTAGCCTTTGGTCACTTATTTATTTCCACTCACCGAACACTGCACTCAGCATATGCTTTTATATATTTGATTTAGGAAAATATTCGAGCTACCTCTCAGACAGTTGAAATAATCTATTGGACAAAACCGTCGTTCCATTGGAACAATGAATCTGCAGACGGCACCTTGCTCCACAATGAGAGTCCATGGCCGACTGGCTTTCTTTGAAAACAGAAAGGGGCAGAGGGGTCGAGAAGGACCTTTGTTTTTCATTTGTGTTAGTGTGCAGAGGAAAGAAGTAATGCTACTGCGCTTAAAAGAAAATGAATGGGCGTGAGTGAAGTAAGATAAAAGACAACGCTTTAATTGAAGACTGGAGCAAAGATAAAAGAACTCTTAACAACTAAAAAAGAACAAACGTTTCTTTTACAGCTATCTCGGGTCAACAAATAAGTAAAGGCATCAGATATTGTCGTCTCTCTTCAACATTATGCATTTTTGGAACTAAGTTTTTATATCTAGTAATAAACTAGATGAACTTGAGCGAATAATTCGTACATGTAATTAAAGACGTAAAATGTCAAACGACTTTACATGTACCAGATTGCTAGTCTTTTTTTTTTTTTTTTGCACGAAGAAGAAGAAAAACAAATAATTATAGTTTAAAAAAAATTAAAACTTTTATATTTTATGAGTAGCGCATTATATAGATAAAAATAAACTTTATCTTTTATAACAGAACAATGTAAGTCAATAGAAAATCTGGTAATGCAGCGCGCGCAAAGTAAAGCAACAAACAAACTGCGATACTCTTTACCCCAATTTTCTGTAAACTTATGAAGCTATAAAACATTTGTTCTTCAAATTGGTGCTTTAATTTAAAAGCTTTAATATTAAAATGAGGGACCTCTACATAATAGTGGTCTAGATATAATAAACATGAGCATAAAAATGCGCCCCACGTTTTTAAATTTAAAGAACTTGTTTCATAGCTGTAGAAGATAACAGAAAGCCAGGTTATGCATGTGTGAGTAATGGATGGCGCAGTTATTTACAGTCCTCTCAGCGAAAGATAAGTAACGAGATGTAACCAATGGAGTCAAAGTGCGGTGTTGTTATGTATCTGCTACGGGAGATAGCCTATTGTAAACGGAATGCCACGGCACCCACGCATTGCTACTATAACCCATAGGAAAGCCAACTTTAGGTAAGTCAAAGGTTAGATGTCAAGCGCCCACAATTGGTATATCTATTACTGTAGGTTCTACGAATCGGCTGATGTAGGCAGCAGCATCCGAACGTACTCAGATTCTGCTGACACGAGTAAAGGAGCCGACAATGCTGTATTGGCTCCTCGACTCTCAAGTGGTCTTTATGCTCCTCCCTCATTACTTTTCTTTCTCTGCGAGCACTGTAGTTACTTTACGTTGTGTACAATGCGCTCTTGGCTTATACAGCTATAAATGTAAATATTTATTTTTAACTTTTCAGTGCGCTACTCATGAAAGCTTTCTTACAAATATTTTATTTTTATCCAGCCACATGCCATTCATCCATGGGTCCCTTTCTCACCATGGGATTGAGTGTGATTTATTAAGAAATCTCATTTTCAACCTGGTCCCTACATCTTGAATTTTATTTACTACTTTAGAAGTGAGTGACTTTATATCTGTCTCTTATACACATCTAGATGTGTATAAGAGACAGGATATTGAATACAATTAATACTATTATTCACAGATTACTACGTTCTGAGAAGGGTACCTGAAGTGAGGGGATGTGAGAAATATGACTAAGGAGAAATTTATGTTTGTATTCTAAACTGAGAGAAAGTAAAACCGTACAGTACATTAGTTTATTCTTATCTAACACACAGTGATCTCATATCCCGAAAGGTTATTTCCTTTTAGAGGACCGAAAAGTTTATCTTACGTTATTCTGTCAATATGACTTTGACCCACGTTGATATTACGCAGTTCCGCAGTTGTTCCCTCTAAGAATTCGTAAGTGCTTCAATTCCCTTCTAATAGAACCNAACAACGGCAGACGTGGGTGCGAATACGTTTGACGCACTTGTCAAGATGGCTGGACGATTGTTTATGAGGAGGCGGCGGCGAAGCACAACGTACCGACCAGGGGTTGTGGGTGGCGCAGATGGAGAAGGAAGAGACGATTTGAAGACAATGATCAACGGTCGAAAGGTTCTGGAACTTTCGAGAGCTTGATAGTTTGTTCTAGAAAAGACGTTGGATTCAAAATTAGGAAGAAGCCGGTGGGGAAAAAATGTTGAAGTGGGGAAATTTTTATGAAACGGAGCAAGTGGATTGGCTGAAAATAGGAACCGGTAGTGGAGAGTTTAGCCAGTCATAACATTGACGAAGGAAGGGAAAAATCATGGTGACTGGTTAGAAACAGTCACATGGTTTTTGAAATTAAGTCACATGAGAGAATTTTCGAGGGTACGGAGTGGGAACAGAAGAGATAAAATAGAGAACCGAGGGGGCTCGAGATCACTTTTTAGAACTCTTTTATTGTCGGAGATTTTTAGACCACTTTTCGGACACTTTGACGGAGATTTTTAGACGTCTTTTTCAGAGATGTTTGTCGGAGATTTTTTGACACGCTTTTTTGTGGTTTTGAGATGACTGTTTTCGGAGATTTTATTTTGAATTCGGAGATTTTTTCGAGCACTACAAGTTTGTGGTTATTTTAAGACTTATGCTAAGAAATTCAGCAGCGTCGTCGGAATTTCTAACTATCCGACGTTTATTTAGATTTGTTTGATGAATTTTGGAAATTCACAATCTCCATGTTACTTTCGGAGATTCAAAGATTTAACTCGAGAATTCTGAAAAACTTAAGATCGAGTTTCGCGGAAATTTGACATTTCGTTCATTATGGTGAGAAGGGCCATTCACCATAGTCGCACAGTGCGCAGGCAGTTGGTGAACAACTTTTGATTCGTGGGGAGAACGAGGACAGTGTCAGCACGTCATCGCCCATTGATGCAGATCGCTGATGAAGGCTGTTACTACTGGTGAACAGGGGGTGCACTTCAACCCGCTGAGACATAATGAGACTCCAACGAGGGTCTCATCTGCCAGGTGCCTTTAGAATGATCTGACCATCCCATCACGAAGGTAATCCGCTTAAACTGGGGCTTTCCAGTTGGTGAACATTTTCAAGTGGCCGCGCCAACTCTTAAAAAAAGTGCTGCCAAAGAAAAGAATGCAACGGCCTACGCTCAGGACATTTGTTCTATTATATAAATTTTACCAAGGCCTTCATAATGATGAGCGTCCGTCAAAATGTTTAGATTAATATAATTAAATTCTCTCTGTTTTATTAAGTTATTGGTAAAGACTATCTTTGTGTAAGTGAAGTAGGAATGATCTCATTGTATGTAACACATGTGAATTTTTGGGGGTTATGCTTCGTGTGAGTGCATGGCGTGAATGTTTAATTATAAGATTAATTAAGTCAAAATTTTATTTCATGAGCGTTTCCTCATTAATAAGGAACTTTGTATGTGGGGCTTACTTATGCCCGAATCCATGGTCAAATATAATATATCCTGAGATGAGAGTAGACCTGCGGCAAAAGAGTAATTAAATTAATTATATTTTTNCAAAGGGCTCACTGAGGTAGGTCAAATAAGTCCAAACTCGATGGACTAACTGTTAGCAATTGAGGAGTCGCTGTGGCCACCTTCCAACTACCATCACCCTACCAACTCGATGGTATCATATTATTGTAATGCCACCAGTGTTGTATAAGTGTGCAAAGTTTCAAATTGAGACTACAATTGGGAATGAGTGAAAAGTGAGTAATTAGATTTTCTTACAAGCTATTAAAAGTGTGTTAATAAAGGAAGAGCACGGATCCTGACATTGATGCAGCGCGAAGTCGTACTCTGTGTTGGAAACGTGAGTATTTCAGTTACAACAGGTTAAGATGATGGACTATGTACAAAATACATCAACTAAAAAATTATATATGTTCGTTGAAGAAGAAAGAACACATAACGGTGTAGCAATGAAAATAGCTCTGACTCGTGTAAGATAAAAAAATTGCGGTTGGGTCTTTTTATTACTTTCGCCTGAAAGTATTGTCTCACTGGGCTGAAGTGGTTGAAGAGGTTGCGGGAGATGAAGCAGTTACTCGGTATTAATAAATAAATTTCTTAATAATTCGAAAATCAGACTTTCTAGATAAACCTCCTTTACTGGTTAAAAACGTTGTAATTAAAATAAACTGTCTATTTACTCAACTCTTATGTGCATTTTATGCACATATTTGTGAGTTCCCATGATGTCCAATACATCATACGCTGAAAACGATACATAATGAAAATTTTAAGAATTCAATTTCGATATAATAAACTTTGACCGAGAAACGAGACCAGCGTCAAATATTCTTTCAAAATGTCAGAGAAAAAAATTTGTCAAACAAAAAGTTTTTTAGTTTTTAAAATGTTGCAAGTATGTTGTTATTTCCTTTATGATTCTGATTGTTTCTTACTAATTCAGGAACTTGCATAAAGATAAGTAAGTAACTAGTAAGAAACTTTTTGTTTGACAAAATTTGTACTCTGACATTTTCAACAAAATAATTATTATTTTTCATATTTTTCAGAAAATTCCCATTTTACAAATACTACAATAAAAACACTTTCTTTTCTACACGCCGTTTTACGACACACCATGGCGAAATGTGTATTTTCACACCCGATGCTTGTTATTATTTTAAATTCAAGATCGCAATTATAATAAACTCCTAACTTCGTGACCGTAGCAAAAGAAATCGTGTAATTTCGATTTTAAAATGTTCAGATAACATTCTGAAATTTACAAAACCTTTGTATAGGTCAGTACAAATTTGCAGTAGCATGACGGTTCTTGAGTCAAAAGTATTTTAATCTCATGATGGAATGAATAATAATCTTCTTTCTTTCCGTAATACAAAATATTACATGTTTTACAAAATAAAATTTTCTTGTCACTTCGTGTAGTATAACTACAAAAAAATATATGGTTTGAGTTATGATCTATTGACCGCCTAACTGAAATGCACACAATTTCTGTGACGACATTCAACAATCATCCTTGACTAATTAGTCTGCAAGCGGTTGTAAAACTATTGGTCCCCGGTCGCTCTGAGAACACTTGAATTGTTCATTAAGATACCCACACTTTACTACTCTGATTAGGAAAAGACAAGTTCCTGTGTTTCGTTTGTGCTAAGTCCACGCAATTTGTCTACGTAAAATTTTCCACATTATAGTCATTTATACATACGTGTAACAGTTTATTACATAAGTTACGCACACATTGCATTGGAGTAGACGAACAAGCAATATATCATTGAGATCTACATTGGTTGTTTTTGTTGTCAGAAGGCGATGTGCACACTAAATCAGTATTCACACGAACTGTAACCGTCTTCATATTTTTCGTTACGTATAAAACATTGGATGATGTAGCTAAAATATTATTGAAATAGAAATGAAGATGAATTTACAGGAACTGAAAGAATGGTGATGTAAAATTTCTACCTAAGCTGCATCTGGAAGTGTTGTATTCACTACCTTTTAGAACACGAATTGAGTATCTCTGAAAAGGGTTTCAAAGATTTGATGAACGTATTTAGATAATACAGGGTGATTTGTGACGTGTTCTAAAGATCATATGTCCGGAAGTGTGGGTTCCTATTCTGAGGATTGTATTATTTTCCATGGCGGGAGCACACCCTTCCTACTTCTCTCACCCTATTGGCTTCGTCTGTATCAATCCTTGTCTGCTCCAATTATCTACCTGTTTCACTGAGAAGTACATGCGGTGCAGCGCTGTTGACGATGGTTTAACATTCGAATCGGGAGCTCGTTGACATGGTGTTTACATGCGGAAAGGCAAATGACTACGGGTGGCAGGCTGTATCAGGAATCTTATCTCCTGTCTNGTTTACATGCGGAAAGGCAAATGACTACGGGTGGCAGGCTGTATCAGGAATCTTATCTCCGCCGACAACATGCGCAGCTTACAATGTTTGCCTGTGCAGACATTTCATGTATATGTGACAGCATGACACAATGTAATTGCACTATGTACTCTGTAAGAAAATATGAATCATTTGATGGTCTCGTTCATAAACCCCAAGAATTTCCGGACATAAGTTCATAATACATTTTTAGTTCCTTATCCTCTCAGTGATCGACCCCTACAGTTAGTACGCGTCGGTCAAAATCACCCTGTATAACTCCACGCGTATTCATTTGAGGGATACCAAATGTGTCTTTACCACAAATTTTATTACCATCTTGACTGGGTCCGTGAGCAGGTTGATGCCAGGAATTTGGTCAGCAGTATATGTTATTTCTATTAGAGTATCGTTATTTCTCCAACGTTTAAGAACAAGTGGTCTCTATTTTATCTTTGTTTCGCACTGATTCATTAAAATGTTATAATATTTTCGTATGATATTGTCAAATAATACCAACCGCATGCGGCGAGTGCTTGTGATGCGCGGCATGGTCCTTGGGTCCCGGTTGGAGGACAGTGCTGCCACCAACAGAAAAGTGCCCCGTCTAGGCACAGGCACAGCTCGCAAGGGTCTGCACGCACCACCTGTAAACAAAGAATTACACTCAAAGACACATAACTTTACTCAGAGAAAATGCACAGCACCCCTCCCCCCACAAAAAAAACGGGAAAGCACTGTGTTTATTAGTTTATTGTCCTCCACATGGTCATAGGCAGTTTGTAACTATTCTCTTGACAATAAGTTATAATCAAATTTATTTATTTATTTATTGCCAGTCTAACTGGCTTGAAGTTGGTACAGGGCTTGTACACAATGTAGCCAACATCTATAAGATATCGGTCATCAATTCAATTCACCTGCTCTTGTGGCGCTATTTTGTTCTTTCTGCATTAAGCGTGTGGAACGAATATTACCTTGTGTCTTAGCTTGTGTAATTTTTTACAGCAAATAGTCGCTTTTGTGACTACTATTAATATTTATTCGGATGTAACTTCAAATCGTAGAAATTGGCAATTCGTGCTAGGCAGATATATTGTATTATTTTCGGTAGAGTTACATGACTTTGAGAAGATTTTACCTACACGGCTCCAGTACTCTACTACTACTAGCACTACTTATTTTAACCATTAAACCTGAGAGAATCTTTACTTCTTTACGAAAGTTATTTAGCCTTTTATTCAGTAGGTATTCAAAATAAATATTTGTCAAAATTCATACAATAAATTGCAAAGACAATCATTGATATGAACTTATTTATAATTTTCAACAAATATTCATAAACGATTTTGAAGGCAAATTCAATGATCTTGAATATTTCGCTTGTCATTTTCGGTAATTGATTCAAAAATATTGTTAGATTTATCGTCTCAAAACAAATTTAAAAAGCTTGAGTATCGTAAAAATAGATTTGAGAGAGATGCACATTCATGATGTTGGAAATAGAAACAATAATACGTAAGAGAAGATGAAGGTAACATGAATCTGATACTGCTACATTTCATTACGTACTCTATACCCCCCAGGGGACTCACATCTAGTACGTACGTGTTTGGCAAACACGGGGCCCCGAGCTGAGTCTGGCATTACTTCCACTTACTTGTGCAAGGCTCCATTCTTTCTCTTTCCTGACCTCCCTTGGTCACCTCTTGTTCTTTTCGATCCCGACGCTATTAGGGCTAGGGTATCTTTCATTTTCCTCTTGATATATTGTAATTCAGGAGGGTTTTTAGTGGGTATGGTTGATTCGTTCGGCGAGTCCCACTCGAGGGGAGAGTCATGTTGGCTCTCCCAAGTGCGTAACTGCATTTTCCCTACCTGTACAAAACTTTAGGGCTCTAATGACCTCGATGTTGACGAGCCGTAAAGCCCCACAAAAAAACGTACTCTATAGGTGGCTTGTTCCGTGAAAAAGTTGCTTACACTCAACGGAAGTTGAGTTCAACCCATCGGATTGAAACCGATAAGGACACATTTTACAACTAAATTATCAACTAAAATCACTCAAAAAATTTACAACTAAAATCACTCAAACAACTTTGTGGTTTAATGATATGCAACGAATAGCCATAGTCACAATTCAATATGTTGAAAAGAAGAAAATGCACTGAAGCAAACCATGGAAAAAAGACACCAGTAATAGAAGGTTTTTGGAAGTGAGGCATTCTTTTCCTTGTGGCACACATTGGCGAATTCTTTCACATTTGCATATATCGATAAAACTTTCGCGAACTGAGTCGCAGTACCTCCAGAATGTTTTTAAGACTTGCAAACACATTTTTTATTCGATAGCGGAGAAGTCCGTAATAGGTCTCATGTACGAAATGTGACGTAAAAAAGTTAGAAACTCAGCGTATTAAGTATTCCTAGTTTGACATCTAGGAAATGTTGGTTTCATGTCTTCAAGGCTAGTCACGAAAAATTGCATGATAAGAGAATATAAGTTATTTTAATGAGATACCAACGTCAGACTAGTAATAAAGAAACGTAGAAACTCTGTGCAAGTTTTATATACATACATTTACAAAAGTCGTGCACTGTGAAGCGTAAACGAATGAAAATATTGTTATACTACGGCTATAATCTTCCTGAAAATGTATAAGCACGATTTGGAAATGAAAAAGAATACATCATCGATCCACTGAAATGGATGATATTGTGATATTTATCAAATTGACAATTTATTTACTTTTGATACAGCGATCCACTGTAATCTCAACCCAAAACCAGAGCGGAGCCTGATCAAAGCTCGCAAGCGTTTCGCGGACAAAGCATACGGAGAGCGGAACCCCATTATTGTACTTCGTCATAATTCTTGACCAAGGGAGGGAATTTCCAATCCATGCACCAATGAACAAGCTAATATCCGGAGTGGATGCACAGAACACATACCTGTTGGCCGTGCTGATAGAGAGCACCGTGCGTTGAGCATGGTCTCGGGGCAGCCACTGAGGCACTGCCAACTGCATTCCCACTTGTCGGCGCTGCAACAAACGTATCAATTTATAGTACGTAATAATTTATTGAATTAAAAGAATAAAAACTATACTTAAACTTATGAAATAATAAATATAACTGAAAAAATATTAATTAATTAATAATAAATTAAATTATTTCATCAATATGCTATGGAGATAGTAAACATCGGAAATATTATAACAGCTAGATATGCAAGAAAGGGTACGCAAAAGAGCAAAACAGGTGAAATGAGTGATAATGAAAAAGAGAACTTCGTACTAACCAAGAGTCGCAAACTAGGAGATTGTGTGACAGATTCTGGGGCAAATAAAGTGAAATAGAAACCAATATATGGGT
Source organism: Laupala kohalensis (assembly GCA_002313205.1). NCBI lineage: Eukaryota > Metazoa > Arthropoda > Insecta > Orthoptera > Trigonidiidae > Laupala > Laupala kohalensis. The sequence continues at coordinate 83,490 of NNCF01132083.1, forward strand.
GGCAGCTTCGCACATGAAAATTACTTTCAGTTAAAGACCGACCGAAACTAGATTTTCAGTAGAAATCGAAACCTCGATTTCAGTCGAAGTTGAAACTCATATAGTCATGTCGAAATATACATTCTTCCCTGAAATCTGTTTGCCCTAGACTCACAAGTAAATTTATACAACTTAATTTTCTTACTTTGCGCTTTCCTTGTTCAATCGGGTAAAATTAAATACAATTTAATTGGTGAAAAGTTATATAGATATATAGTTATATAGATATACATTTATATAGATATTATCTAAAACTACTATCACTGAACTAATAGTTTTGGTGGAGCCAAAGTTCCGGTCGATTTTTGGCTGAAAACGAAAGTGCAGCTGTAACTAGTTTTTGGGCGAAATTGAAACTTCGGTCAGTCAATATTATCAGTACTCGTGCAAAACTATTGAGATTCCACATAGTCAATACAGCTTACTTCATTCGCTGGTAATGTCTGTGCATTTCGAGTGACGTTTCATTCAATTGGATATGTATTAGAATAGCCTCGAGTGAATGGGCATGTTTTGCGGGTTGCCAAAATAATGACCCGGATGGGATATTTTATAGAAATAAAGTCCGGTTCACGTAGAAAACAAATAGAAATAAATGTAAAGCTGTATGGAGGTGGCAGAAATAAGTGAAAATTATATTATACAAGAGAAAATTCAACGTAACTAACATTCTGTATGAGAGTTTTCTTTTTTTTAAGACATTTTACTGACCTGAATAATATGCATGATACTACATTCCCCATCTTCTAGTTGTAAGTAAGTTTCACTCGGTTTTATATTTAGCATGAACAATGTAAACAAGACTTCAGAACAGTCATGAATAGTACACGAAAATACAGCTTACCAGCATGGTCAGTCGCGTCAAAGCTGTCATTTGTTAGGATTCAAGTAGTCAAGTAACATCCTACTTTAAAAAAATGAGCAATGTAGCTTCTTTTCTTGGTGTGATTTTTTATTTATTGTTTGATTAGAATAAAAAAAACGTCAATCAACTGCAAGCTCACTGGTGGGTTTCACCATCTTTAGGGATTCCCTCTTTTTGCATATAATAAGTTAATATTTGTTTATAATATTGATTTTACTACGACTTTTTCACGCATTTAAATTAGTAGCACTGGGTATTATTCGTTCAGCTCACGTTTCTGTTTTCATTAAGTAAAAAATAAAATAATAAACTAAAAACTTTCATGATTATGCATGTCATTTGCTTTCCCAAAAATTTGTTGTTTTTTTTCTTTCGAATAATTTCCGAAACATAGCAGGGTTTCAACTTTTAAATGAAGGTTAATGAAACAGTTTGTAAATACAACTGTTTACCAACCTGGGTAGAAATTTTTGATACGATCAATAACTGCCGCTTCCGATTAGATCCATTTTACTTTTTTATTCTTTTTACGTTCGGTAAAACTCGTGAATTTTTTTATAACTGTATTTTCTATTTAATTTTGACTCTGCAATACTTACGAAATTACTGCTATCATCAAGCAAAGTACATTAATAATCAAAGAACAATATATTTCATGCTGATGCCAATATACTGCATTCTAAGATCAAAAATTACGTTATAGGTCCTTTGCTTTTCGCTGATGCTTTTTAAAAATTCGCGCTGTTATAGTCGTGATGATTTCAAAATAAGTTTAAGAATCATTGTTTGCCTCCCTCGGTAAAAATTCAAGATATGAATTTAAATAAGGAGTATTTCTGCAATTTCAGAATATTGAAGAGGAAAAGGAGCATGAGGGCACCACCAATAGAACTTCTCTGGGCATGATTCCACCAAAGGAGATGCTTTTGAGGGTACAGGCTCTTTGGTTTCATTTCTGTATCTAATCTTACATTTCTATAAGAGAACCAAAAATTTAACTCATCCGCATTTATCTTTATAAAATATTAATATTATTATTATTATTATTATGACTTTTTGCATTTCTCAGCCAGCTGGCTGGGAAACATTCACCTATCCCTGTTGTCAGTGGAATTAGGCTCTGAAGGGGGTGGGAGATAATCTCAAGTCCTCGGCCCTATTCATTGAGGCTTTTTCTGATAGGGTGGCAGGTATCCAGGATGACTGACTTTTGGATTAGGGATATCGAATCAGGAATTTTGAGGAGTTTCATGTTTCTTTGCGTGTTATTTNTCCAGTCGTTGTTATCGCAATGGGCAAGATCTGTCCTTTTTTTACTTTCCACAACCTCTTGATTTCAAATGCGAGTTCACCATATTTTGCAATCTTGGTTTGATACGCTGTCTGTAGATTGTGGGATAGTGGGATAGAAATGTCAATAAGAAAAACTTCTTCTTTTTGCTTGAAGTGAAGGGTGATATCCGGTCTATTAGCAGCAACTGTGTGGTCTGTTCCAATTTCACGGTCCCAGTAGATTTTCACATTAGCATTCTCAAGAACTGGTGGGGGTCGTATTGGTAATATGGGATGTTAATATGATATTTTTTTCCAAGGTTGGGGAAGAGCGCTTTGAAGACGATTCTTCCAACATTGTCATGACGCTTGAGATATTCCGAGTTTGCCAAGGCTGTGCATGCTCCCATAAGGTGTTCTATGGTTTCCGAAGTTCTATGGCACACACTACATTTGTCATCTGGGAGGTCTTCATTGAGGATAAATTTCCTATAATTCTTTGTGTTTATCACTCTATCCTGTATGGCCATCATGAAGCCAACTGTCTCTCCGTAGAGATTTCCTTTCTTCAACCACAAATTAGATGTTTCCTTGTGGACTTGTGAGTTTTCCTGATGACGAGGATCAGTACCATGAATCGATTTACATTTCCTTTGTCGAATTCTAAGATCAACTGAGTCGCATTTGCTTTCAAAATTATACACATTAAGATGTAATGGCGTAGCATCCACATCTGCATCACATATGATCTTATACAATGTACATTTTTCTATTCTTTCATGGAAATATTTTCTCAAATTATTAACTTGTTGTGCATGTAGCTGGGTTAAATGCACAACCCCCAGACCACCAAGACTTGTGGGGAGAGTAATTCGCTCAATGGCAGCTTTTGGATGTCGCATCCTATACTCACAGAGCTTTACCCTGATCTCTCTTTCAAGATCTTGTAGATCAGTCATTGACCACTTCACAATTCCAAAGGAGTATGTAAGTAAAGGAATTGCATAGGTATTTAATGCCTTCACTTTGTTGCGACTGTACAAGTGGGTCTTGAGAATTGATTTTACCCTAGAGCAGACGTCAGCTTTCAATTTTGTTTTGATTTTCCCATGGGATATTCCTTTTAACTGCATGAATCCAAGGTATATGTACCAGTCTCCAGAAGCCAGGTCTTCTATTATACCATCACCTGTATCAAACCCTGATGTTTTAGTGATACTTCCTTTCACTACGTGAATAGACTTACATTTGTCCAGTCCAAAGGACATACAAATGTCTCTACTAAAGTGAGTGGTGATCTCCAGTAACTGGTGGTTTTGTTTGGGAGAACTGGCATATAACTTGAGGTCATCCATATACATCAAATGACTAATGACATATTTCTGTTTATCCGGGGTAATGATCTTGAAACCATATTGCGTGTTATTTAGAGCTCCACTCAACGGGTTGAGTGCGATTCAGAACCATAGTGCACTAAGTGGATCTTCCTGGAAGATGCCTCGCCGAATACTGATGGTCCTGGATTCCAAGGTAGTTTCAGGGGTTCTGAATTTCAAAACCGTTGACCATTTAGTCATAATTTTTTTAAGAAAATCGATTACTGTGGGATCTACTTTGTAAGTGTTTAGAGATTCAACTAGATATGAATGTGGGATGGAATCAAAAGCTTTCTTATAATCAATGTATGTTATGCTCAGGTTCATTTTGTTTTTCACTGCTTGGCTTACAATAACCGAGTCAATGGTAACCTGGTCTTTACATCCCTTAGTATTTTGACAGCATCCTTTTTGCTCTTCACTCATGATATTGTTATTACAGAGATGAAACTGTATCTTCTCAGTGATGATAGCTGTCAGGTATTTATAAAGGGTGGGGAGGCAGGTTATAGGTCTGTATTGGCTGGGATTTTTGGTTTCTTCACCCTTAGGGAGAAGGTTAGTTTTACCTTTTGTGAGGAAGTCAGGAGCAATCTAAGGGTTCTGCAAAATTTCATTGTAATATTGTGCCATCTTATGATAAATCGCAGGTAGGNGTTCTGCAAAATTTCATTGTAATATTGTGCCATCTTATGATAAATCGCTGGTAGGTGCTTAAACGAAAAGTTTTGGAGGTGATCAGGGCCTGGAGTTTTCCAGTTCGCAGTCTTCTTGATGGCTCGTTTTACATCTTCTGGAGTGATGATTGTTTTGACATCTCCTTTATTTCCCGTACTCTCTCTTTCTTCCAACAGAACAGGAGAATCGGAGTTATGTACCATGGGTTTCTCCCATATATCGCTCCAGAATCCTACAATCTGCTCTAAACGTGGAAGGTCTTCACCTGGTACAACCTGCTTTCCACGGATCTTCTGATAAAAGTCTTTTTCGTTGAGAAAAGCATTGTTCTATTCTTTTCGTTTCAAAGAAGTGGTGTACCGTCGGCGTCTTGCTGAATAGACTTTCAAACGTTGTGTATAGGAATCTATTATTTCTAGCAGCTTTGTAGGTGTCAGCTTTTCCAGCAGATGCGGTTTGATTATTTGAGACATTTTTTTACTCAACGTCTTAGTGCGAACTCCTCTGCGGTACTGAGTTAGCTGTCCAAGACTTCTTCGGAGATCAGAAATGCGTTTATCTAGTCTTCTCTTCCAAGGAAGAGGTGGTTCCTCACTACTAGTTTTTCTGTCTTCATTCTTTGGCATCGGAATCCCAGTTCCTGTAATGCACATTGTTGTGATTGCGCTGCAGTACACTAAGTGATATGTATCAGTTATTCCATGGCATGTCTCTAAGTTGGTTGTTAGTAACTGGTTTATATGATGTATTATCTTCCAAAAATCCTTGCAATACTTAGGTTTGGGAATATGAGGGCGTTAATTAGGATCAATATCTAAAAATTCAATGTTGGCCCTGTGAAATTCTTTCTGTATCTTTAACTGTAGATGTTTATCATCATCGTCATCATTATCGTTGGTGGGTACGATTTCCTCTCTTTCCAGGGAGGGTTGTTTATCACCAACAGATCCTGCGCAGTCGAAAATATTCTCAATGTTATGTAACGGTGTTGAATCGACCAATGGGTTACGTGCAGGTGTTCCCATACCCAACTCATATTCTGTCTCCTTTTTTATGAGCACGATCTCGTGAGACGAGAGAAGGTTGTTCCTCATGATAGCCCTTCGTCTATCTGCCAAATTTTGTACTGACACTTTGCAAGCTAAGATAGGATAAATAGCTATAAACTGTTGGTGCATTGGATGAGTATAATGGGTGAGGTCTGTTTCAGCTTTGGTACTTCGCATATAGCAACGTATGACATCCACATTCATTTGGTTTGTCCATTCCAAGCGTTGTCGTATGCGACCGGCCCTAGTGGTTGCAGGTAGTTCAACCTGCAAAACACTTTGGGCCAGTTGGATTGATGATGGTGGGTGACTCATTATTTCTTCGGCATGTCGCTCTTCGGGTATCTCGACCAAGGCCCGCCTGCTCAACTCTTGGTCACCACCGGTTCGCATTCTGTCACCTCCAAAGGTGCCCTGGCGCTCCCCAGGCAGCGGTCCATTTTCCGAGGCTTTACGACTCTTACTGTGTGTCTCCATCATAGATGGGTTTGCTTTTTATACCTACAGCCAGGTCTAGAGGAAAGATAAGAAAAGGAAAAGAAGAGTCAATCAGAAGATTAGAAGAGAATATACGGAAACTGAAGAAGAACTCCCTAAGCTTTCGAAACCTAATCGCTTCGGGGTCGAAACAAACAAGAGGTTGCCAAGAGAAGCAGAAAAGAAAACATGCGATACAAGTAAGTGGAAGCAGTACCGCAGTAGACTCCTTTTAGGAAGGAAAGAAAACCCGGCTGATTGCCACAGCCACCGACCTCCGACAGGGACTGCAGGGCGATGGGGTCGCCACATCCCTACGACTATTATTATTATTACTATTACTTTTAAAACTGTACGATTTATGGAAATTAATATTCTACATTAATATTAATCCTTAATAGGATGACATTTTAACCTGTGTGTACACTTTTTATTTTTTATTCATGTGAAGTTTCTTGATACATCTGTTTACCATTGTTGCACCTTAGCAAAGGATTAGCATTGTTCTGCCATATGCTAGACAATATCACAACCAAAGTTCACATTATACACATATTTTTTAATCTGGGGTACATAGCACCACTGCCCATTTAATTACTGAAGATCAGCGCAGTCCAACTAGCGGTCCGTGGACCTGTTATTATGACCCGCGATTTATAGTAAATTTTACATTAAATTTTTCATCAAACATAGGGGAGCACAACTTTGTGTTATAAATATATACTGTAACAATCGATATTTGACATGGCATGCCCGTTGAGAGAAAATAGAACATTGTGTTCGGAACTGCCTTGTTATACATTACAATATGAAAACACAAGTACAATATTAATTTTTACAATTTGAAATAACATATATTGTTTGATGAGAATCAAAATATAGCGTTACCAATAAATAAATGGTCCATTAATTTTATTCGTCGGCCAAGTTTTTGTCTATCAAAATACCGGTCCGATCATACATAAGTGTTAAAAAATGGCCAGCGAGCTAAAATGTGTTGGCCAGTACTGCTGTAGTTCATCCCTACGATTCTGAGGAGAAGAGACGGTGCTGAAAACACCTTGTATGATGGTAATAATATTCTTTATTGCAAATTCAAATGCCATTGTGATTAAATCTCCTTTATAATTTCAACAAATAAGAGCCATTTCTCAGTTGAAAAATTATAGTTTTGTTATATGGCAATGGAATCATCTACCACCACATTCTTTAAATTGGAAAGTCGTAAATCGAAAAAATAGAAATGGTTTTAAGTACTAGAGCTCATAAAAATTAGTCGAAATATTGTTAATATTATAAGTCTACCTTCTTTCCATAGAAATAGTTAACTGCACCAAATTTTAACATTTTTAGGGAATGATTTTCATATTCCTTAGGTCGGCCAAAGAACATGCTGCCTCCTCCTCCCTCTAAAAAAAAGTAAAAATCCCTCACTACACTGGTACAGTTCAAAATAACAGAATTGCAAAGCTACGAAATCCAAGCAGAGGTGTAACTACCTTCGAAATCTCAAGGTTGCTCTCAAAGAGACTACGTGTGTGTGACGCCACTGCTAAGAAACCCAGTATGAGACCTCTCCTTGCCCCCTGTTATGATCTACTGCAGTTTCCTTTGTCAAATATTACAGTACAAATATAAAATTAAGTTCGTTTCTTCTTGTGACAATCACTTCATTATAATGTGAACTGTACATAGAATAATCATATGATTTTGATTCTTCCTCGTTATAGTTACTTACGGAGATCAGAAATTAACATACGAGGGTTGAGTGAAAAGTAAAGTTCCCAAAGCGGCAGATCCGCAAGGATATGTGTTAGGCAAAATATGGCAACACTGGCGTGTGCAACAGCTCCCCCTCTCTAGATCCCAATATTCCCCGCTTATCTCTGCCGTTTAATGTTGGCCTAGCAGTCGTTCGCGATGGAAGTGCCGATAGTCGCTTCCGCCAAGTACGAAATCCGTACAGTTATACGCTTTTTAAACACGAACGTGGTTCCACCTATAGACATTCATGGTCAGTTGTGCGACGTTTATGGTGACAAGTGCATGTCTGTGTAACACGTCCGCATATGGTGTAGAGAGTTCACTGCTGGTCGCACGGACATTCTCGATAAGGACCGGAGCGGAAGACCTTCCATTTCAGACGAGACTTTCAACAAGGTCGAGAGAATACTGTTCGAAGGTCGAAGGATAACCATCAGTCAACTGGCTCTTCGGGTTCCTGAGATTTCCGCTAGCTCAGTTCAGAGAATTTTGTCTGAAAAATTGGGGTATCACAATTGGGTGCGCGCGGTGAGTCCCGCAAATGCTTACAGAAGACCACAAGCGGCAACGTGTCGATTGTGCCTGCCAATTTCTGCAACAATGTCAAGACAAGAGAAAAGAATTGTTGGACTCAATTGTTACGGGTGACGAAACGTGGGTGTTTCATTCCACACCCGAAAGAAAACAACAATCACGTGAATTCACTCATCTTCAGCCAAAGAAGTTTAAACAAACTCAGTCTGCTGGTAAAATGATGGCAACTGTGTTTTGGGACCGTAAAGGGACTTTGTTGATCGACTTTCTGCCTCCAGGAACGACGATAAACTCAAACAGGTATTGTGACACACCAAGGAAACTCAGACGGACGATCTAGAACCGTCGGAGGGGGAAACTGGGCAAAGGAGTCATGCTTCTTCACGATAACGCTCGACCCCACGTCTCTCGACAAGCCCAGGACCTACTGAAAGGATTTGTTTGGACTGTCATTCCCCCCCCCCTATAGTCCGGACTACGCCCCTAGAGATTACCCCTTGCTCCCAAAATTAAGTTATACCGGCCTCAGTAAAATTATGACAGCAAATTGCATTGTTCCAAGATGCGGGGACAACAATGATAGTGAACCATATGTTGATGTTTCTAGTTTGGTCAAGTTTAGAGGCAGAAATGGATTTCACCCGTATGTTGAAATAATTGAGGAGTTTTAAATAAGTATAATTTCCTTCTTTTTAATAAAAAATGAAACGTTACGTAATCTATAGCTGGTAATTTCATAATTAATGAAAATAATCATATTATAAAGAATGTTATGATTTATTTACTAATGTGTTTTTGTCCGTTTTTTTAAGATAATAGTATCCAGGTAATGATAAATCTTTAGTTTCACATTATTTTTACATTTTGTTAACAAATAAACAAAATTTATTGTCAAAAAAGCAGTTGCAAACATTAATTCATATCATTTATTATTTCAGGTATGTGGACTGAATTTTATGGATTCAGATATTGGAAAACAAACTATTGTCAGAAATGAAAAGTCTGAAGAAAAAATTACAGTGAAATTATCTTGTACCAATGTAAAGAAACACGCTGCACCATAGTTGTTCCGACAATGTCCATCATATCTTTCCAACCCACGAAGTTCATGCGAAGAGTCAAATTTGTATGAATGATCGGAAAATCGCTACGGAAAGCTTTACAAGAAAATTTAAAAGTATAGAAGGAAGAGGACATTTTTAAAATTCAAAAATATGTTAAAATGTGGTTCAAAAATTCGTATACAAGTTTACTTTTCATTTATGTTAATGGTGCTAGAAGTATAGTGCTCTACAGTACTTAATGATCAGTTCAGCGTTACAGCTATTTTTGGTGAAGAAGATAGCGAAGTGAAAGAAATTGGAAATGACAAACTTTCTATTGTGATTACAAATAACTGGTATATCACCAAATATCATTAATGTCAATATTAGTTTCTGATAAACAATTGTATGCAAACTGTGTTACTACAATAATTGTAGAACTTGAAACGCTAAAGCTTGTATCAGTTGACGAGAATGCAGTTTTGTTTTGTTTTTCTTTTGAACACGTTTTGGGGTTCGCCAATATCAAGGTCATGTGATGTACTTGAACTACCCTTAAAGCAGAGGAGGTTTTCCTTTCTTACTATATTGTTTACACATTAACTCTCAGTACTTATGTGTGAAATATTGTAATGGTCATTGGTTATATATTTTGAACATACTTTAATCTATGGTAATTTAACTTAGAGTTATTTGAATCACATTACTTCAAGAGTATAACATCCAATAATTTTCAAATATGAAATATATGTGGTACAAAATAAATATTAATCATTGATTTTGTTGATCATATTGAAATTAAAGTAGAGTATTTGTATGGTAAGACTAGTTTCTTTTCTTTTATGTAAGTACTATGTTTATTTTTCTATATTAGTGTGAAATATTTATAAACATCCAAAATTAAATTCATAAGAATATTTAGTTAGCCTGAAAATGAAGCTCGAAACCGAAATCAGTCTCATAACAGTGACGTCACGGCAGTAAACGTAGGCCTTGTGTCTGCGAAGGTAGTGGAATGACCCATTTTATCACCCTTACCAACTTGATCACACTAGAGTTTATCGTATATAAACGATTATCAGAGTACGATCAAGGATGTCTTGGTAATCACTTGTAAGTAGAGAGCGCACTGCATCGCGGGAGACTAAGGAACTATAAGTGATTTTCGGGAGACACAAAGTGACGCTCTAACACTAACAATGTAGTAACACGTCAAAACCAAATATATTTGAGCGTTTTGCGCTCTAAATATAGGTAGGTAGCAAAAAGTTTGGAATGCTTTCGAATATATCTTGCATCAACTCCGATTAATTGTATGCTCCTCTTAAGTGAAGCAGATAATCCTGCATCAGATTAGGAATCATTCGGTTTGTAAAGCTTCAAGTACCTTAACCAAACACCTTTAACCTTAATACTATATACCATTATTTCTAATATACTCTGCGTCAAGCACTGTGTGATGGTAAAAAGTATGTAAACTTCAAAAAGAAATGCACAAATATTAAGGAAATAAAACACTATATTCCTCCAAAATAATAAAGATATTATCATAGAAATATCAAGATAATAGAAATAAAAATATATATTTTCTTAGAATATCTTTAAAAAAGATTGCATATCCTAAACAAATGCTCATCTCCAGTTTAAAAATCTCTCTCACATTTAAGGAAAGTATCTAGTAATTTGTGCAATTGAACTCAAATTGCATTGGATTTATGTTTACCACTGATCACGTTTGCGAACATCATTTATGTCCCACGTACTGTTTGATATACGAAAAGACTAAAAACAGTTTCCACTTGAGTCGTAGTTTAAATCTTTGGAGTAAAATGTACATACACGAGTATAAATTGGTATAAAAATTTCGAGTTCAGTTAAAAAAGAAAGATCCCGTACTGAAGTTTCTTTCAAATTGGAATTGCGAGGAGAAACAAAATAATTGAAATTGTCCCACTAAAAGGTTTAGAACATATTTCCTCGTTAGTTTTTCGACATAAATAGTCGACAAACATTTTTATAACATAACACATAATTATCAATATGATTCCCAATACTTTTTCACATCACCTTTTCGGTATATTTGAAATATTCATTACATTGCTCTTAATTAAGCCTACCTAATTTCTTATCCCCTAATTATTTTAAAGCCAACATAAGGACCTTAAAATATGGACGAATGCATCCCTTACCGCAGAAACATCACATTTTAACTTATATTTTGAAAATACCTGTCATTCCATTAAAGTTTATTTTGATATAGACACGTACCATTTTCCGGTTCAGCATATTCTACTTATTCTAGATTGAGACTGGTATATTTGTTCTCGACTTTTCTTTTCCTAGCCATTATTTTCTAGTTTTCATAATTTCACTCTGTCCTATTTTGTGCTGTCAATATTTCAGTATTTCTTTTATAATTTTTCCTGTAAAATAAGATCTCGAACTCTTATTTTCATTCAATAGTAAGCCCAACATCGAAAGTGAAAATAAAGAGCAAATAAATCTTTTTCGGCTTGTAAATAAACATCCAATTACGCAGATCCACGTAACTAATACGTCAATACTACCTTAGAGTAAACAAGATTAACTCATTTTACATTCATTTTTTTGTTTTCTTTTGCAATGTTTTGTTTACATTACGACATAAACAAACATTTGAGATTGGGAGCACTGCAAAAGAATTTCCATCAACACCAGACTACCATAATTTGTATAAATTCTTTTTTATGTTGGCTACACTATGTGTTTCAGAAGGCCAAGTAATTCACGAAGCGGATGGGGGATCTGCGTAATGGAATAATTAATTCCTTGATTTACATGTTATGACTGTGTTTCTTGAAAGTTCTCAGCGACAGTCTAGCACAGAATCAACCATGAAGGACTCTGAGAAAGAAAAACTTTTAAAAACTGATATAGTTGTCCCGTTATCAGCGCCGCCTGGAAAGAGGGAGAAGAACAAGTTCCTCTCCCTTTTAAGGACGTTTCATCGTTGCTAAGGGTGCGTCGGTTGTTAATTCCGAGTGTCGTCGAGAGTTGTGACAACAAGCCACGCCTGCAAATACGATATCTTAAGCATAAATATTGTCAATTGGTGAACACTAACAAAGTGCGAGAAGAGCAAAGAATAAGCGTGTGCGGCTGGGTTCCCGAGCAGCCATGTGGTTCATGCTGGGTGCCAGCTCCGAGGATGAGCGCCTGGCCCTGTTGCTGCGTCGCCAGCAGCTGGAGGCGGAGGCATTGGCGCTACGCCACCGCTCGGAGCTGGCAGCTTTCCACCAGCAGGCCACTGCGCAGGCCGAGGCCTACGCCCAAACGGATGCCCAGAACCAGAGGAGGTACAAGGCGAAAGCGACGTCTAGCACGCAGCCCACCCCCACCTTCGAAACATTTGCATTTTCAGGTGATAAGTGATTTTTAAAAAGCATCGACAAGTGTTTGTTGACATGGATGAAATAATAGTATTGCAACTCGCCATCCCTACTGAAACTGACAAGTGCTCATCACCCTCCATGTGTATTAAGTTGGAATCATTCAAACAAATGAAAATCTTAATATATATTAGTTCTATTCGTCCACTCACTTGAAAGTAAAGAGAAGAGACTATCTTTGTCATAGTTTGTTTTTACTAATCTTATATGACTTACATAACCTTTTATAACCTTCTTCACGTACTGCACTCTTCTCATTGCCATGCTATGAATTAATTCCATGCAAACAAAGATTGAAGAACATTATATTTATTCAATTACATTATAATGATATAATAATAAATTAACATTAAAGACGCTTATAAATTTGTGTTATAATTAATATAAATTAATTTATATTAATATATTATTTATATATTTAAAAACATAATGCCAACATCAGAGGAATGCATGAATATTACTTTTATAGAATAGCTTTATTAACATAATTTCATGATTCTGTTTTAATTTATACAAAGAAACATATACAAATAATTCAGAGAAATAAATTGAAAATTTACTACTAGTAGTAATAATTGATCTTCAACACTATGTCATCAATTGAAGTGAAATTTATTGCAAGTGATGTAATTATTTATCATTTGTTAATAATTATTGTTACATCACTTCTCCTTGTATCAAGTTGATCCATTATACTATTGTCAATAAGTGTCGTCGACAATTAGGTAAATACTCAAAAATAATTTGATAGAATGAATAGCATTATTTCCTGATGTAATGTTGGTATCATATTTCTCAGCCCTATCATAAAGTTCCATTTATTATAAAAAATGATTGTTTTCTTTATTAGTAGTAGATCTTGTAACCCTTATCGACTTGTGCTTCAACTCACGTGTACAATAAATAACACAAACCACATGCTTGTGCAGGCGCTCGGGCTCATGCCATGGCATCGGACGTGGCCTTGGCGAATGGAGTGAATTCCGCACCCTGCCTGGATGCCGAGGGGTCTCGCGATGGCTGGTCGGACAGTTGGGCGGCGGGCGAGACGCTGGGCCTGTGCTCTCGCGGTTTGCAGCCGTCGCCCGCAACAGGACTCATCCACATGCCCGGCTGCCCCAACATCCCCGTGTCCCCAGCGGCGTGCTCGTCCCCCGGTCCCGCGCCGTCGACGTCCCAGCAGCCGCCGACCTCCGCCTCGGAGGCTCCTGCCCCAATGACGACGACGACGACGCGCACCCTCAAGACGGTGCAAACGGGACCGGCAGGGAACGGGCAGGCGCGATTGAACATGCGACAAGAGGAACTGGGAGATAAACTGGATCTGCTATTCGCGCACCAACTTCAAGCGCGGTTGCAGGTATGGCGGTAGTACTAAGTATTCTTCGGAAAGGAGAGTGTTCTATGGTACTTAAAAAATAATTTTTTAAATTTGGACGGAGTATTGTATTTTTTCCTACGTCCTAAAATATGACTTCCATAAAAAATCAGTTTCTAAAACATATTTTTGGGGCCGCTACCGAGCTTTAAAATTTACAAATTTCAATATTTTGAAGCTCGATAAAGACATTTTTTAAAATAAAGATTTAAAAATGTACTTTTTAAATCAGAATTTTATGGAAGTTTTATTTTAGACACAAAACAAAATGGAAGCGCATCCCTTTCAAAATTCGTTTAGAAGCGTCCCCTAAAATATATGGAAGTCTTTTTTAAGACAGAGAAAAATGGGAGGATACCCCGTCCAAATTCAAAAAGTTGATGTTTCAAGAACCACCCTAGTGTGTGTTCTGTTACTCTTCCCTCTCTGTTCCCGAAGTAATAAATGTTCGTAAATTGAAAGATAGAACAATTATTTGGGCTCGTTCTCAGAATTATTATAGGGCACTTAAGTTAGGGTGGTTACTGCAGCCTAATGATCAATCATTAATAATTTTCGCAATATTTTGCTTAAAAGATTTGCATTAAGGTTATTACATGAATATTTGTACTCATTTTCAATCTCATATTAAAATTTATGTATTAAAATTAATGATTTCTATATCAAATAGCTTTTAAACTGATTTTTTGATGCGACAAAGTGGTAACAAGGGGTAATGTTCAAACATAACGTCCGTTATTGATATCGAAACATAAATATAACAGAGAAAAGGTATGTTAACTCAAACATATCACGATAATGCACTTCATCTTTATTAGCTTTCGGTTAATATCAGGAGCAACGCAGGGTTTCAATTTTGAAATTCAGTCATTCAAATTAAGGTTAGTAATTTAAATGTAAATATAAATGTTTACCAACCTTGATTGAAATGTTTGATATGATAAACAAAAGGCGTTTCCGCTTAAATCTAGTTTTTTACTTCATTATTGTTTTACCACATGATGAAAATCGAAAACTATAAAATCATTAGATTCTGTATATTATTTCAGACCGTTTGATTACAAATTTTATTCATGATATCCGAATTCCTGCTTAGGTATTTCGAAATATTTGAGACTGCGAAAGGTTTCCCACAATTACATTTAACTTTAAATTGTTATAATTACATTTTGTTCAAATTTGGCACGGTAGAGGTCAAAATATCGTTAGACCAATTTCAATGGCAAAAATTTTTTCATTCTTAAAAAAGAAACCATTCTACCTAAATAAAATAATCTTATTACTTTGCACATACGAGGTTCTTTCAACCGAATTTTCCTTGAACCAATACTTCAATTCATTTGTATACAGCTTCCACACGCTAAGAACTAATTACTATTTCATTCATTAACCTATTATCGAAGATATCCATTAGCTTACATATAGATAATAAAAATAATCGAATGTGGATTTGGCTATTTATTTGTTTTCATCCAAGACGATTATAAAAATTAATTTTAATAATTGGAAATTAAATTAATTTTTTAATGTTAAGAATTCGTTTTCTCGGAATTATAGTCATTGGCTTAATGTCAATAATAATCCCCAAGCTTCCTCATATTGTTGTTCATACAGAGAAATTTCGTTTTTAACACTAATTTCAAGTAACTATATGGAGAGAATTTGGACTGATGTATCACCTCCGGTATTGTGTTCTACTTCAATTTGACTATCATTCGAATATATTGATCCAGAACATTATTTATTAACTACATTAATTTACTCAAATCTTTCGTACCTCAAGCAAAGACGCGTTATAGATTGGGATTAAGTATTTCACAATTAAAATGCCTACATTGAATAATGTATACTATTATATTTTAAAACTGAATGTTATCTTGTAGGTGCAACAGAAACAGCAGCAGATTCGCATGCAAGAGTACGTGCTACATCACATGGCTATTCCGTCGTGCGCGACCGCCGCCTCGCCGCTGACGACGCCGACAAGCACGCCACGCACGGCACCGCAACTGTCATCGCTCCCTCCCTCACTAACCCCATCGCTCCCACCATCGTTATCTCCTTCTCAACCCCCATCTCTCCCTCCTTCTCTTCCGCCCTCGCAACCAGCGTCCGCCGGCGACCAAGGACGCAGAGGAGTGCGCATCGCCGCTTTCAATGAAGCGCGTCCTCTCTCGCTTCACTTGCCTCGGACCACCGTGTACGTAGAAAAAGGAGCATCTTCCATAGCGGGGACGACAATACTCCAAGGTTCTCAAGGCACGCGGACCGCCACTATCCCTCAAACAACGCACGCCACTCAGGTGCAAACGGTTCACGTTGCTCAAGGTGCCCAAACGACTCAATCTATCCACGCTGTCCAAGTCTCCCACGGTGCGCAGACTGTGAAAACAGCACACGTTCTCCACTCGTCGCAGGTCGTCCAGGCGACACAAGCAGCGCAAATGACTCAAGTTCCCCATTCAGCTCAAGTCACACATTTCGTGCAGACTTCTCAAGCAACACAGGTACCTCAAGTTAATGCGGTTAACAAATTACATCTCCAGACCCAAGCGGGTCAAATACCACAAACTGCTCAGATGGTAACTCAGTATGGACAAACTGCTCAAACAGTCAAGACGGCGCTAACAACAAAAGTTGCTCACGTTTCACAAGCAGCGCAGATAACCCAAACGCCTCATATTTCTCAAAATACGCACTTCACCCAGATCTCACAAGCGGCGCAGACTGGCCATGCAGCGCACTTCACCCACGTTATTCATGCAGGTCAGTCATCTCAAGGAACTCAAGCAACTCATGCAGCATTTGCATCACAATCAACACATGTATCATCGAGTCAATCACCTGGTGTACAAGCACAAGTAATTCAAGCAGCACAAGTTCCCCATCCGCCAAAATCTCCTCACATAACGCAAGTCTCTCAAGTTTCCCATCCTCAAGCTACCCTAATAAGTCAAAGTAACCAAACATCTCAGATACTCCAATCTAATTTGGGACAAGCATCACATTCAACTCAAGTTGCAGCATGTGCACAAATCTTTCAATTACCTCAAGTCTCCCAAGCATCTCAAGTTTCCCAAACAAGTCATGCACCCCAAACATCTCATGGATCCCAAGCTCCTCATGCATCCCAGGCGGCGTCAGCGCCTCTTTCCCACCCACCTCAGATATCACCAACGCCTCATATTGCGAAACCATTGCAAATTACACAACCGCCGCAAGTTACCCAATTCCCAAATTCCCAAGGTACCCCAACATCTCAAGTCAGTCAACAACCCCAAACACCTCCAAGTCCCCAGGTACCCCAAATTAACCAATCGCAAAATGCCCCAACAACTCACATAACACAAACTTCTCACGCTTCCCAAGCATCTCAAATTGCACAAGCATCACAAGGTTCCCAGCCATCACACGTTGCCCAAGCTCCTCAAACACCCCTCATTGTCCAGCCACAAGGCCAAAAATCTACCGTCACCCAAGTTCCTCATATTTCGCAACCACCTCTCACATCCCAAACTCCCCAAATTATCCAATCATCTCAAATCTCCCAACCACCTCAAATTTCTCAACCTTCGTCAGTCCCCCAAGCACAAGCACCTCCCGTGGTATCGACAGCTCAGGGTGTCCTTAATACTCAAGTGGCTCAAGCATCACCAATGGTCCCACTGTCTCAAGGAGCTCAAGCACCGGAAGGAGTACAAACAAGTACCAATTTTTCTGCAGTTCCAACTTATCAAACTACGCTGACTGCCCCTCCTGCGGTTATCCAAGCAATTCAAGCGGCACCTGTTGTTTCACTAGCAAGTCCGGTAGTCCAAGCAACATTCCAATCTACTTCGACTTCCGTAGCACCACAGAGTGTCCAACTACCGCAGGTCACTCAAGTCTTTCAGCCTGTCCAGGCTCCTCAAGTGGTACAAATTGACATTCCTGTTCAAGCTGCATCAACTACACAGCCCAATGTAACTACTCAGGCAGTCCAATCATCGCCTGTTCAAGTATCACCAGTAATACAAACTGCTCAATCAGGACAAGGTGCACAAACATGCCAAATACCTCAGTCCCCTCAAGCGCCCCAAATGAACCAACCACCTCAAACATCTGATAATGTAATAAATATGGGAACTAATGGATCTCAGGGGCTCGCAAAATCCCAAGCAGATCCAACATCCCAAGGGTCACAAACAGCGCAAACATTACCAGCATCACAAGGACATTCATCAACCCAAGGACAATCTCAGGGTCATTCACAAGGGCTCGCGGCAGGTCAAGGACCCTCGACTTCACAAGGACAGTCTCAAGGACATCCTACAACTCAAGGACATCCTACGTCTCAAGGACATCCAACGCCGCAAGGACTTCCAGCGTCACAACTTCAACCAACATCCCCAAATATTCCACAATCTCAAGGTATGCCATCATCACAGGGACATCAAACACCCCAGAGGCAACCTACGTCCCAGGGACATCAAACATCTCAAGGTACGAACTCATCCCAAGAACTTCCCACGTCCCATGGTCACAGTAGCACAAGTCTACAAGAAATTATTGCTCCATTGCAAAAAGCAAGTTATCTTGAGATGCCTCCACAACAAAGTTCTAGCTACCAGGAGATTTCTCAACCAAATTTAAGTTACCAGGAGGTTCAGTCCCAGAACAATTCTAATTTTAATGAGGTATCTTCACTAAACATAAACAACCAAGAACCGCAGAAGAATAAAAGTTACCAAGAAATGCCGACTCAACACAATAATAGTTATGCTGAATCACTGACGCAATCAAATACATTTCCCATGATGCAATCAACACAGAACACTCCTTACCAAGAGATGAAACCACACCACAGTGGCAGCTATTCTGATATACAAACAACAAGAAGTGGCGGTTATCAGGAAATTCAGTCTCATCAAAACAAGGGATACCAAGAAGCTCAGTCACCCATTCCATCAAATTATCAAGAGTTACGGACTCCACACAATAGTTACTCGGATCTAACACCCTTGAATAATTACCAAGAAGTACAGCTGCAAAGTACACAATACCATGATTCCCAGTTACAACAAAATTTCTTTTCTGATGTACAAAATACGCCAAATAATCAAGTTCAGTCACCTCAAGGGAGTCATATTGTGGTTCACATTCTTACTCATCCTGATCATCCTGATCATCCTCATTGTCAAATAGCATCGATTCATAGCAATGGCCAAGAGCAAATAATTACCACTCCGACAGCCAAGATCATCGAGATACCGAATTCTCAGAATAACACTCACGAACAAGGTCTTGGGAATCAAGGAAATACGCAATTTCAGTTGCCAGCAACACCAAATGGCAACAATGATCACATTCTAGGGGCACAGAGTAACCTACAACCGGAAATAGCGGCGAGTGCGCCACAATCCATTACGTGTTCACAAAATGGGCAACATTCCATGCAGTTTGATCCAAGCCAACAACAACTAGTAAATACGGCTCAAAGTAATTACCAACAAATACCATTAACGCAAGCGAATTCGGAACACATTCAAATATCCCAGAACTCTCCGGGACAAATCCAAATACCTACAAATAATCAATCTGTTCCGAATCCAACTCCGACACTCGTTCAATCCTCTCAAAACAATCAACAACCGATCCAGTCTACCAGCGGCGTGAACAATCAAGCGCAGTTACCATCCGCGCAAAGCAGCCAGCAACAATTGCTGCCGAATTCCAACAACCAACCCCAGCAGATACCTCCGACGATGGGTGGTTCCACGCCCGTGCAACAACAGCCCGAAGCTCAACCCTTGACGTCCACCCCCGCGCCTCTCACGTCCTCCCCCACGCAGCCGCCTCCTTCGCAACCCCTTGCGTCAGCGGCGGGGCCAACCCCCATGTCGCCGTGATCGCGAACGGAAACAAGTTAAAGCCGAAGGAAAACACCGAGGAAAATGACCTCTAGAGCGTTTAGTTTCTTTCATGGAGACATGCGTCTGAAAAGGGAGATCATTTGCTTCTCGGAACATGGTAAAAGAAAGGTTATGCCAAAAATAATTGGAGACTGCATCCATACAAAAGAGGGATTGAAAAGTTCATGTAATAAACGGTATGCGACAGGACGGATAACATTTATAATAAAGGTTTTCGAAAGTTCTGTTGGGTGACGTTTCGTGACTATTCGCATTGTATTGGATATGATAATTCGCACTGATGAGAGACTTCAGCAGCCTCACAAACCCAGATGAAGATTCAGGTCAGAGTTAGCTTGGGTCGTCAAGGGTGAACTTGCATTAAATAAAGTTATAAAAAGGTGTATGGTAGTTTTAGTTTTATATACATATGTTAGTGGAGTATCATGTAATCTACAAAGTTGTGCCAATTGTAAATCCTCCATTCATAAATAATTCTTCTTAGTTTTAATACTTAAGGTTTTGTATATCTCTGATACATATATTTTATTTCTTTCTGTTGACGTATCACAGAAATATGTAATAAATCGTCTTTTTTTCACAATCTGTTACCCAGTTACAGTGTATGGATGAAACCTGTGATTACTCCAGCCAGGTATTAAATACTATTGGCATCGCATATTAGAATTTAACTTGTATATTTTTTATGAAAATTTCGTCGTTTTACAAAAGGGTAAACATACTGAACGTGCAACTTCAATTACTGCATCATAACTAAATGTCACAAACAGAAATTATTTTTCACATTAACTCTTATCGTTCTGTGAACCTACGATTTTTTCTCCTTTAAATATTGTATTCAACACGGAAACTAACATCAGTTTAAATGTGAAATTAGGAAATATTTTTGTTCCTCATCAAGTCTAACAGAAAAAGACAGTGTAGTAAGAATAATGATAATAATAATAATATATAATAATAATAAATTTATATTCAAAAAGTAGTTACAAACTGCGTATGACCACGTGGAGAAAAATAAACTACTTTACTCTCAGGATATAAGCAAGGGACCATCCCATCAATTCCGATCAAGGGCCCTAAAGCACATAGATTTCACATTTCAGCACACTCCTAAAATAAGAATAAAAGTTATTATATTAACAGAATACGTGTTATATTATTAACAGAATACCCAAAAATTGGAATTTAATAAAACAAAAAAGTTATTTCACATGTACATAGTATTATGAACTAGAGATAATTCGGAAAATATTATTTATAAATCGTAACTATTAAAATCTATAACTATTGAACTCTAAATTCGAGATTTATTAATTCAATAGATAAGAGCCACCTAGAGTTAGCCCCTAGATAAGAGCTAACAGAGCCTTTATAAAAAATCCGTCTCTATCCGAAAGAAAACTACAACACTAACTTCGCCAAATCCGAAATAAATTAATTGAATGACCTTTCTCGTAGACAATTTCTTTTTTTTTTTTTTTTTTACAATTTCTGACGTTTCAATTCTCGTTCGAGTCTCTGTCTGGCTCAATTGATATTCACAACTTTGTTATTACATAGTTACATGACAATTAAAAATAACTGTGTTAAGTAAACATTAACAAAAAAACTATAATAAGCATTCATGAATATTTAATAATTTCTCTGTATCTGTTTGTGAATTTATACAATTTGGGATTGTTTTAATATACATCTCTGATGTGTATCTTTTTTTAAATTTGTTTATCCAAAGTCTCAATATACTCTCATTTTGTGATGACATTGATATACTATTCTAGTCATTCTTGTTAATATTCCTATTATGTTCAGCAATTCTTATCTTAAGACTTGATTGTGTCTGACCTACGTAACATTCTGGATCCCCAATTTATTCTATAAACTACTTTTTTTTCATAAAATTTTTCCCATTTATCATTTTCTTTTGTTATGACACCATCTAATATTTTCTTATATCTTGTCACTAATTCTACGTTTTCTTAGACATAAATAAGTAATTTCCAGAAGAAATTGTTCACTCAAAGAGATGAAGCAGGAAGGTCACAGAAAATCGGGCACTTGTACGATTGAGAATCAATTGAGCAATTACACGATTGGTCTCCCCCATTATCAATACCAGTATGAAAGAAGATTGGGTATATCTTTATTTACTCACGGGAATCGTTTCCTCTCTTGGTTGTTAAATATTCCTATACCCAAGTACATCGAAAATAGCATTTGAATATACAGTGCATTAGAAAATATCCACGACTTTGGCTTTTTTCTAGAGGTTAAATAGTATTATATATTTATGTTCCAATATATTCTTCTATTAGTTTTCAAATAATGAAGAAATGTGAGAACTATAGCATGAACGGAAGTGATAATGAGTTCAAACTATTTCAGACGTACATTTTAAAAATAAATTATTTATTTTCTGAAAAAGAAAACCTTAGAATTATTACTTCTAGTTCTTAAGGTGAGCACTTCGAAGGAAAAATGTTCGGTTGTCAAAATAATAAATACATGTTATGCTAAACGTGTAATTTAAAAAAATTATCAAGGTTTCTAGTAATTTTTAGAATGGTTTAAATGGTAATAAGTGATTAATTATAATTTAACTCTTAATTTTTAGTTAAATGAAATCAGCTAATGAATTAACTAGAGTATGTTGGTACTATTGATGCACAATGTATTGAAACCAACTATTTGCAGATTTATCACATATATTGAAGCTAAATGAAGTCAAAATAAATTTTTTAATGCATTATGATTGAATTTACATTTCCTCAGATAAAATAATTCCATTTTTTCAATTTCATATTTGAAATTTTACATTTTTAAATTTACTTTTAAGGGATATGCTGTCATTCACAATTTAAGAAAGTCTATAAACAGTTATTTATCTACTCTCAAATATGTCCCCAAATCGTAAAATCTGCAATTCACTCAATAAAATTCAATTACTTATCTAACTATAATGAGCATAGCGATCACAAAATTTTAGGTACTTTCTTTAAAATGTAACAAGACAGATCTTACTATTTGTGAGTGACTGGAGGTCAACAGCCTTCCTTTCAACATAAATATATGTATGATTTTTTTCATTTGTTTAAAACTGTGGGTGAAATTTTTAACTTATGATTACAAGTCCAGGGATCTTCCCTGAAAAGGACAGTTTCGATTAAGTCCTAAGAACTTGGTGTCCTACTCGACCAGCAGCTCAGCTTCCTCTTGCATTAAGATATGGTCAAGTATAGAACATCCAACATTCTATGTTTTATTATTTGAAACATGCATGACTTGAAGAACCTAAATGTACTTGTTCATCTTTAAATTTCCACACCTAGTATACTGTCCTCAAAACGAGACAATGTACACTAACAACAGAATAAAATCCTGGAATTTGTTCATTACAATTTTGTGATGAACTGTAAGTTTATACCGCATAGTTTTCTAAAATTATCAACGTTTCGAGTAATTTTTAGAGTGGTTTAAACGGTAATACGTCATGGAACTGAGAAAATGAAGATGGTTTTATTTGCTCTTTAATTAACATCTCTTGAAAATTGCAAAGTTTGGAATGAAAGATAGATAAACAGGCAATTAATGCAGACATAGTATAGGCAGTTCTATTAATTTTACGAACAAATTGTTCGCAGAGCCTTTACGTAAACGGCACTTTGTATGGATTCCTTTCTGTGGCTTCCGGTAGTAATAAGGTAAGTGCACTTTTTGTTTTTTCGAATTACGGTCGTTTATAGTTTGTAAAACGTTTTTCTGTTTAACTTTTATATTACGTGCTATCATAATACTTGCTAGCTAAGATGAAAAAACTATTTTCTACATAAAAAGCTTTGGAAATGTGCTTGTTTCCATGAACCGTTACCTTAAGTTCGAGTTTTTTATTATTTTATCCTATTTATCTAAATTCTTTAGACTAAATTTTTATATCTAAGTAAAGTTACATGACTTAAGAATATAAGCAGTCGCTTTTTTTAGAAAATATGTATTGGTGTTACCTATTTATTCCTATTAAACGTGCACTTAACTAACTATTACGGGGTTTTTTTCTCAGAATTTGAACGGAAATTTTCACCACTTAATTCAAGAAGAATGTAGGTTTACATTTTTGAGACGTATAAACTAATACGAATGCAATTTAGCTAAAAAACAAAATTTTTGACACACTATCTCGGTTTTTGTCCAGGAGTGCAGTTACATATTTATTACTGGAAGCCACAGATATTAAATAAAATATTAATGAAGTATTGTAGAGAAATGAAAATTTATCTAAAAGCAAAGGAGAAAAGTGATTCATACAAAATATAAATCAAAAAGTCTTGTGGTGACAAAAACATTTGACCGGATTATCCTAAACGAATATATTGTTCATTTCCTTTTATGTGCGCGTACTTTTATTATTCATTCCATATTGCATTATACAAGGTCAACCCAAGATATTCCGCACCAATTTCAATAATGTTTCTAATCTCTCATTTCAAAACGCAACTGTACCTTCTCGTTCGGCATTTCGGAACAATTTAGGTAATAAGAAATTTAAAATATTCACATGGGTGAGGAATCCTACCACACAATTAGGCATAACTAAAATTATTGTTTTAAACGAACCAAAACATAATCGTTCTTGTATTCCATCACACGAAATCTTGACTAATGCCACTCATTGACTGTGCTTCAATACATATCTTTTAAAATCACAATATTTGTTTTTCTTCATAATAACGATATTCGTCTTCAAAACTAACATGACGAAATGGGTTAAGATTTTCTTGATATCAAATTGAAAACATTGTCTAGTTTCATTGAAGGTACATACAATGTACACAACGATATCACTTTAATATTCAATAATCCGTTCTTACTCACTCACTGCATCTGTTTGAAAATATTTACAAAGCGAGACACGGTTACAAGAACACGCGAGGCACAGTTAATAGAAGCGAGGCTCCTATTCGATCCAAATAATAGTAGTTCAACCTTTTCAAACATCGAACCATTGGTCGGCACCCATTTCATTATTTGTATCTTGCATGAGTTCGTGCAGCTTCGATTCATTGATAACAGGACTCTTCTTTACACATGATCTCCTTTCGAACTCGATTATTTCATTTCGAGGTAATAATGTGTACTCGACTTTCCTTTATGATTCTGTTTACATCTTATTACTTTATTTGTACGTATGTTTGATAGGCAGGCATAATAAAACAGTTATGTTTCAAACATAATTTCTCTAGTAAAAATAGCCATTGGTTGGCCAGTTTTATTAGGGTTGTCCAATATACAAAGACGAATGTTTTTATCTTTTATCGGTATGCAAATCTTAATCATTTGGTATGCCTTTATCAGTTATCTGAAATCGTATGAAACTTTTCAGACAAAATAGTTTACTACTTTCAATTTTTATTCGTCACATACTAACGGAAATTGACGCGTTTTTCGCGAAAGAACTATGCGGGTTAAAGTTAGGGTTTCCCATTATTTATTTTAGATTGGAGGACATCCGGGTGGGTTTTCTCTACACTGTCCGGGATTTTTAAATAAGGTGAGGAACGAAGAATAATCGTCGCGATAGTTCGGAATTTGCTAACGTTGCGTATTATTATGTAAGTTAGAATTAATAGAATAATATAATTATTAGAGAATAAGATTAATATAATTATTCTTAAAATAAATAGAGTAAGATTATTTTTGTAACCAGAGTTATCTCATGTTATGCAGAGTGTGAACACATCAGCTCTTTTATTTGAAAAACAAAATTAGAATTTTTGTTCATTAATGAGTCCTTTCTCTGGAGGATAGCGAACGACTTTCAAACTCGTTGCATTTTATAACCCACATAACAGTTAAAATTTTCCGAGGTAACCACATTATCTATTTCGGTTACATCATATACTACCCACTATGTTTTAAGACCCGTTTTAACACGAAATCAATTCAGCTATTTTTACCTCTTCCACAAAGTGGAGGAATGAACAAGATTACGTGAAAAGATGGGTATAGAAGGTTTGTAAATTTCAAGATTCCTTTTCACTGAACTACGGTTTCCTCAATAACGAAACTGGAACGCGGAGTCGTTTGCCAGTATCGATATTCAAATGCCAGCAGTGGAGAGCAGAGATAAAGATTTCTCTCATGCCATGCCTCACTGTTCAGTCACAAAGGAAAATGAATTTTTCCGCTCCATTAATTCCTTCAGGCCCAGTTTTGCAAAAATTAATGTCAAAACTTTTGAAGAGACGTTAATTACTCCCCCGAGATCACGAAACGTACTAATTAATCTCGGTTTAAGTTAATAAATCATAAGATGTCATTTAGAAAATAATATTCTTAGGAAATTATACGAATGTTGTTGGGTTTTTCCCTCTAGTTTTCTATAGTAGTTTGCACAGATTAGACCTGAATAAAACACTATTATTAACTCGGTGAATAGTCGTAATTAGTTTATCTTGTGCGCATACGCATTGTAACGTTTACCCTACCCTCATGAAAGTTATGTCTAGGTTTCTCGGTGAAAAACAGTTTATTGTGCTCTTGCCAAGTGCAGTTGAAGTCCGCCGTTCGCTGGGAAATGCTCAACTCAACCAGCACGTACAACTTTACAGAAGGCTTGACCTTAACTTGGAGATCCAATTTCAGAAGGAGTAAATGGTAGAAATACGTATTACAGAACACGAATAAAGGAAAAGTATAACACATCAAGAGTGGATTTTGAATAAAATATTTTTCAGAACGATCAGAAATTAAAGTTGGATAGAACATAACACGTTAAAAAAATTCTGGTTCGCTCCTACGACAGAATTTGTAGCATTTCAGCTATTACACACAGGATCACCATTAGTACCAAATTGGAGTGACAAAAAGATTTAGGGTTCGCATCCCATGTGAGAGATGAATGACTGTGTAGGATATACGGAATTCAGTTCATCACCTTCGTATCTCCGTATTGCATCTTGCATCATTGGGTTGGCAGCAACAACAGAATGCGGTTACACGTGTCGAATCTCAAATCATTGTTTTACATCCCATTTCAATACTTAATGCAAAAAATTAAACATTCCGGAGAAAGAAAAGAAGGGGGAGGGGAGGGCGGAAGAAGAATGGACTATGATTAAGATTGTTAAGAATGTTCGTTTTGAATGTTTGTGGAGATTATCGATTTTCAATTAATTAAAAATTTTTGCTTCCTTCAAAATGATAAAAATGTAAACCGTCGGAGAATCGCTTACAACTCGTTTTGTTATAATGAATAACCAGTTTCAATTAATTAAATAGTTTTTGCTTTGTACAAGATGAGATAAAAAATAAACTATCTGTGAATCGCTTACAACCATTGCCGTACTGCTTCTCATTGAAAATACTTCTCTAATAAAAAGTAAGTATCACGTATAAATTTCACTACTCATTTTAAACTCACTAAACGCAATAGAAACCAATGAGATAAATAATAAGGATGTCATATTACAAAAATTAATAGTCATATTACAAATATATTATTTTAATTTTCGTGAAGGGTAATTTTTTCGGGAACGTAATTGTGAAAAGGATTTCGCAAATGTTGATAACCGTTTTTTAAATAAAAATTTAAATAAAACTAGGTTTAAAGACTGGGTTTCAAAAAGAAAACTTTTCAGTCTCGACTCTTATTCTCTGGTCGGAACCCCCAGAAACATAAAGAATAAACAAAATAGTTTTATCCGCAAAAACAAGCTACAAAATAAGGTTTCTTCCGCAAGAAAAGCGAAAAAATAAGTTTCTTTTGTAACCTCTCACTGTGTTATGACAATGAATAATCCTATCCTGAACGAAAATTCTTTGTTTACGCGAAGGAGAATGATGCTCGGAGAGAAACGTACGCGTCGTAACTCAGTTTCTTATCCACTGACTTAAAAACAGGTTCTCATCAAACTATGGAAAGATTGCTTGACAAGTTTCTTTCAAAACACGGATGAGTTAACCTCAGATTCCCATAACTGATTTTAAAGATATATTCTCACAAATAGAATTATTCCACCCACTTCACACAAAAATGGGAAGTATCGCATCCCCGTAAAATAAGAATCGAATTTAGAATAACTCACTTTCGGGGACCATTTAGAAATTAATTGACATTAGAAAGAATTTGAGGCCATAATCCATCGAGTACGAGTGTATCATGTAAATCAGAGTTCGTCGAAGTTGTAAACTAAAAAAAGAATTGTGAAATCAAAAATTGCTTTTTTTCGGTTTGTTCGCCTTGATGAAGGTAAATCTACCCAGTCTAAAAAGGACCAATCTGTGGTCCGGGTAGACTTAGATATTTTATATCACGATTGTTACATTGAAATGCAAACTGTATTCTGTGTTCATCCAAAAATTAAGAATTATTTCTGAAGATAGTACAAACTTGATATTTTGTACATACCGGTTATATTTTTTATACTTGATGTCGTAATCCAAAAGATTATATCTCAATACCTTTGACCATCATGTGGTTAAGTGGACTAGCAGACCTGATGACCTGAACCTCGCTAAATCGTAAAATAACAGGTCGTCACGTCGTAAATAATAAATAATTAATTTGTTGAGTTCTACACACTCCAAAATGCAATTCGATTCTCCAAACTCCCATATGCCCGGACCTCTTTTTATCGAGAAAAAACTAACGGTTTAATGAGGTTATAGTACGATCAGATACATAAGTATCATTTAATCGCGCATGACAAAACTTTATTGTGTCGGTTTGTTGGAGTCAGCTACGTATCGATGAGACTGAAAGGGCTAGAGCTTTGATATCGAGTTGGCACATTTTCAGTAGACGGAGCCGATAAGACTGCCACTACTACCTATCTGTAAACACTGTCTTGTATTATTAAAAAAATATCTCTTTCCACCCGTTGGCACGTCGACTGAGCCCATAGATCTACCCATCTGAAGCGCCGTGGAACCCGACAGCTGCCTCAGCATCTTTTCAATTGTCGCTACAGCTATCTCTTACAGGCATCTTCATGTCATATTCCCAACCCTATCTCTCGATGGAGAGACAAGACAGGAAAACAAACTGGAGCTCAAGGGGAAAATAGCGTTCTTTGGTGTTGGTGGTTTGCGGAGTTGACCTGACCCTAGGCCAACCAGATAGAGCAGAACATCTCCGGAGTGAGATCGGATTGTAAATTTGCCTCTCTGTTTACGTAGTGAGGGTGACAGAGGCAATAATAAGTCTACGGAAGATATTATGCAGTAAGCGCTCGAAATAAGTAGTTGCAAGGGAGCATGGGGTAAAAACTCCAGCATGAGTAATATGCAGCGATTTTTTCGAAATTCGATATTTTTTGTTGGATGTTAGGCACCTAGTGCTGAGACATTATGAGCCAGTACTTCGTAGTTTGGCAGGCGTGTTATCCAGGGGGCTTCGGTGAGGACCTCCGAACGCTTTCTTCGAAATATATAGATTTTTCTTTATTTTTTAAGCGTACTTTTGTGTCAACCGCGGATCACCGGGCTTCGAAATTCGGTACATGCGTTCTCTAAGGTGGGTCCAAGAGTACTAACCAATGATATTTTCGAAATTCGGTTTAGATTATGTCAATGGCGATTTAGAAAAACTATTTGAACAAAAATTAATACTTTCACGAACGGAAAGCATCGAATACTTTACTAGTAGAGTAAGAGCAAGACCAATGCCTCCCTCCAATGGAACATACGCAATGCGCCAGAACCACAGTGATTCTAAGATAATCGGTTTCAGGACAACTGCGCACCGAAGTCTTTCTGCCATAAGAAAACGACCCGCTGCGACGTTCTGTCCCCCAGACGTTCTATCCCTTATTTTTGTAAGACCTTGTTTACACAGGCTTATGTCAAATCTTCTCCTAGATGCTAATCATTCGCACGTGTAAACAAGTTTGCTTGGTTAGAATTAGGAGCAGGTACAAGTTAATAGAAAACCTAATCACAATTAACTAAACGAGAAGTAGCTACCCCACCACGATTCGTCTACAGGTGCGGCACATAAATAGACAAGCAAGAGTTTGGTACTTATAGAGTTTGTCATTTAAATAGTTACATCACTATTAAGTAATTGAATTGAACGTAATTATGCCATTGGAGAGACTTTTTTCCGAAACAACCAGAACATTCTTCCAGGAATTTAAAGCATATGGATGTTTATGCAACCGAAAACAGCCGACAAACTCGCCAGATACAGTATTCTAGAAAGTCATTAAAGAAATGCACATAACTGGTTTCGGAGTTCCTGGAGCAGAAGAAACCGGATTTCTGAAAACTAAATGCTTTTAACTACCATGCAAAGTGTAAATGAGTACTTGTAACTTGTCAATAAAGCAATGACGTGTACTAATGAGACGTAGTAAGTTCGTGTAACCTCCTCATTATGTGCATCTCTGGACGTCCAAACGTGGGATACAATTTGTACCGAGAATAATCTTGAAATAAGTCTTTAGTAGATTACAACCACACCATCAAAGATAGTATATTGTTTCTTCAATCGTCAAACATTTAACAGTAGTTTATTTTACAAAGTAAAATGAGAAAAAAAATACTAAAATCACGAAATTACAGAAGTTTCTTGATATTATAGTCTTATATTGTGATGGAACATTTGAAACTCATCACTTATTTTTTTACATTTTCTAAATATATTTTTAATATGTGATCATGGTAGAATTCCCATGGTCAGACATAAATGTCCTATGTCTCAGGTGCCCAGAGGACACTAAAACATATTGTTAATATTTATAATGATTCAGGATATATGAACTAATGCTTTTAACGGAATTTTAATTTTCTATTACTTCTCTTCATCAACGAAGCAAGAAAACCCTTACCGCAAGACGCTTCTCCACTGCATAATGATCGGCAAGTTACGTCTGTAGAACACTGAAAGAAGATTAGGTTGTCATCGAAGAAGCTTTGAAATGTCTCGAAGGAGATATACTCTGCAATGAGAAACTCGAGCAAAAGAGGTATCCTCAACAAGCTGCAGAGACTTGAAACAGCGTTCATGACACAATCTTAGGGAATGGTGTTGCTCAGATTACAACAAAAGAAAAGTACACGCAAAACGTAGAAGTTGTTTTGGAAGTTGCCGAGTTCTTCAATCCCTGTCAAGTTGGAACTTGTTAGAACTGCGCGAACTGTTTGAACTGACAAAGTGATTCAGGGAAAGGATCTTCAACATTTCTGAAAAGAAAGTCTACGAACGTGATGAAAATCTTCAGTTATTTTTCAATGTGATGATCGTAATGCTTAAGTTTGTTTACGTGGGTGTGACAACTATCGAATAAATGTTTTTTAAGGAGAGTTGCAAATCTTAAAGCCCCATGTCAGTGGAGTACAAAGAGTTCGATAACAAAATTTTGGACATTCTTATGAACGTGGAGATGAGGGAAAAGACCTTTTGATTTTCAAGAATGATCTGGAACACGCACTATGCAATGAATTTGTCTATCTAAAATCTCACATGACTGATTGCAACGAAGGGGTTAAAATCCCTTCAACACTTTCCAAGCGAATGAAAAAAGGAAAAATCGCTACAAAGCAGTACATCCATGCGTTGATTCTTTATTCAGCATTTTATTGTCAGCACGCGTAAAATACTGAATGGTCTTTATAAGCTAAAGTGTTAGGGAAGATATTGTAGAAGGCATTTACGAAGATGAAATTAGATGGAATATTTTATGGGTGGTATTGAGCAAATTTCACAAAAAATTAAATAAAAATATGTTGCTCAAAGATTGAATTAGGATCGAGAAAAATTGATACAAATCAACTTTTGGAGAGTCGAGAAGGTGGAGAATTATGTACTTATGTATTTTTGGCAATTTGTTGGGTCTGGTGATACTGTTGTTTGTTAGAGTGATAAAAGATGGTAAAATAATGTTACCTTTATAAATAAGAGAAACCTATTATACATCGCATGGTATAATAGGACTCTGTTCCATTGGTTAATCAGGGATTTTAAAATGATTTATTACATTTCGCTTTCTTCTCTCTCTCTCTCATCCGATGTGAGCGTTACAGATGAAATTACAAATACTTCCTGCGAAACAAATTGGCCTCGACGAGCGAAATGTTATTTCAAAGTCCAAATGCGTTTTCATTTTAAAACCTTCATTTCCTCCATGCCATTCAGTAACTCAACTGCTTTAATTTGTTCATTTATTCTGACATTTTTACGATCCAGAATACGAATACATGTTCGTATTCCCTCGAATAATTTTCAGTAATTTGTATTAGGGAAACTTCATATTGATTTCGTCCACTTTTCTTATTAAAGTTGTATGTTGTTATTGTTAATATTTATATGATAAAAACATATTTAATGGTGTAAAAAAAGAATTTTCCATTTCGGTGCGAAACTTTGAGTCGAGATATAATATTCCGCAATTCAAATTTGTAATTTATAGTTATTAATTTAGTCTATGAAATTCAGTATTGAGTAAAGAAGATGGTACAAAACTCGTCATGCATCCTACGATTGTTGGTCATTGTTTTTCTGGAAACCAACTTTGCCCGAACATTATTCTATTTTTTGGGCGTAATATTACATTATTAATAGAGAATTAAGAAGCGTCGTCCTTTAAAATACTTGTAAAGTTGAAAAATCACGTCCTTTGATTAATTAAATCGACTTTTGTAATGTTTAAAAATAAGATAAATACTGCTCATTTTATCCGTATCAGCGACGTTTGCCGTTCCTCTTTAACTGCAGTGCGTGTTTAATCCACTCCATTTAAATTGAATGTATTCTACGAAAATAAAGCATGCTCGCTTTCCATTATAGGACCACTCGATGGTTCCAGTGATTTATTTTTGAGCATATGTTACATTGCTTTTACATGAATTTCCTACATTATTTTAATTTGATTTCCAGGAATACACATAAAAATAATTTTATATTCTACTTTCAATTTTCTTCTTTATTTTTTGTTCAACTGATAACATAAAAAATGCAAAGATGTTCGTAAAATGATTCTACTCGTCCTCTTTTTTTTTACAGAAACAATATTTGAGTAATGGGCATCATGAAAGTGAATATTTCTATGATCAATAAACATCGATTTTTTGCCTCTGATTTTTCCAATACGTAGTTGAAAATCTGAGTATTGACCCAATATCATAACTAGTCCGTTCATATTCATTTCCCATTGGTCGTATTACATTGCGCTTTTTTTCGCGCACCACATGTCATGAATGAACACAACAATCTTTCCGTTTCCTCGAAACCACGCCACCAAGTGCCCATCCAAGAGAGAGGACTCGCGACGCATCGATTTCGTGGAACCTGTGGCGTCAGTCCGCGCTTTCCGTAGAGAGACGAAGGATGGGTCTGCGCGCGGGGGCGGGGAGGGAGCGAAGTGACGAAGGCGGCGATGCCTACCTGCGAGAGCGGGGCGCGGCGCCAACAGCACCAGCAACCCCAGCAGCGAGAGGAGCGGAGGCTGCAGCAACAGCGCCCGCGACGCAGACGCCGGTGGCCGGGGCGGCGGCGGTGGCGGCGCCCGGCCCATGGTGCGAGCGGCGAGCGACTGCGGGTGCGGCCGAGCACTCGACCGCCGCCGCCGCCGCTCCAGCCGGCGCCGGCGCCGATGCCCGAAGCCCCTCGCGACCCCGCACACGCCCCGCGGCGGCACACGCGTCGATACGCTCGACGCCGCCATCGTCTCCGCCACCGCCGCGTGACTCTCCACCCCAACACCAAAGCATTGGCACCAGGTGCGACGACGGTCGCCGAGGCGGACGGTGCTAAGATCGATTAATTATTCTGCTGTCGCAAGGTAAGTGAATTAATGAGATCGATTAGGTCCCCAAGGAAGATGTGGTAATTGGATTTTTTCTGGACCGCAATCGAATTTCCTTATAGCATTTCGCTGCAAATAAATATTATTATGCAAGACATAAAAAAATGTATTATATATTTCAATCCCTTAAAAAAAATCGAGATGCACACATCAGAAACTACACTGAAACAATTCAAAAATATTTGTTAAATTTTTACAAAAATATTCTCGTAGTATTTAATAGCAGTTTCATTTACAGGTATTTCAGTAACTATATCTCGGTATATTTATTATTAACGGACAGAAATTGACTCTAACAAGAACTATTTGCAATCACGATTCAATAATAGAGTATATCGATTGACGTTTACAAAAAAAACAAAAGAAGTTTTTCAATACTTAGGGTGAAACTCTGCTTTTGTACCCATACTGAAGATCCGACCCCGGGTGCAGCTAACATTTACTTACTAACAGTACGAGTGACATAAAAAAGCATCGGCTCAGTTTCATTCCAATAACATTGCAAGAATTAACTAGATATATCTTACTTAACATATTTATAATACATAATGTTAAATAAACTTGACCAACAACCTACCCGACTCCGTCTGAGTCATTTAGCATCTATTTAAATTCTAGTCTCGCAGGAACGCCGCTTCTCGACGAATTTTGCACAAAGAAACATGATGTTTATGAAACTGGCAAAAATATTCTTCTAACTCAAATAGAACGGTATGGCGCATTTTACATTATGAAACGCACCCAAGAGACTTTATCAATAATTTAATATACGTGAATTGGTGCAACGCAGAAGAATTTTTTAAAATCCTTTCAAAGGTTCTCATAATCGTGACCAATGGATTGCAACGCTGGATGTTCTAATGCCAGATTCCAATTCAAGACGATCTCAAGTCATACATTGATAATCTAAATTCCCAACTAAGGATTTCATAATGCATTCCGAATTCCAGTCAATGTTGTAAGTCCTTTCCCCGCTCGTATGTTTTCCATAAGTTAATTCCCATTTATGGTACGACTGTATCTTTTGGGGTAATTCCCCTCAAAGCAACCAAATTTTCTGAATACAGTTCGGAAAACACGCAAATTTCACCCCCGAAATTTTTGTAAACCTTTATTTAGGTCTTTAAATGTTTTTACTCTTTTATTAATTGCATTAATATTCATAAAACGGTTTGTGTTTGTCGAGACTGAATTGCTATAGTGTCACTCTAGATTCATAAGAAGCTGTCTTGTTCACGAAATTCATCATCCATGCGTGTCAACCACTCTTCAATAAGTAAATATCTTTCAAGAGTTTTTGGAATTATCCGCGCAGCGACAAAGACTAAGTCTTAAAGTACAGCTGCCCGTCGCGGGCATTTTGCCTGTGAGCGCATTACGCGGGTATGAGAAGGGCAAAGTCGCTTTCCTTTATCAATAACACAGCGCCGATTGTTTCGTTCGTCAGATAAGTGGAGAAGTATCTCGAACAAGAACACCTCGCAATAGAATTTAGAGATGATGTAATACAGTGAATCGTAACTGAATTGAATATACAACTGAAGGTTTTGGGATTCGTCAATCAAAGATATTTTACCTGAAATGGCAGTGTGGATATTTTTGTTGCTTTCAATCAACCTTTTCTTTTCCTCGGCCTCATGAATTTCTTTCCTTTTTATTTATTTATAATTATATTTGTTCCCCTTTATTTTTGTGATCAATAACGCTTTTTATTTTTTAGAACAGTCTAAATTAATTGAGAGGCTTGATCATTTAAAACTAAAAATTACATACGTGGAAGAAAAAAAGATGCTAGGCTAACACGTTTGTAAAATAAATAAATGCTAAATAAATGTATACGAAAATTTCAGGGATGAAATTTGCGTGTTATCTGAACTGTATTCAGAGAGTTTGGTTACTTTTGAGCGGAATTACCCCAAAAGATACAGTCGAATCACAAATGGGAATTAACTTATGAAAAATTAATGTGAATTGTAGGCGAATTGTAGGCAAATTGTTTTCTTAAATTTTCATGCAAAAGCTTAATGTTGAGTAAAAACAGAAGCGTCCGAATAACACTCATAATCATAAGTACGTAGAACATTCCATCTCAAACTGTTATTCTCAGTAAGTTGTTAATCAGAACATTTAAACCTGTTTGACTCGGTGAGTAGCTCTTTCTGAGTTATATCCCATAACTCCTGCTTCATATCCTAGAGGGGAGAGTGGTAACGCTTGAGTTTCTATCCCCTCCCCTTTCTCCTTCAATGCTGTCCACAGGTGCCCAAAGCGTTCATTGAAGAGCAAATTGCTGGCCACCTCTGGTTTAAAGCTTCGAAATTTGGCTCATGTGTTCTCCAGGGTTGATCCGTGTGGACTTTCGAACAGCGGAGCGACGAGCATAAAAATTCACATGCGTTAAGATGGAGCATTTTTTCTTACATAGTACTTCAATGGCGATTTACAAGTGATAGTTGTACTTTTACGCTCGCAAAGCAGCAGGTACTCAGCTAATATTAAATAAAATTAATTCATTATATTCTTTTATCATGCAACTGCTCAAGTACTTTTAATACAGATTTTTTTAAAATAATTACTTTCCTGTATATTACCGTTTTTTATTATTTAAAATAGTTTATTTTCATCTGTTCGTAAGTCGGACGTAGTCGTGTACGCGAAGCACAGAAAACCTGAGGAGAATCGTCGAAAAGACGTGCGATGTGGGGCGGTTTGTGTGTCTAACATAAAGCGAATAGAAGAGAACCTAACACAGGGAAAAGTGCATCCATCGTTCGGCAATGTTATCCTTCTATGCACGTCAATGATTGTAACAGTAAAATTACTGCTCGAAATATTTATTTATGAAGAAGAGGGTAAGTGCTCAAAAGGCGGGCTGAAATCGTATATACTCCTAAAGATATAACACAAGTACATAAGGCGGTGTGTGTTCTTGCTGATAATATCCATAGTTGTTTATTTTCTGAGTTGATCCGCAAATGGATTAAACAGATTTTGGACATTATTAACAGCTTGGTGAAAGAATCGTGTTATGAATGTTTGTTTCCGCATTGTGCACCATACATCAATCTTGAAATAATGTATCGGTTGTTCACTGAACTGACGGGAATTTAACGATGCATAATGCAGCAATTTCTGTAAAGGGGCAGTTTTCCTGTTCATTAACAAGAGTCAATTCTGAGTAAGGACTACAATTCTTTTCCGGGCTACTATTTTATCTTGCCTACCCTGTATATAAATCTCCTTAAAAGACATTGAGGTGACCGAGAGGTTGGCGCTCCCTTTCCACCTTGCTGAACATCTCAAACAGATTGATCGCTTCGCTTTCGCCGGAGTTCGTTGACGTTTCTACACTCATTGTTTGAAATATTCGCTTTGTTTGTCTTCGCTCAAGACCCAAACATGGCATTCGCCACCTGCAAAGAATTATACTATTACCTACTAGTTACAACATCTACAGAATATTTAACGAACTTTATTTTCTATAGTTACAAGTTATTTAGTTGTTTTTTTTAGTTATTTCCTAAAATCGCTAATTGATATCACACAAAACTCGAGATTAATAACAACAAAAATAATGGCACCAAATACAGCCGCCCCTAAGTCCATGGGCTATTCAATTGGTCTTACACAATCACTTAATTTTGCATGTTATTAATTCAGCATCACTAGCTCTTTTTGGTGGCTTACAGTACTTGAAATTGGAGATGTTCCGATCGTCGGGTATCTCAGAACATCCAAACGATAATAGAAATTATTATAATGGTTGCTATGCGAGTTTTCGCGACACCATATTAACTGGTGCATAGTATTGCGACATCGGATTAATACAATATCGGATATCCGATCGGTAGTATCGGGCGTAAGGTATCTATATGTCGCAGCCCCATTGCAAAATTAGCGCTTTATGAAAAGCCAGTCGATATCAATGAAACTATTATTCTATAGAATGGCTGAAGATTTTCAGCCTCTTTATAAAGTGCCCGACCTTCGTCGCCTGTTAATAAAACGTACTACTTATTTGTTATATGACAGCCAGTTTATAAAGAGCTCTCTCGGCCACTAGATAATCGAATAGAGAGTTTTCGGCTTCTCAATAAGAATTATTGCATCCACAGGAATATATTTAGAATAAGGGTAACAATTTTATAATAATGGCTTTAGTATTCAAGAAAAAACTCGTAATTAACACGTTCCAATTTCAATACGAACTTTTTTTTCTTTCAAACAATTAACTACAATTGTACCTTTTTAACCCTCAAATGGTGCACTTGTTTTTATTGTCTCTTATATTGTGAATGTAAATTCCTATCGATTTTCTTTCTCTTTGGGGCTTTTGACACCCCAGTGCAGTTATTAAGAGGCGATTTGAAATAATATATTTTCAAATGTTGAGAAGAGCAACAATTATATAATACTTAACATTTTAAATAATCAAATTTCTATAAAAAATTAATTTTGAGAATGCTGAAAAGTAACAAACATTGAATAAGGAAAATTTTAACTTCTACTTATATAGTGTAATGAGATTAATATTTCAATAGAACCAATAACTTTATGGTACAGATTCCCTAAGTCTTCCCTATATTCCATTCTTATGGATTTGTTCTCAAACAAATAAATATTAAGCCTATTGTTAAATTATCTGTACATAAATAAGTGACAATGTTTATTGTTAAGCTGTAATTATTAGATTCTTGTAAACTTTTAAATATTACTGTAGACTTTTTCTGTATTTTGTGAATTTTTTTTATACTACCCACAAAGGCAGATTCTTATTTGACAATTACCATAAATACTTTTTTAAATCCTTAGACATCCACCAATTTTTTCCACGTACTTATCCTCATATCATTAATTAGCAACTACTACATACAGTGTTATTCACCTTCTTCCTCATTCATGAATACAAAGAAAAAACAGAGACAATTAATAAATTTATATGATGGAATAGTTTTTAATTAATGAAATGAGCAAAAGTACGTGGAGAAAAATAATAATGAATTTATTTAATTCAATGGTACATGTTTACTCAGCCTGCCAGGATCTATCCTGGGGTTGAACCAGTCGGAGAGAGATGCTGACCACATCTCCTCCTTCTAGTGCCGGGGTCAAGAAATCGCGCGTGCTCTACCCTCCGCAAAGGCCAAAGCCCACAAAGGGCTGTAGTGCCAGATAAGAAGAAGGTACATGTCTAACTCAATAGGTATATGTTTAAGGATTTTAAAAAGTATTTATAGTAATCAGTATTTGTAGGTAATTTTTAAATGCATTATCATTTAATTTACATTTTCTGCAATAAAATAACATTTTTTCAAATTTGCATTTGTTTTTTAAATTTAATTTGTATTTTAACTTTTACATTTGTTATTTACTTTTAAGTGATATGTAGTCATTTACAAATGTAAGAAGTCCATAAACAGTTTACTATATACTTTGGAATACATCCCCAAATCGAAAAGTCTGCTCATAGAGATTCAATTAATCATCTACTCGGACACAATGAGCATAATGATCAAGAAATTTTAGGTGCTTTCTTTAAAATGGATTACAAGACAGACATCTTAGCTATTCATAAGTGACTGGAGGTCAACAGTCTTCCCCTCAACATAAATATAGGCATTTTTTCTCTTTTTTGTTTAAAACTGCAGGTGAAATTTCTAACTTACGATTACCAGCACCATAGATCTTCCCTGAAAAGGACAGCTTGAATTAGGGAAATTGGTGTCCTATTCGACCAACTGCTCCACTCCCATTTGCATTTGGATATTGTCAACTCCAGAATACACAGCATTATAGGGTTTATTAATCAAAATACGTATGACTTTGAAAACCTAAATGGGATTGTTTATCTTTTAATTTCCACACCTTATTTACTGTCCTCAAATCAAGTCAATGTACAACAACAACAGAATGAAAATCCTGGAATCTGTTCAACACTGTTTAGCGAAGCACTATATGTTTAAATCCAACACTTTTATGGATCATTTTGATTTTGATTCTGGTCCACAATTGGAAGCCCTAAAATTCCCAACAGTTCACACTTCACAAACTCATACGGTGACTGATTTTTAAAGCTCTTAATGGCTTAGTGGTACAATTCAACGTCTCTTCAAGATAAGAGATAATCTGTACAGCTTACAAAACCCCTTCTTAATTGAAGTCAACCATAGGACAGGAGTGAATATTTGGTTAATATTCCAATAATTAGGCTTTCTAATAAATGGAATAAGCTTACATTACAGATTTGCTTCATCAACAGCCTCTACCAGTTCAACAAAGAAAAACAAAACCTACCTTATGGTAAACTAATAACAAAATTAAATATTTGTTTGCAATTAGAGATAGACCTGTCATGTTATATTGAGTATTGACAAACCTTTACCTGTATGTTTTGAGGTATTACCATACTATGTTAAGATATATATTAATATTTTAGATATTGTTTATCATATATTTTTATTATTTTGTTATCTAAATTTATGCATCAGTTATAAGAAATTTTAATTGGATTTTGTCCATATTAAACTTTGTTTTTTGTTATAATTTGTTATTACTTGATCACCTGACAAAAGCGTAAACCCATGAACGTTTTTTTAATTCAGGTGTTGAGAAACAAACAATAGAAAGTTAATGAAAAAAATGACTTGCACATTTCTTATGGCAAGAGAAATAATCCAGAGTCATAATACCCTCTAAAAATGGAAGACTGTTTTCCTTCATAACACATTAAATTTCTTTCCACAGCACTGTAACATTACATTACTACCAAGAAAGGTTGATGCATTTTCTCAAAGAGAGTTACATGTCATTTCCTACCTCAAAAATATTTTAGACATGGATAAGCTCTCAGGTGGATTAGGATCAAAGTATAGTTTTGATCCATTCAAAGACATTCAAATTTTTAAAAAATAGTACACTGAAAT
The DNA here is from genome assembly GCA_002313205.1 of Laupala kohalensis. NCBI lineage: Eukaryota > Metazoa > Arthropoda > Insecta > Orthoptera > Trigonidiidae > Laupala > Laupala kohalensis. Next base: position 124,027 of record NNCF01132083.1, read on the forward strand.
TAGACGAAAAACAGGTCTTAAGGGAAATAATTTGTAAAGTTTCGAAATTTGGCAATAAGGTGTAGAACAAAATACTGTTAACGGCTATTAACTCTCCTCCAAATTTTACAGAGCTACACACCTCTAAAAGCCACCCCTAATGAGCACATACGCAATTTTTATGTTTTTGACACAAAACGATTAGGTTTTTTAGAAAGTTATTTATATAACAAAATGTTCCTCATTAAATTTCCTACAAAAAAGATAATAAACATTTTTGAGTTATGTCCAGTGGTTCGTGCATTCCCTTCAATCATGAGGTAGTTTTCAAAATTACGATTTTTTCATCGTTCTTTGGATGAAGAAATGATGCTTTTGGCATATTAGAACCTCGAAGGACCTATGTATCAACATTTAGTCAACACAACGAATATTTCATCAAGTATTCCCTGCGCGCGATTTGGCGCTTCAAAATGTAAGTTTTCTTTAACTGGTGCATGGAACATTCTATTAAAATTAAAAACAACTGTTTTAACCCATTTTCAGCCAATGTTGCAGAAACGGAATACCAAATTATTGTACCGATTTTTTTCATGAGGTTTTTGAATACATTTTCGAGTATTTTAATCTGATTGCATATGCATTTCAATAATTACCGGGCTATTTTTTTAAGTACCACTATTCGAAAAAAGAAAAAAAGAATTATGAACAGTAGTTCTATTCATGACTTCTCAAAGCGATATTTATATTTGTTAGAATAACAATTGAAGAAATTTTTTGAGCTTATTAGTTTTTTCAAAGTCCTGATTCATTATGTGCGATATATGTACAAATTACATTACACATATTTTTGATTTAGCGTTTTAGCATTATTGGTGCTGTGAGTTATCTTTTCCCCATAGGCAGACTTCTGCGTACTGACGTGAGATATGAAGAAAAGACCGATTTCTACATACTGAGATCTGCGAAGTCTCTTGTGATTTTTCTCGCGGAATTCTTCATAGCAATCATATCATTGTGTAGAGGATTCTATTTTCTCCTCTAACAATCACCACAATTCTGTTTTATGAAATCGGTTTAGAGAAATTTCATAGCAACTTCTTTCAGCTATGTATAAAATACTTTTCCGTGTATTGATCGATGGATGTCAGAGGCATGCATCTTTTAAAAAGAATAATAGATTACGGGTTATGAAAACGAAAAAGATACAATACAATTTGTAGTAATATGAAAAATTAAAAAGGAATCTCATGCAAAATATATCGAAGCACCCCATTACTAAAGTATGTAATATGTACATATTGTTAACGATGAACGGTGCCACAAAAATTTAGGAGCTTCTACAACAAATTGAAATTGGACTTTTACACTCTTCATGGAGTATTATTTACATTATATTAGAGTAGAAATCTAAATTTTAAATTATTTTATGAATAAGAAACATTTTTTTTCAACTTTTCTCTTCTATTTGCCTTTAATGGGTCCAGCACAAGTACAGCGCACATTGTAAGTATTATTCTCTGGACAAGAACGTTCCACAAATATATGATAATTCATGATTGTGAGTACAAGATTTAATGCAGCGTTTAATAAAATAATAAATATATTTTTATGGAAGTTAAGAGCAACGGATGGAATATGTATCCTTTGTGCAAGACCTCTGCTAGAAAATGACGCATATGAGTTCCAAAGGACCTCATGACTTTGATTGCATCAAGTAAACATCGAGGAAACGGGAAACATGTGCACTTTGAAACAGTAAAAAGCATCGAGCCGTATGATGTTATGCCTAAAATATTACACAAGAGAAAGAAATATAGTTTGTTACCTCTAAGAAATGACAGTCAAATCAAAAGTCGAAACTGAACTCGCACTGCATTCTTTGGAGTCGTTCGAATTCAAAAGATTGTTTATTTTGCACAGAAAAATGTATTACAGAGATAGAGTAAAATGAGTAAAAAAAGTGCCAAAAATATTTGAAGTTCGAACCTTAAAATTTAAAGAAACAATTCATGGACATGTAACAAGAAAGATCGGATTTGTGGGGTAAAGAAGTTGCTTCTCGCAACCATAGTTATAACTAAATTCCTTTTGTATTTTAAAATTTATACATTGTCTTCCTTCAGTATACCTGTACTTAATTTATAAATGTATTTTTGCAAGTATTGAAGTTAAGCACTACAAACCGGCTGTTGTAAAATTGATAGAAGTAATGTGACAATTGGGTGAAAGGTGTAGACTCCCCTCCCCGCGGAATTCAGAATTCCAGGGTTCTGCTATGATGCTACCCTTGGGTGGCGCCCCTTAGATGTTGGTCCACCCAAGCCCTCTGGATATTGGTCTAAGTTACCCAGGCCAGGTCTGTTTAGTTATAAAGTATCAAAAACTCTACATTACAATAGTTTTACACTTATAAATGTGAAATCAAAGGTATGTGATTCCTCCTTTTGTAATTTCGAATTTTACCCCAGGAATGGCTTATTGCATAAAACTACGCTATATAAATGTGCAAATCTGTCTCAAAAATGAAATATCATAAGGAAGTATTATCTTTCTCAAATACATGGTAATATCGTTACAAAGTGGCGCAAGGACAACTGAAAGTTATGTTTTTCAGAGTATTGTTCAGAAGTGGAATAGGGCCCATTGTTTAATTTGTTATCGAAAGAAAAATTTAGTGTACAAGTTAAAGCAAATAAACATACATTTTTTAAACTCTGGAAAACGACAACAGCTCGCAGACGTCTTCGCATAGATCCATCACAAACAAAGTGCGTGCAGGGAATATTTGACGAAATATGCACTGGATACTCGGTCCCCTTCTATTCGCACTAAAACACGAGTTTTTCTAATGAAAATTGCGTTGAAGCTGCTGTTTCGTTGTATCACTAAATGTTGATACATAGGTCTTTCGAGGTCCTAACATGCCAAAAGCATCAATTCTTTATCCAAACAACAAAGAAATCATAATTTTGTAAACTACCCCATGATTGAAGAGCTAATATCGCATGAACCACAGGATTTAACTCAAAAATGTTTATCTTTTTTGTAAGAAATTTAATGAGGAACATTTTGTTATATAGATAACTTTCTCAAAAACCTAATCATTTTGAATCAAAATGGTAAAAACTTCGAACGTGCTTATTAGGGGTGGTTTTTAGGGGTGCGTGGCTCCGAAAAATTTGGAGGAGAGTTAATAGTCATTCTTCACTTAACTGCAAAATTTCAAAACTTTATGAATTATTTCCCCTATTTTTGCTAATTTGAGTGTACTAAAAAGATTCAACCAACTTCTCTCCCAAAAGACAATTCATAATTCTGAAGTTTTGCTAATATTTCTGAAGTTTGGAGAGTTAACATTGAAGTCACCATTGAAAAAACTTTAAGAAAATAAAAATATACAGGATCAAAGAATTAATTAAACAATATCTCAAAAATAGCAAGAAAAAAAGTCAAGTTTTGATAAAGTATAGAACAAAACATCAAAACTATCCATTGAATAAACTTCTTCCATTGTTACTGGTAAGTCTGTAGAGTTTGTTGAAATTTTGATTGAACATATAGAAAAGTCATTGTATGTACCTTTAAATAAAAAATTTAGCATCACCAAAATAAATTAAACATTAACCATCACCATTCAATAGATAAAGTGAGGCAAAATAATATAATTTACGTAGATTATCAACAAAATTGTTCCTATTGCCTGGAAAAATGGTCTGGGACATATTATATGTACATAGATAAGAATTTTCTTGAAAACTAAAACTACAACATTATTCGTAGGTATAGTCTCAACTTATCTATAAACTATAAACTTTTTTGTCAAAAAAGCAGTTGTAAACTGCATATAACCATGTGGTGGGGAATAAACTAAGCTACTATCAAAAAGATACTAGCACTGATTTGGTAAGTCTTATAGCAAAATAATTTAATTTCAATATATTAAACCTACAGTTTCAATATATTAAAACCAGTTAAAGAAACGTTGTATGATTGAGATTAAAAACATAAACAAATCCACCAAGAAAGGTCTTTTTTTTTCCATAACTTTAAATATATCTTATAACAGAATAAAAAGCGATCAGATTCTCCTTTATTTCTAATTTTGTCTAAGATAGTATTGCCATTAAATAAGTATTGTCATGAATGCAAGAAATAATCTAAACCAATGCCAAGGATGATGGAGCAACAATCTCCGAAAAAGTGGGCGTGTGGTGCTCTTGGATCCACCTAAGAGAATGCATGTGCCTAATTTCGAAGCTTGTTGCTGGACAGCTAACACCAAAACTGCTCCAAATTAAAGAAATAAATATCAAATTTTGAAACATTCATTCAGAGGTTCACATAGACCAACTATGAAGATCATGTTTGCCACATTTCAAAGCTATGGGTCTTCAAGTGCTATCTCAACTGTGCTAGGTAACAAAATCAAGGTATGTTTCAACTCAAATAAATATTGTTATAAAATTTCTAAAAATTTTCTTAGTGATGCACTTGGGCCCACTCTGGAAAACACATGTGCCAAATTTCAAAGCTCTATGCCTTTTCGTGTGGTACCTGCACTAAAATGTATATACTGCAACTAAAATGAAATTTTAATTTTTTAAATTGAAAAGGAAAGTCAAATACATCGCTGTGTTATTTTCTAAAACTCCTCCTGCAGAACATGTGTGCAAAATTTAGAAGCTTTTGGCCAATCTGCCTTTGCACTATGCAAATGACACACAGAGATGCAAAGTCTGTTTTATATACATGAAGAGATTTTCAACTCCACTTTTCAACAACATATAATATTCTTTAATAAATAACATTTAACATATAATACAAATTTCAATAACAATGTCACATAATAACAAAATGATAAAATAATACTTTTACCTCTATGTTAATAAAAAAACAATTCCACGAGAAAATGTTGAACACTGTAAATTGAGCTTATGGGACTAGAGAAAGTCACGCAGCAGTCGCGCAACCAAACGCAGCCAAGGGGGCGTCGCAGGAGTGGGTGGCGCCGGCGGCGTGCCGGTAGCACAAGTCCCGGGGGCGGGCGTCGGAGGCGCTGAAGAGGAAACGGCGAACGCGGGGCTGGATCCGGTGCCGGATGCGGCTGCAGGGGTCGTGGCGACGCCAGCGGGGGCGGGACGCGCGTGGGCGAACAGACGATCCCGCTCAGCAGCCAACGCTGCGCGCAGACGCGTATCTCTGGTCACCAGGCACAGCTGCAGCTCCAGGTCTCTCCGCACCGACCGGAACCCGTAGTTCGGTGAACCGACGAGCGTGAGAGATGGAGCGTCAGACCCAGGCAGAGACAGCCACATGCCCTGAGAACAAACGAATAGTGTACATGCCACACACGAAAGAGGCCGATTCAACCATCATATACATTAATAGGGTATTTTCAATGGCCTTCTATACGAATCGCTGCCGCTACAGGGACTCAACGCTAAGGAACTCAACGATGTGGGGGCAAATCGAGCGAGGACATTAGAGTCGCACAGGTGCTGAACGTAATGACTGGACATAATTAGTCCAATAGAGTACGTCTTGGTTCCAAGTCAAGCACTCAATTTTGTCTTAAGTTAGTAGTGAGGTGGGGAGATAACTCATTAAGAGTGCTCTATACACCAGAAATTTTAGTTCCTTCTCTGCGTTACTGGATGGAGCAAATCACTGAAGTACCATACCGTACTTTGGTGCATAAAAAGATGTGTCAGTGACTTCCTATTATTTCATCCTACGCCTTTTCCTTTCTGAGATAACAGTATTTACAAATTACTTAAAGAAAAGAAGCAACTTGACTCGCTTATATGAAAATGATGTTACTCAACTATTTGAGTCATTACAATTGTCATCTGTGACACATCTGACCGTGCTGATGTAAACAATACTCGCAGGGAATTGTACACTTGATTGTGCATTATCCTGTTCTATTCATAACTAATGATGTCCTCTTTACATTGTTACAAAACTATTTACTCATGAAACTGAGTAAATCTTGCATACAACTAGCAGATGGGGGAAAGAAGTACCTGCCTTATTATCCAGGTAAATAAAATAGTCTTGCTAAATAAATTTATTTATTTATTTATTTAAAAGTAAATGTTCATATTATTGTACAGATGTTAGTTTAATTCAATAACTGGTGTGTTTTAGTCCAGTCCTAATAATTACCAAATTATGAAATGGAATAAACCAAAGAAAAAAATGATAGAGCTCCCATAAGATAAGAATAAGATTTTTAATTCAAGGTGTAATGTGTATACTATATACATTACATGGTATACTATATACATTAATGTGTATACTATATACCAGTGTATGGATGTATTATACAAAATAAATTAACTGGTGCACATGAAAACCACGAAGTATGAAATCACCCATGCCATTTGAGAAAAAGTGTTGAGTAAAGGAGACCAAGACAGGAACGCAATAAATGTTTATACATCTCCAGGGACCCAAAACATACACCAAATAAAATTTAAAGATGGCATTCTTCACCAATCATATGTAAACAAAACTGAATTCAATTTTTTATAATGTTCCTAAACATACATATCTAAATACATATCAGTAACATATATGAATTTAAATTTTTATGTTTCTAAAGCATTTTTATTTCATATCAAGATGAAGAATTGTTATATTTTTATCCCACCAACAAGATAGGATTGTTATAGAAATAATTATTTTTAACAGTATTCAATAGGATCTTCATAAAAAAATAATTCTTATCCTATTTCAATAAAGCCAAAGAACCTATGACTAACAAAATTAGATTGCATACTGATCACTTCATATCTTTTAACACAATTTCAGGTCCTTTACATTCCTCAAGCATTTGAAAATCAAGAAACACAGACAAGAAGAAGAGAAATGAAATGGTTTGAAATATAAATGGTTCTAAATAAAAAGAAATGATTTTCACTAAAATTCAATTTTAGAAAATCAGAGTTCTAGTGTATTTTACATCTTATAAACATATACCTTTGCATGGAAAGTCCATCCAGGACGAGCAAACTCGCTTAGAGTGATATGAGGAGCCTTGCGAAGGCGGTGTGCACAGGCAGCAGCAAGTGCTGCATAAGCAGCAGGTAATGCTCCTGCGGGACCTCGAGCCCCTGTGAAGCCATTTGCCTGCAACAAACAGTTCAAGCATCAAAGGTTGCACAGAGAAGGAAACCAAGGAAGTGAAAAAATGTACAAAACTATCCAGTAGGGAAATGACAAAAAGCATCTATACTCGATGCAAAAATCCTGGTATTGGCAACACAACTGACCTGATGATGATTAATATTTGATTGGAAGAAGTCTCACTAAATTGACCTAAACTAATAAAATAGAGACAAAAGGGGAACGAAAAAATTTCGGTTCTATCAGACCGCCCCAGCAAACTCACTGGTGTGTTGCCAAGACTTGGGGTATTGCCCAGGTCCAGGCTCCAAGTATGAGTATCACCCAGTAGGTATTGACAACAATTGTGATATTTGTAAACCAATGCTTACTCTCAACTCATAAAGCTGTAACTCAAAAGAACTTTTTTGGCTTTTAGACCAATTCGAGAACTGGAACTGGAAATTTAGTTGTTTTTAAAGTAAGTTAAGTTTATTAGTGTTAGCTGAATATGTTACAAGATATTAACTCATTTGTATTAACTATACAGCACCTCCCATCACACACATCCTGACTCTAGATGGAATGAATTTTGCAAGTAAAAAAAATTAGCAACACTGAAAAAATGTTATACTATAGCAAAAAAGATACAGACAAAGAAGATAGAATATTTCCTAAAATGAGGGAAGGGATGTAAAAATGTATAATGAAATAGATCTTATTAAAACTAAAAGAAAAATACAAACAATGAAATAGATATTTTGAATAACATACATAAATAACTTTAAATCAAGTGTAACAAATACAAACTTTTCCATAGTGCATTTAATGAGATGAATGTGTCATCTCTTCCACGTTGAGTGAAGTCACATCATTGTAAAAAAGTAATATTTGTGGTTAGGGAAGGACTTGAACTTGTGTCCCCAGAATCACTTACAAAGCAGTAAACCAAACACAAACTTTCTGTAAATAATGAAAGAAATTTAACCGAGGGATGAGCCAGGAGCAGAGCGCAGTGGGCATGGCATCGGCGGAGGGCGTCCTCATACGCCGGTGGCGGGTTGAAATATCCTGTGGAGAGCGCTAGACGACCGCCCGCGGGTGCCGCCGCCAGCAGTCGCGCTGTTGCCTCGCTGTCGTGGCGGACACCCAGCTGCGCCATCTGAAGTAACGGGAAAGCCCATGTCGTCGACAACCCTTCCTCTCCTGGGCCTGTGAATAAATGAGAATGTTCTCGACGTTAATAAGTGGTTCTAATCTTTCCGAGACTTTGAAAGTGGAAGATTCGACAGAGCAGATAGGCTAGTGAAGGAAGGATCTAGTAATTCTTATAAAGGACCTAAATATAAGAGAGACAATTCTTGACCGGATAAGGAAAAATTCTAAGTTTTTAGGAAGTTTGGAGTCTTGGAAGTCTCTTTCGCGACATCAAGTCTCCAAAGCCCTCATAGAGATAACAAAGAGAAGAACACAATACCTGACAAATACTAGGGCACTGTCAGTTATGTAGGCATTTCTACAATTTTGGTCAAACAAACTAATCAATAAACAGAAGATTTCAAAAAGCTTATGAAACAGCATCTCATCTGCTCTGAGACTGTAAGAATATATCTTCTGTGATCACAGTGCACTGGGCAATTGTCTGTCCCTAAGAGTGCAATTCATAATAGGAATTACTTCAGCTTCTTTACACCCAGACAACTCACCCTCCCAGAGGTTTGACTGACAAGATCAAGCATCGCTCATTTTCTCACACTAACCAGCATCATGCTCTGCCCACTTTGACATCCACAATACAGCCAGTCCTCATTTTACAACAGGTCAAGCAATCTAGGAACCCAGTCTTGACATTGATGTGGGAAGCAGTGATCTGTTTTGCTTTTCGAGGTATAAATAAAAATCCGTAACAATTGCACAGAGATTTGAAACCTGTAGTTCATCTCGCCAGTAATTCAATGCTCTTCCACTGACCCACTCTTGCCTAACAAATATTAACTACACACCAATATTGAAACCAAAATGCACCAGATGACAATGTCAGTCATAGATGAAGGAAATAAAAATTTAGCAAAATATAAAATTAGGTGTACACTAACGTGATAATTATTATTATCGAATTTCTGGAGGAAATATTAATTTAATAGTTTTTTCTATATGTTTCTCATTTCCTTCACTATTAAACTGACATACGATGGAAGTATAAGTAATTGAGGAGAGTAGATGTTATGCATCGCACCTGTTGGGGTGTCCCGGAAGGCGGCGTGCCGTACGACGCGGCGAGCGGCGAGAGAGAAGGCTTGTGGATCGGCATCACGGGCGAAGGGATGGATAGGCCAAGCGCTAGCGAGGGCGTCGCCACCACCGGGCGCCAGGCGCAGGGAAAACCGTGCTACCGCTGCCACCAGAGAATGCGCCCACCGCGCCAACGCCGGAGCGCCACCCAACACCACGTAGCGATCCTGGCGGTTCACGAAGTAGTCATGGCTCAGGTTGGCCCTGCAAAGATTGAAATAAAATTAAGTGATTCACTTAAAGGGCAAAGAAAGTTATAGATTCTAAATGGTGGGATAAAGCGCGAGTATTAGTTAAAAGAAAACAATTCTAACCGGCCGTAAGTCGTTAGATGGATCAATCGTTATAAAAACAGATTTGTATAGAACAAAATAAAGAAGATAAATTATAAAGCGATTTTATCATTTAACCTCTAAGCTATTTCACGATTCCGATATCGAATTTGTCTACACAGGTGTTCATCGATCCAAGGTGGGACATCATCACACGATCTGCCAGACGTATTCGTTCTCAAACTTCCGATAGATTTCCATTGATAGTAGATAAGTAACCCTCAAATCAGAAAGGGCTGATCTCAACATTCCTACATCATCTGTAGAACAGCAAAATAAATATACCTGACTAAAAATGCGGAGACCGTAAGATCAGATCGAAGTAAAAGCCAACCTCACACATGGAGGGAGGTTACCCATCATCAGTCCTCACTACTTATACCAATCACGCGCTTTTCTAATACGTGTGGAGGAAGGGGGACAACAAATAATTTGTGCGCGTTTAACCCTAAGGGAAAAACGACGAATAATAACTGACTCACCCGCTGATGATGACGTCATCGTCAAAAGCGTAGATCTTCATATGTTGAAGACCCACCACTTCATTGACTCTGCCAGGCAGCAAAGAGCGCAGAGGTTCGCGAAGACGGGGTGTATGATATAATGCAACCTACGCATTGTATTGGAAACACTTAATAAACAATGGAATATAATTTCACAATGGCAGCAGAAGAAATATGAAATTCTTTGAAAGGGGTACTTCGTTGGGCTACTTCAAATATATAACCGTTTCCGAAACACACAAATCGAAACATACAAAATCCGGATAACAAATATCAAAGTCGTGAAAATACATCACTTGAATTACTCATTTTTGATAATGCGTATGTTGCAATCTGTCTACAAATCAATAATCACCAAAGAAGGCGTACTGAAGCAACAAAAACGCATATCCTTCATAAATAATTACAAATACTTTAAGAACACGTAATAAAACCCAAATCGTTGAAAATCAGGCATTTTCATACATCATTTTTAAAAACTTTAATGCCATCTTTTTCCCTCGTGTCTATTAGTACCAAAATATATTTTTAAAAATGACCTCGCAGAACTTGACTATACATACTACACAATTAAATGTTGAGAATAGTGCATCAAATTTACTGAGCGTATAATTTTAGACCTTACAAATATAATATTCATGCATGAGAAGTTCGTAGAGTTTAACAATACTTACGAGGCATTGTTCCGTGTATTTCTCGACAAGTGGAAGTAAAATACTTCGGGAACTTATGGGTCCCCGAGAACCTCGATTATAATCCAAAAGAATTGTCAACGACAGGCGTCCATTTGATCGGGACAAATTCTCTTGTAAAGCATTCACCTGAAAATAAAATTAAAACCCGAATTAGGTCGATCTTTTGTGCGAAACACAAATTATTCATCGACACAAAAGCCTCATTCTGTAAAACTCATTAGACCTCAAGTCATCATACGAAGGTATCAACAATGATAGTAAGTTCGATATCGTATTTCGGGGTGTTCACTGTCCCACTGTTTAACATGAATTTACTACTATACTCGCGGAAAAGCCAACTCGAGGCAGTCTTCATGGGGTCAAAGGTTAGATATCATGTTCGCTATGATAATTATATTCATCAATATTGTAAACAAAAATAATAATTTTAGTGAATGTTGTTTTAATTTTACAAATGCTCAAGTTTTTGTTTCATTTACATCGGTCAACTATTATAGAAATTACAAGTAATTACCCAGCATTGTCCGGGATTTTGGTTACTTATAAGACCAATCTTATTTTACTCAGAAAAAATAAAATTTTATGTAAGATCAAAATAATTGTACTTACTGTTTTTTTAACAAATGTATAACATCTTAATTTTACAAGTCCATTATAATACTACAAAACTTGATTGTATACACCAGTTTGAGTTTCACCTCCAGCACCAAGAATAAGGCCTTGGATGAAACCATCCTTGAGCTAACAACGTAAAACAAACCTATCGAAATGTCACCAATTAGACTAGCACACCTTCTTCAGTCTTAGGCCGGAAAAATACGGTCATATTTCTACGTCATATCTATGATCGATGATTCACTCAACGAAAACATGTCATATTTTTCTGCATTTGTGGTTATCACTAGCTATGTGTCTCATGTCCCGTCTTTCAAACTCCAGTCTTTTGTCACAAAATTTACACGTCAATATTTTATCGCTATTAACATAAAATCCCTCCGAGCTGAATTCGCTTGTAAGTGAAAATACTTGGCTAAAGCATTGCACGGCGAAGTTTCATTCATTCCTCTTACAACTTTACCACACCAATCACTTAAAACATCCTACGTCAAATGCACAATTTGCGATAATTTGCGTTATTTGGAGGATTTCGCGTTATATTATCGATTTCGCGTTATTTCGTGATTCAAAAATCGCAGTTTTCAGATCACAAAAGTCTACTATGAACTTAAGACTTAAAAAAATTGGGAATACAAAATTCGTGTTGTCGCGTCTCGCGAATTTTACGGATCTCTATTTTCTACTACTTGATACAGACTGGCGCAAAAACTCTACGCGCCAAACACTTCTCGAACTTCACTCGAAGTCCAGTCTAGTCCACCAAAGTCCAGTCTAGTCCACCAAAGTCCAGTCAATTCAGTTAATCAGTGTCTAAGTCAGTCCAGACAACGCCGCATACGTTAAGTTTTTGTAAATTACGAATTTATCCAATGATGTGTTCCAAGGCAAAGTTTAGTAATTAATATTTACAACTCTTATACTGTTTATGAAGAAGGTTTTGTAAATTATATCCGCTTTCAATACCGTGTCAAGAGTCCATTTTGGATTACGTACTCCATAATTCAACATAAAATAATCAAGTAACTTTTATACCAAACAAAAAACTAATACACCTGCCAGCAAAATAATTTCGTTCGTTACAAAATTCCTAACATTTTTTTGTGGGGCTTTACGGCTTGTCGACATCAAAGGTCATTGGAGCCCTAAAAACGTGTACAGGTAGGGAAAATGCAGTTACGCACTAGGGAGAGCCAACATGACTCTCCCCGCGTGTGGGACTCGCCGAATGACTCAACCATACCCACTAAAAACCCTCCTGAATTACAACATAGTAAAACATACATCAAAACATTGAGGACAAAAAAATGAGGAAAATGAAAGATACCCTAGACCTACTAGCGTCGGGATCGAAAAGAACAAGAGGTGAGCAAGGAAGGTCAGGAAAGAGAAAAGAAGGGGCCAGGCACAAGTAAGTGGAAGTAAAAATTTCCTAACATATCCCATACTTAGGCTTACCAACCAGTTGAACATTAACGTCAATAGATAGAAGATACGATGTGTTAATTTTGAGTACGCACCATAGGCAACAGTGTATGTTAATCGTACATGAATTAGAACAAGAGCCAAGGTTTCTAAACATGAACTTTAAGATCAAGAGCGAATTACAAGAGTACACGTGAAGACACGCCATAAAAATACACTTGTGATTGAGCAATGCGTTTGTCGTACGTTGCTGTACACGTGAATTTCTACTCATGACCTTCTTAATATTCGATATGTTCATGGGTAGTCCGCAGCAATCCAAAGGTAAACTAGATTATGCAAACCCTAAAATCAATTGTTGGGGATGGAGTAAAAAGCTCAATTCATAATATTGAGTATTCATCACCTTCTGCTTGTCAGGACAAGCACTTTACTGACATGAATTGAAATTAGACCTCAATGACCTCACTTCGGACAATGTGAGTATCCAAAACCAAAGAGCGTTTATCGTTTTGGAGAGATTGGGACAGAGCGTGAGATTGAGAAGTGGACTGGACGCCCACATCCTCGGCTTCGCTGAGTGATTATAAATAATAAATAAATTTATTGTCAAAAAACAGTACAAACTGCGTATGACCACGTGGAGGGAAAAAAAACTAATTTACTCTCCGGAAGCAAGCAAGGGACCATCCCATCAATTCCGATCAAGGGCCCTAAGGCAGAGGCGGATTCAAAAAATTCAGCAAAAATTCCTAGATAAGATAAAAAGTTAGCTGCGAGTTATAATACTAATAGAATGTCAATATGTTTGTAATTTTAAGCAAAAAATTACATGTAAGTTATTATCGAACTATAGATTATTCTGAGTATAGTGCTTAAAAATTGAAATAACACTAAATTCACGATTTATTGTTACAATAGACCCGCCCCTAGACAAAGCCTAGAGAACCTGTATGATAAATCCGCCTCTACCCGAAGGAAAACCGGAGAAAAACCCGGGCCAGGATGGAATTATATTGGCATAGTACCAGAAACTGTCGTGTGAGATTTTCCAAATGATGTATGAGTAGTAGAACCGAGAAGTGTTAGATATAGCTTTCAAAATCCGAACCAATTGGGTACATAATATAAAACGTATTACGGAATTAGAAACATTTGAGGGTACTAGTTTTTTAATATATATTGAAACGATTTAATGAAAGAAATATTCTCACGTGATCAATCGAAGGCAGTTCTTTTAGTTACATGCAATCTGGCAGTTATCAGAGGAACAATGGCAAAATAACCACAGTCGAGATGGGTCTTCGATTCACCTTCCGATTCTTCCTCCACGGACTGAGGAAATATATAGAGCACAGTACTTTCCGAACAACCGATATACATCGGGAACTTCGGGCAGTCTAAGGGCCACTGTTACAAGGCAGGTAGTTATCTTCCTGTTACATGTACTAACTTTGAATACCAGTTACACTTATGAGTACCATGTGGCAAATGAAGTATCTTCTTCGATTTTTAATCGTAAATTTTTCTACTCCAAGTTTCTTTAGTATGTCTGATCAAGAGAATCTTGAGAAGAGTTGTAACAAATACTGTAAACGTCCATACTTTTATCCTATGGCGCTCGTCCGCACCAGATTATTATAGAATTTACATAGAAATAAATAAAATAAGACCTTTAAATTGTTCGCTAGAGTACGTCCACCAACATACATTAACTTTATCTCTGATTCAGCCTCTACTTACAGAAAAGTAAGTCTCCACAGAGAAACCTTCAAGTAAAGAAATAGCTCGTTCCATTACTTTTCCGTTGACGAAACTTTCCCTAACATTTTTTTATCCTCAAGACTCTCGTATTTTATGCGTTTCACAGAATGATAATTTACTAGTTACCAACAATACACAAATAATTTATGGGCACAGTTTTTTAGAATTGTATCGCAGTTTAAAGAGCTTCAAATGAGTGTTAATGAAACGCGCCATTTTAACTTTGCCTTGATTAGAGCACGACTGCGCACAAATAAACAACGAATACAATAAGGATGAGTAGAAATATTTCGTTTATAGTAGAAATCCTCTAAAGGTATTATATCCGTGTTGACTGAAGTTAAGTTGCCAACTATTCCACGAAATTTGGAAATATTCACCAAAGTAGTTCTTATTAATTAATAATATATTCTATAGTTTTCTTTATATTGGATGAGGACAATTATTTTGTGATTTTAAAACTTTATAATGAATTTAGATAGTCATTTGACTCCTTCTTTGATCACATTGTCTTTAAGGCAACTCTACACATTTGCTATTTGGCGAACCCCGAGAAACTGCTCGCCGAATAGTGAATAGTGTGGATGGCATCTCGTGGGTTTGGCATCATTGTTCCGCGCCTGCACCAGATGGTGCTCATCGTGGATGGTCTGCACGGCTTAAATGGTAACAAGTCCCACTGGAACATAGAATGCGAGTGCCATGTCCGCCGGAAACCGGCGACTTAGGCACTCATTGGGGGGGAAACGTGTAAGTTAAGGTAGGAATGACGTAAAGATAAAGGATAAAATAGTGGGAGTTATGTTGGGTGTATGGATAGAAAGATAATATTGAGGTGAAAGGATGAAATTGAAAAAGAGATAGTTAGGGGTAGAATGAGGGGATGGGGAGTTGAAGTATGTCGGAAGGATACCGACGGTGAGCACGGGGGTTGACCCTGCGTAACAGATGCCGAGAGTACTTATGGAAGATGTTGTTGGGGGTGGGGTCGTGGAATGCCTTCCGGATATGTTTCCGGGCACGAAGGAAGATGAATTTAGTAATGGGCTCTAAATTGGAAATTCGACGAAGATAGGAATTGGAGGTGCCCAGGTGCGGTTTAACAGCCATCCGCAGGAACCGGTTTTCAAGAATGTGAAAACGACGATGAATTTTATTTGGAAGGGTAGCCCAAGTTTCATAGGCATAGTGCCAGGCTACGGACACATGTTTTGTAGAGTAAAAGTTTAATTTTTAGCCGGATCCTGCGATTACAGAAAATTGGAGAGAGGCGGGCAAGAGTGCTGTTCATTTTCTGAAAGAGAGACTTTCCCTGATCTTCCCAGCGAAGCTTCCTGTCCATCGTGATCCCAAGGTACTTAACACTTATGGACCAGTCCACAGTGGTGTCCTTGACCTTGAGCGATGGCAGTGTATGAAAGGGTATGCTGGAGAGGTAGCGGAAAGTGAAGATAATTGCCTGGCACTTGGAGGGGTTCAAGGTGAGTCCATTAGAAGAGCTCCAAGTGTCCAGGCGGGAGGTAGCTGTTTGAAGATTAGTGATAGCAGAAGGAAGATTGTCGGCACGTGCCGCATAAGCAATGCCATCGGCATAAAGAAATTCAGAAACATGCCCAGGTGCCGGAAGATCATGAAGAAACAGAGAAAAGAGTGGGAGCCCAGACACTACCCTGGGGGACCCCAGCGCAGATGGGGCGGATTGTGGATAAGGAGCGATGGTAGCGTATCTGAAAGGATCGTCCGGAGAGGTAACTGCGCAGGAGGTGATGAAAAACGGGAGGAACTAAGGAAGAGGTTTTGCGAAGGAGAAGGTCGTGGTGGATAGTGTCGAAGGCAAAGGAAAAATCGAAGAAGATAGCAGGAATGGCAATTTGTCGAGATAGAATGGGAGCTAATTCATGAGTCAGGCGCAAAGTCTGCAGACTTGTTACGCCAGAAACCGAACTGGGTGGGACGAATGGCATGAGTGGAGTCTAGGTGCGAGGTAAGTTTGGCAAGGATAAGGCGCTCGAAAAGTTTGCCAAGAAGCGAAAGAAGGCTAATGGGACGATAGTTATTAGGGTCCCGAAGATTCTTTCCATGTTTGGCAAGGAGAATGATGGTGGCATGTTTCCAGGAAAGTGGAAAGTAACTAAGAGAAAGACAAGAGTTAAAGATGTTGGTAAGAAGAACAGCGTTATGTGGAAGATGACGAAGATAAACACCACGAATCTTGTCGGAGCCACCCACCTTCTTGGTTTTCACTCTCTTCAGGGCGGTCTTGACCTCCCAGACACCCATGGTCCAAGCATCGTCGAGTGTGGTGGGAGATAACGGAGGTAGAAGTGTGGTTAAAGGAGATGGGTAGGACGTAATGCTAGGAGGGGAGAAGCTATTTTCCCGGATCTCGCCGAAGATCTCAACTTTCCTGGCCGGGTCATAAGTGGGAATAGGCGAACCTGGAGTGAGGAGAGGGGTGATGGCAGTGGAAGGGTTTCGGAGAGTCCTCTGGATCTTCCACACATCGTCGGAGGTTGAGACGTCAGCCCTGGCAAGATAGACTTGCCATTGTTGGGCCCGGAAGTCGCGAAGTCTGTCCTGCAAGATGCGTCGGGTGTAGAGGAAGTAGGATTTGTCAGAAGGGTCTCTGGTTCGGTAGAATCGCCGCTGAGCACGACGACGTTCCCTTATCAGAGCGAGAATCTCCTGCGGGGTGTCCGGGTGAGAAGAGGAGACAGGGGTGAATGCGCTACACTGTCGAAAGTTCGTCAACATGTGATTCGTCACGTGAGAAATTGCTCTGTCAATGTCGTCAGGTGAAGTAAGAGGAAGGTTGGAGTTCACCTTATGGCTGAGCCGTGAGGTGTACTCTCGCTAATCTGTCTTGATAGATGGAGGAGGTTGAAAGTCGTGGAGGAAAGGGTCTAAGTAGGTGGAGAAGACAATAGGGAGGTGATTGGAAGTTTACTCAAAGCGGGGATGGGGGGGTGGAAATTTGTAGATTAGAAGTGTGAAGGACAATGTCTAGGATGTCGTGCGGTACGTCGTTGATGAGGTGGGTCGGACCAGAGGTAGGAGGGAGAAGGAGAGTCGGGTGTTGTGTGAGGTATGTGGCCAGGGATCTACCGCCGATGTTGCAGACTGTGCAGCACCAGTCGGTATGTTTGCAATTGAGATCTCCGGCGATGACGATGCAGTCACCCAGACCTCTGAGTATGTCGAGATCCGCCCCGTCGAGAGATTTGCGAGACCGCAGATAAGCGGAAACCACTATAACTGGACCTCGTTGGGTGCCGAACTCCAAGACCGTGGCTTCAAGAGAAGAAAGAGTAGGAGTGGGAAGCCGAGTGTGGGGTATCGTTTTACGAATGGCGATGACTGTACCGCCGTGTGGGTTTCGATTGGGAGTGACGTAGGGCCTATCATCTCGATAGATGTAGTACCCCGAAAGAGAGAAGGACGAAGAGGGAGTAAGCCATGTCTCCTGGAGAAGAACATGGATAGAGAAATCGGAAAGAAATTGTCGAAATTCCGTTCGCTATTCGTCGCATCACAAATACCAGTGCTCGCCCTTTCCCAAAGTATGTCGGTCTTTTGAGACACATCAAAGGAAGCCGAGCATAAGCGAGTAGACCTGTTCGTGATACTGTCCACATATTCGTGCTTTTAAGAACACCAAGGACAGCAAATATACGAGTATTACGATTTCAAGTAATTCAATAATTAGTTTTTTTCAATGATTACTTACTCGAAAGTAATCGCTGAAAAAACTAATTATTTGTAATTTCCTCCATATGGTAGAAAGTAATTTATGAGTGTTTTTATCTCCTACTAAAATTTATCGGAAGAATTTTCGTTGGATTTATAAGTAAGGTCATTTTGTAGGCAGTACCGCATAGCTTTGTTGGTTGAAGATAAGATTTATGAGTAGACTACTTGTACACTACCATTTGTCGGTACAAGTATTGTGTCATGAGTATACATGGTAGTTTCAATGTTACTACCATTAATATAATTTGTAAACAGTACAAATAAAAGATGACCTATAATTGATCCCTACCATCAGTGGTGTGGTTCTGTACATGGATTTTGTTGAGTACATCCTTAGAGGTAACTCGCTAACCACTTGTTTTATTTATTGTGAAAACCCAATGCTGATCATTTATTCAGAATCAACTCATATCCCAGGGAGTTGGAGGCCTTGCTGTAATCTGGAAGAATAGCTGTGACATGCTTTTGTTCCTTTAGCTGTTCAATTATAAATTCCACCATTCATGTTTTAGCAGTGATAGTTGATCTTACTTTGATAAGGTCATGCGGGAATTTTGTTGCAAGGTATGGATTTTTTAAATGTAGTTGCATTCTTTTCAGGTCTATATTCTCTATTATTCTTGAGGAAGTAGGTGTAAGTAAGATAATTCTCTGGTTTGGTCAATTGACCTTTTTTATGTTCAGGATAAGTCATTTAGCTACTTTCAGCACTGAGAGAAAGTGACCATAATTAACAAATTAATTAATTACACAAACATGAGGGGAGACTACCTCTTCTGCACAATGTTTCCATGCATTTGGCGGAATTTCATCCACTCCACAGAGTCCTTACATTGTTGCGAGTGCTAAGCCTTTCTCTACAGATCTTGTAATGAGAACAGCAACTAAATGCACAATATTGTTATATAAGTAGCATATTTAAGTAGCAAGCGTTATTTTTTATTTATTAAGTCAAGGAGCACCAAAATGAACAAATAAAGATCATTGAATAAAATAATACATTATCAATAAATATTAAGAGGGTGACTATCTCACAATCCACCTGCAAGATGAATATACCTCATAACATAAAAAAAATGATCTAGCTTCAGGGTTAAATTTAATTAATAAAAGCAGACTCTGGTATTAGGATATGACGCAGATCATAACCCACAGATCTACCAAAAATTCTGGTGTCTAGTAAAAGAGTAAATGGAGCTTGCTCTGAAGAAAGAACAAGAATGAATATAAAAATAACAGATAGGTGTATAAAGAATAAATCAATAAGTTACTTATCAATGATCAATAATAATAATAATAATATTTTATTGAACCACATAGATCATAACAATGATGTATGGCGAGTCATAGTACTAACAACAATAACAATAATATTTACATATAAGAATAACATTATAATAATTTTGATACATTTACCCATATTCATTTAACGTAGGCTAAGTAGAAATTAACATAAAATACAATTATTTCCTACTATAACAGAATATTAATATTTATTTAGGCTAGAGTTATTAGATATCTATGGTAGGAATTCTATTATTTTACTTTCATTTTATTAATTTATGTCGAGGTCTATATTTATGGTAAAACAATGTAATTTGATGTTGTTAGATTGCTTCCTGCATCATGGGTCACCTTCTGATAACCATGGGTTAAAATGGTATAAAATGATAACCATGGGTTATCATTTTATTCAAACTTTCAGAATTCAGAAGAGGATAGTTCGGATAATTTGTAAATCTCACCCCCGAAACTCTTGTAAACCTTTATTCAAGGAATTAAATATATTAACTTCCCTGCATTTATATTTATGAAACAGTCGTGTTTGTTAAGTCCGAATTACTGAAGCACCACCCTTGCTTTATACGAAACAGTCTCGTTCACGAACACTATACACGCAATAGTAGTAATATTCATCGCCCTAGAGTGTCAACCACTCTTTGCCAAAAGGGACCATACCATTCGGGAATCGTTCTATATAATTCCCTGCCCAAGAATATAAAAGATATTATGAAATTGAATATCTTCAAATCCGCGGTTAAAAACTACCTCCTGCACCAGTGCTTCTACACTGTAAAAGAATTTATTGATTTTAACAAAAGTTAAATTCGTCTTGTGCTTTATCACGCCATTGCTGTAGTACTTTTTAAACAACTTATAACAATTTCAAAAACTATTTTCTTGCATGATTGTGTTGTCTTATGGCTCATATTAATTTAGTTTTATGTGTACTCAACATTGGCACGTTTGTGTACATAAATTCTGTAGCCCCATCCTGGCCCGGGTTTTTCTCCGGTTTTCCTTCGGGTAGAGGCGGATTTATCATACAGGTTCTCTAGGCTTTGTCTAGGGGCGGGTCTATTGTAACAATAAATCGTGAATTTAGTGTTATTTCAATTTTTAAGCACTATACTCAGAATAATCTATAGTTCGATAATAACTTACATGTAATTTTTTGCTTAAAATTACAAACATATTGACATTCTATTAGTATTATAACTCGCAGCTAACTTTTTATCTTATCTAGGAATTTTTGCTGAATTTTTTGAATCCGCCTCTGCCTTAGGGCCCTTGATCGGAATTGATGGGATGGTCCCTTGCTTGCTTCCGGAGAGTAAATTAGTTTTTTTTCCCTCCACGTGGTCATACGCAGTTTGTACTGTTTTTTGACAATAAATTTATTATTATTATTCTGTACCTTTGTTCTAATGATTACCTGATCACACATGAATACCTTCAGCAAAAATTATTACTTTAGTACAAAACTATAATAAAATAACATTTCTATTCACTTGCATACATAATTAATAAAAATAGTAATAGTGTATTCAATTTACAATATTGTAACTCAACACAACACTTCAAATCTTATTGTTACACAAAGGAAATACAGTTTTTACACTTATTAAATACAGATGAAAATTCTAGTGATGGACCAATCCACAATTCAACAGAAAGCAAGTAAATAACAGAAGCAGGGTGAAGGGAGGCAGATAATATTGGCAGAGCATGCACATATGACTTGTTTACTGCATATCTTAATGCTGGTCCATTACTAATATTTTCATTTGTACAGAAAACTGAATTGTGCAACTAGAACAGTACATTAATAATCCCCGAAGAAAATTAACTTCATGAAAATGTGCAACGTGTTTTGACTTGCCATTCTACAACAAATATAAATTTACAATAGACACAAATGTTAAAAGTAAAAAAAAAGAAAACAAATCTAATCATGAACTTTTCAAAAAAAGATTAAATCTGTGCTGTGCTTCCTTGAAATAATTCCCTAACTTAGAAGTTTAAATGTAGAAGTAATCAGATACACAAAAATGTTGCTGAACAATAACTGAGCAAAAACAAGAATCGTAACTTGCTCTTGGACAAAAATTATAACAACAAACTAATCTCCAACTTCAATTAAAAACTGACTCACAAGATTTTGTTCCAGATCACCAGAACCAATGTATAAAGATGCCAATGAAATTTTATTCTGCGCAGACTGACTCTTCTCAAGCAACACTCTATAAAATTCTTCAGGCTCATACAGAATTTTAACCTAAAAAATGAAACAGGAAAAATGAGTCATTCAAGCGAAACACTATTAAATGTAGCAACAAATCTATCAGTTTCTTTCAAAAAATTACCTTGGCGGGGTCAACAGGAAACCCAGGAGACACCTGATGCAACCATGCTAAAATGTTATCCTCTGAAGTAAAAGGTTTATCAATCTGAGGAATAGGAAAATCACTATCCACCTCTATATTGTGAAAAGATAATTTCTGAAGAAGCCCCATTCTTATTGAAGAAGAGAAGTTCATGCGACTGTAAGTTGGGTACACTAGGAATATCTTGTACCAATTTACGAAATTGAAGAATTAAAGACATAACAAGAAATTATCCGAATTAGTCCTAAATACAGTAGACATAGGAACAACGTGTAAAAAATCTTCAACGAATCAATCAATCATCTTTAATGAAAATCGGTTATTTGTAAGCTACCAACCAAAAGCATCATAAGTTTACAAACTGCAACTCAAGCGAGCACTGTACTCCTGCATCACTTTGGTTCCTGAGGCACTTGATTTTCCTGATTCCGATTCCGCGCCTCACTAACACGCCAAAACATATCACATGCGGAACTTTGTGTCAACGCCCACCGGCACACACTCACTTACTCTCATTTTTTCAAGCTCACTCTCTCACGCTGCCCCACGCACCCCAGAGCAGGCCACATAGTATTTAGACACATTGGACATATCGATAAGAATTATAAATCGAATTAGGAAGTCAAATACAAAGCGACTTCTATCACTTGCGGAATCGATTCTCCGTACTGAAACTAGAAATGATTGTTCATCTTGTGCAAACATTTATTTTACTCTTAATAATACTTCTTGTCTTGATAAAAAGGGTAATAAAGAAAATCAAATTTGTCAATTCTTGAAACTTCGATTATTACTTCTTTTTAGCAGTATAGTTCATTATATCTAGTATTTCCCAATATGAAGGGAGATATTAGTTGTGAGCGGGGAAAAGGAAAAATTTCAAAACTTATAAATCAGAGAAGAAAGTCAAGCGAGGGGTGCGGTATTTCATGTTAATTTTTCGTGCCGTGTCGAAAAACTCAGATTGCTCCGAGATATGATAGGTTTTGTATTCGTGTGGTAAGTATAGTGAATGTATTTATTGTACATCGTGATAGAAGGTAGTAGCCTTCGGGGTCAGCTTCACTTACAAATAATAACCAAATTGGGGAAAAATTAATTAATTTCTAAACTGATCATACGTGCCATTTTTGTTTAATTTTACTTCGCCTGTTTACTAATTGCGATCTGTATAGTATCAGAGAGTTCCAATTTTTGTAAATGATTTTTACACATTTTAGTGTTGTCTGAGATGGACACTATCAACACGACCCACCCACTAGTAACAACATATTTTACGGTAAGTCAACTTTCACAATCTTTATATTAGTAAGTATTAGGATTTCAACAACAGTATTTCAAAGTACCCTAACATAGTGGACAGACGGTAAAATTATTATATTTTGTAACATATAATTGGAAGTGGGAAATGTTGGTTTATTTTTCAGTTCAACGCCTTTTATATTTCGTGACAACTTGTTACACTGCATTATCTTTCTGTGTTGTGAATTTACCATACGTAAAATATTGGTATGCATGAGAGAGAAACATTCACGAACACAATTGAAAAATATTTCCATCCATAGTTTTTCTTTCCCTTCTTCAGTTGAATGAGTTCTCATTTGTGTGAAGAGTCATTTCCCTGCTTTAAATCATAAATTTCCCGCCTTATGTTGTTGACGCAACACGTCATTTGCGTGTTACGTATTTGAATACCAACCATTACACATTGACGAAGTTCAATTTCTTGCACAAAGTAGAGAAATGAACCACATACGATGGTAACGATTTATACAATTGTATGTTTATCTGAAAAGGTGAAAATCATTTCTTTAGGAACAAATTTTTGACTTTCATTTGTGTTTTCATACATTTTAAAAACAAATATTGCTCACGTTGGCAACGAAGTATCATGTGATGCAACTCTGATGTCTTCAACGGGCTGGCCTGGGGCTGGCTGTCATCCCTGTAACCAAACGAACAGGCGGGTTGAGTCGGGTTATGCGAATGTTACTGGTAATCAGAAAGCTGATATTCTCCATAATTTGTACGAAAGTATTTTTTGTTTATTGAGGATGTTGAAACCTAAAGCACTCACTCAAGTTCTCAGTCAAGCTAATACAGATGGAGTTGAAAACACTTTGTAAGTATAATTATTTATTGTCCTTAAATTTTATTTCATTATTTTGTAATGTTTTGAGGATCTGGTCACAAGACCAGCTCTTCCATTTTCTGATGTTTTGACAGTGCATATTCTGTGCTTGTGGCAATGTCAATAAATTTTTCAATATGCTAAATGATTAAATATGGTAAAATTTTATTTTTAGACTACTGAACCATGAGGGTGCTTTGTTAGCATACAGTGGCTACGGAGACAGAGATGCTCGTGTCACCGCTGCCATTGCCAGCAATATTTGGTCAGCCTATGAAAATAATGGGCGAAATGCATTCAAGGAAGACAAGTTGCAATTAGTTCTCATGGAATGCATGGTCAGACATATGTGTAATTTATCACAAATAACTTAACATACTTTTGTTTTCTTACATCAGACAAGTCAATTTTTTTTTCCAGGAGGGAAAGGTTGCAATTACTCAAGTCGCCAATTTGTTATTGTGCTTGTACGCCAAGGAAACAGTTGGTTTGGGATTGCTAAAAGAGAAGGCTCAAGCTCTAGCTGCGTATTTGGATGGACCTTTGAAGCAAGTTGCTACATCTTGAAATAATGATTTATCAGTGTGTATGTTTGTAATGTATTTATATGTCTGGATTATTCAAATATTACTAAATGTCTTTTCATAATGTAATTATTAGCATGGAGTATTTATTTATAATATGTATAGGATTGAAGAATTGTATCAAACCATCTTATAGCTAAATATTAATATGATAGTTTTGCAATAAATTTGTAATTTGTAATATTCTTGGTATTAGGTCATAAATGAAAATCTTGTGTAATATTCCAACAGGTTCAGTGTGTATAATATAATCTTCAGGTCTACAATAAAAGTTGAAAAACATCAATCTGTACATGTACGTCTAATTCAAGAATGAAATATTATGTATATTATTAAGAAAAATTTGACGGTAATATGTACATCAAAATGTTGGGGTTTGATGAGCTTTATTCTTGACATAATCCCAAGAATTTTGTGCGATACCGTGACAGAGGACAAGATCATAACATTTTATATTACATTTGTATTTTAATTCCAGTTAATTAAAATATTGTAAATTTTATATAATTACTTTTCTGTGTACTAATTTGACCACTTGTCAGTCATCATCAATTTCAGTATTGAGAAAGGAAAACTGACTTAAATAAATTTGTATATTATTATTTTATGTAGCCAATATCATGAAGTAAAACTGTTGGCTTTCTCAGATCCTACTTAATTCAATAACTGATGTTTTTGTTCTATTTCTCTTTTAAATGTTTTAACTATTCTATGATTCAAATTTCAAAAATCTTTATTTTATTGAAGTGTTCAGTTGGTTTTCCCTTGTATTTGAACTGGAAACTTGTTACTATTGTTGGCTGAGCACAAAAGTATGTGATATATATTTCTTTTTATTATGATGTTGAAAAAGGTTCTTAATTGTGCACTAGAATAGTGATAATGAATAGAGAATTTAAAAGACGTGCTGTGTCAACGAGTAGTGGTACCTTATAAGCTCCAAATATGGCATGGGTGAGAAATAGTTTAGAGAAAGAACCCAGAGTTAATAAAAATGAGAAAAACTCCATAATTTATATTTTATGAGTAGCTCAATATCAAAGATGAACCTCTGCAAAGTTAATGATTTTTCACAAGAGCTTTTGTTCGTGTTCAGAAGTATTTCAACATATTTGTCATTTCTTGTTTATTTTCAAAATTAATTTTATAGATATATGCTAATTATCTTTCCTACAAGTTTTCATTGAAACATGTTTGAAAATAACTTGTAAAAACCGACCTTTTTCAGGTGAACAGTATATATTTGTGATTAAAAACTCACAATGTTTCGACTTTCATTTGAAATCTGTCAGGTGGTACAAATTATATAATTGAAGTTAATTGTAGTAGAATTTGAAGTGTCTTAATTTTCTACTTTTGAAGAAAACTCATTATAAATAAATAAATTTATTGTCAAAAAACAGTACAAACTGCGTATGACCACGTGGAGGGAAAAAAAAACTAATTTACTCTCCAGAAGCAAGCAAGGGACCATCCCATCAATTCCGATCAAGGGCCCTAATCACATTATGCCTAGTACATTATATCTCTTGTCATATCTCATGAATTATCAAAGGCCAGGTGAAAATTGAGACAGACCAGTACTCAAACCCAGGACTTCCTGCTCTGGCCACAGGTGTGCACTCCACTGTACCACCAGCCTCGCCTTCACGGGACTGTTAATGATTCAAGCTCTTCTCCACGAGTAGGTATTCAGAAGTTGTGAGTTAAAATTGGCATCCGACACGGAGGAACGCGGAAAGTTTAAGTCCTACCAGCATGTGAGCCGCTTGTGGTCACTTATCCCCTGAATGGGGATCTGACCCAGGTTCACAGACCGGGTGGCTGTTGCCTATGGACTTATTCATATCTTGGAGTCCAAGTGGGTGGTGCAATGGACAACACACCTGCAGCCAGAGCAAGAGATCCTGGTTTCAAGTCCAGGTCTATTGCAATTTTCACCTGGCCGTTGATGATGCAAACACTCCTACACAAGTATGTACTCGGTAGGGAGGGGGACTAACATTGAACTTCCTGAATACCTTAAAAAAGACTTCGTGAAAGAAAACTCAACTTCCTGAATACCTTAAAAAAAGAATAGGTATAAATACCATTTAATGCATAAGTTTTAATCTAGTCACCAAATTTATGTGCTAATCTAACATACATTTGATTAATTCATGATATCTACATTAAAGTTAGGTATGTTTGGCAATATTGTTACTTCTGCGTTTTGTCAAATTATATACGTGTAGTTCACGCTACTTGATGAAAAATATTTGGTCTCTTAAAACTTTGTCAGTGGTTTGAGTTGTCTCTAGTTTCAATGCACTTATTGTAGTAAAGAGATGATTGCTAATTCACTCTCAACAGCGCAAGAACTACTTGAAGTACTATTCCCCTCCATGTGCTCCAACTCCTAACTTTGCCCTTATTCCTATTAAATGCTCACTTCCATTACATAATTAACAATATTTCACATTTATATACAAGCCACTTAAATTGGGGTAATAATACAAAAATACTGATGTATAATATTCAAATTGTTTATTGTATCACAAACCGTCCCTTGCAACACCGGAAGCCAACTGTATGGTCACATGTTGAATAAACTTGGGATCTTTTAGCATTTTCTCTGAATTAGAAGAATTAAATTATAATTTTAAATTGAGAAGATAAAAAAATTACCTTCATAAGCTGTAACAAATAGCTTAATTAATTAGTAATTTAATTACTTCCACAATTAGTGACATCAAATTAACATAAAACTACAAGGGTTTTCTCACATATGGAAGAATTAGGAGAAATTCCCTATCAATTTTTCCACAATGTTTCAAAAGCTCAAGCTGAGACTTCTCTCTTGCCTTCTTTGACAAAATATATATTAGTTCATTTTTCATCACAAGTTTCATTCATGATGTTCTTAAAAATCAACCTAATTAAATGTTTTCAAAAGGACATGATAACAGTTAAAAATGGAAAAGAACTAACAGTCATGACATTTCCTAGTGATCACATGACTATGCTCAGCTCTCATTAGCTCAAGAGATAAATGTCCGATTTTGGAACAAAATTACAAAGCAAGTGTCCACATCTGAAAACAATTTTGTAATAAATTGTTCCAAATTATTCAAAAATTAATTTTTTAAGCAAATAAATGTCATGAATGAAGATAACTCTGAAAACATTACTCAGAATAATTGTGAAACGTATTTAGAAAAAGATTCACATCAAGGACTGAACACTCTTTATCTTTAAAATTCACTACACTAAATTGTACTTGTAACGTAATGAAATATAGTACAAATCGTAATTGGAACCAAGTTCTAACTTATAAATCTGTGCAATTAAAATTCGCCAATGATGTCAATGTGTAATGGGAAGGAACAGTTGAGTACTATGTGAAAAAGTGCATTTTTAAACAAAAATGCTTAAAATTTCAGTAACAAAGAAAAATACTCTGGGGTCTTACAGTAGATTCTCTACAATAAAATATGAGTATATGAAGTATATCATCAACATCAATCAGTGAACATTTTAATTATAATAGATTAAGTGAATAGCTAATTAGAAGGATGACATTTCTTGTTACAGTTGGTAGTTTATAAATATGTATTAGACTGTATCAAAATTTTCGATGATTCAAGGATTTTGCCCTTTTAACATACATTTCTCGGAGTCAGTGTGGTTCAGTAGGGGAGAATGCTAAACTGCTGTCTTGATGGCCAGGGTAAGATCCTCTGAGAGGTGTGGGTATATTACACACATTTTAATGTCCAAACTGAATTCTAGGCCTCCTCAGCTTGCTGTAAAATGAATACTGTAACGATTCTGGGGTCAAGTTGGACAGAATGAAGAGATGACCACACCACCACCTCCTTGTGGTTTGTCCTTAGAAATTGTGGAGCTCTACCCTCTCGACTCTCAACTTTGAGTATGTTTCTAGCCACAAAAAGTGGAACGAAAATCTTAATTTGAAGTATTGTCAATTATAGAATTTCACTTGTAGAATTTCACTGTATGAAAGGTTCATTGTACTCTTCAATTTTATGAACGATTCATTGTAATAAATGCTGGTTAAAGAGAGAAATTAGTTCCTTCTTTTTCATATACAGCAACGTCCAAATCACACCACATAGGTGAAAACATAAGGAACCCCATCATTATTACATTAATTTAATAAAATTGTTTTCTACTATCTTTTCTTCTATATTATTTTTACATCATAATGAATAGTTTTATGAAACGAAGAACAATGTAGTACATCAATGTTAAAAGCATAATATTTTCGCTGAAGAAAAATACAACAAGCCTTCATATGTAGGTATGTGTAAATCTGGTGTTTAGGCGGACAAGGTATGTCAGCCATCAGGGTTCATTTATTCTCTGAATGAGACTGGTTCTAGGTCTTTCAGGTTGCAGTCCTGGAAAAGGTGCACACTTGTAAAACAGATGGCACAAGGATAAAAAATCTGTGATCGGAGAAGGAGCTCCCTCGTTCAATTCCTGACTCGTCGCCATTTTCATCAGCATAATTTCACTGTTTAATACACACAATATTTATAAACTAGCAATAATCAGAGATATCTATTATTACTGCATACTGAGATCAATTCATGAAATGAATTCTTCATTAAATTTATCATGTAATCAACACGTATGCCCTTCAAAGAGATTAAGGTTCGTAGTACTTTATCATAGGGGTATCACCCACAAGGGAACTTTCAACAAGCGCAGATCAAAAGTGGTCCTGATTTTTTTATACTGAAACACATTGACATTAATATGTCATGTCAAAATATTAGAGATGATGGCATACTGAAAGACACTGAAAAAAATTTGAGAAGTTTACCAATTTTGGGAGTCACACTTTGGACAATCGTGAGGAAAAGCAACCCTTTCCAGTACAGGCCGAAACAGTTGCTGTAGTGAAGGTCACCGACTGCTGCCTAAGTTTATGGTGACAGATCTAGAAAACCCCCACTAGCACTAGCAGAGCAATTAGTGGCAAATTGAGAGTTTAATATTAGTGAACAGTGGCAGACAACTAAGAAGGTGGATAATCATTGGGTGACCATCAACCCTACACAGAATCCCCCTTGTTTCAAGCCCCCTCATCAAAAGCGGAAACCCCAGGGGACTAACATCTAGTAAGTACGTGTTTGGCAAACACGGAGCTCCTAGCTGAGTCTGGCATTACTTCCACTTACTTGGGCCATGCTCCTTCCTTTCTCTTTCCTGACCTCCCTTGGTCACCTCTTGTTCTTTTCGATCCCGACGCCATTAGGGCTAGGGTATCTTTCATTTTCCTCATTCCTCTCATTTTTTGTTCCCCCTCGATTTGATGTATGTTGTGAGATATTTTTTGGTGTGTTGTAGATCAGGAGGGTTTTTAGTGGGTAGGGTTGAATCATTCGGCGAGTCCCACACGCGGGGAGTCATGTTGGCTCTCCCTAGTGCGTAACTGCATTTTCCCTACCTGTACAATTTTTTCAGGCTCCAATGACCTTTGATGTCAACATGAGCCATAAAGAAAAGAAAAAAAAAACAGCGGAAAGTCCTGAACAGGATCCATACCTCACATGGAGTTTGCCAGGACCTCCTCTACAAATGGGGCAAGATCTCAAGCCCTCAGTGTGACTGTGGAGCCCCTCGTCAGACAATTGACCACATTGTCAGCGAGTGCAACACTAGATCTTACCTAGGGCCAAAATTGGACTTTTACGAAGCGAAGGATGCTGCAATTTCCTGACTGGATGGCTTAGACATTAATATTTAAGAATTGTGTTTATTGTTCAGTTTACATTGTTATTGTTAACTTTGTTGTTAGTTAATTTGCTCTTATTATTATTAATGTAGTAATCCCATACTAAATGTATCTTTTTAAATGTATTTGTTTAGTTTATGTCTAATGTATCATCTATATCCAAGTGTCGTACGCCAAACGATAAACTATTTTCATGTCCTCCCTGAATGGTGAAGATACATAGAAGTCGGACGAATCAAACCTCAGTCAAGTGATTCGGCTGTCAATGTTCATTCGCTTCGTAGTTTAGGGTTGTACAAGACCCACAAAAATGGTTCTTCAGTGTGCAAAAAGAATCGTTTTTTCATAATTTTTTTCAGTGCCTTTGCTAATATTTTGACATAACATACTAGTAGTCAATATGTTTCAATATTTAAAAAATCAAGACCACTTTTGACCTGCGCTTGTTGAAAGTTCCTTTGTCAGTCTTTTGCAATAGCATTGCTTCATTCATCTCAATGCTACTAAAGAATGTCTATTGGGAAAATGCTGAAAGATAATTGAATAATTTCAAAAAAGATATTAAGGGGGATAAAATCTCCAGACAAAACACTAGACATTTTCTCCAGACACATTCCAATAAACTCCTCATAAATCCTTTGCAAATTTGAATTTATTGCTTGTCATTCCACACATCTGCAAAAGGGGTAATACAAGAAAATAGCACAACAATATTCTTCAACTTGAAGCTCAGAACCCTAAAAAGTAATAAAATGTGAGCCTTTCATTAATACTGTTATATCGAACTGCACTGTGGCAGTCAAGGGAAAGCACAAAAATATTCATTTAGACATACCATACGGAGTTTTATCCACCACACACAACAAAATCTATGGACAAGATAATAAATTATGCAAAAATGAAACAGAAAATTTTCTAGCACACAAACTAGAAAAATGAAATTAATAAATAAGATGGTAATAACTGATGATATAAACTTCCAAGAGTAGATCTCGATTCAAGAACTAGCAAACTCTTTAGACAGTCAAATAATCGACAATCTTCTTATATTAACAAAAGATATAAATATGACTTCAAAATGCACATCTTGTCCTTACTTCCAATTTTCTGTTATAGAAGTACAAAATAATAAAACAGCAGTCATAAAATAAAGTCATTTTCTTTCACACATAACACAAATAAAATTTATATTCAGATTGTCAATTCTTAAATGTTCAAAAAATGAGCACAAGATCTACGAGTACCATACACTACATTCAAAGGCCCAGGATGATTTTAGGTACACAGACACCATCTACTATATGAACAAATATGCAAAATACATTTGTACAAACTTCCATTACAATTGAAGGGTATACATTTTAATTTTCTCAATAAATTCAAATAAAAAATATGGGAACGACGTCTGAATACAACCAACAATCATCTCATCATTTAATCTCAAATTTGAGGTTAGGCAGAAATTCCCATTGCCAGTGCTAATTGTTACTTAAAAACTCTCAATGCCATAACTGCACGAAAGCTTTCCTTACTCTACGCAAGTAGAGTGAATGTTCATTCTGCCAACAACAGGTAGAAACAGATGTTCATCGTCTGTACACTCAAGACATTTAAATTCTAGTAACTGCCCACAACAATTGATGAACTCCTTGGAAATTAGTTGCTTAGATAATTAGCAATTCTTGAGGTTGGTACTGCACACTTGCACAGTTCCTCTTGGACTATATACATGCTGCTGCGATTCTAACAACGCTCACATTCGTGAGCCTTTCTGCTGTAGTACCTGCAATCATGGGGAGAGAAGAATTTATGAGTGACGATACTTGTTTTTAGAGTTAGAGTTTATTTGTAGGAATACACAAACTTCTCATGCTTTAATTCTCTCACTTGGATATCAAATGATTCAGATGAACAAATAAAAGAAGAAATCTCAGTAATGATCATCCCGTACTCCTTTAACCTTTCCTTCACAAAATTATAATCTCATACTTCTAGCTACATTTTATAGAAATAGGAATATTCTTGACGATTGCCAAAGACAGTTGAAGTAATGAGTACAAAATTTGCAGTATTTTCACCAAACTTTAGTCAAACACCTAATAGACACACTTTAGTATTAGTTCCTCAACATACAAGCGATGAAAATACATTTTACTGAACAGACATGAAAACTAATTATTAGCCAACGAAAACTAAAATTTGGTTTTTGACATTTTATGCAAAAAGATGCACAGACAAACTTCCATAAACAACTACTTTGAATCATGGCCCTCAAATATGTCAAGTATTCCTTGGTTTTTACATTCTTTCAGTACAGGACTGTAACAACTGTGAGGCAATAAAATTGTAATGAAGGTATCCACCTGAAATAAATTATCAATCATAACAGTAATACTATCCTACTATCAAATATGAGAGGTTTTGCAGAAAAAAGTTAATATCTGAAACACTAATATTTATCTGAACTCGATACAGGGGAATCTATAGAAGATTATTTTTGATAAATGTTATTATAAGATGCATTAGTAGATGCATATTACTTCAACATCTCTTCAATAAAGAATTGATAAGAAAGAGAACGGACAATATAGGGTACTCTTCGAGTAATCTGTCATACAAAACTATTATGATCATCTTCAAGTTTTCAAATTTTAACAATTTTCAATCTGGGTTTGAGTGTCATTGCTAAATCTGTTGCTAAATGAATAAGATATTTTTTTTACCTTGAAATGAGCTAGAAAAACCCAAAGAGGAAAGAGACATTAAAATAACATTCCATCAACATTGGGTTTGAATATTGTTATTGTCCATACCACATACAACACATAAGTTCTCATCTGATCGCTTAAATTAGAAAACACAAACAAACGTGTTTTAAATAGTAAAATCTTTTTCTTTCTAGCTATGAATTAGCTCTTACAGAGCTGTACACAAACCCACAACACTCACTCACTGAACAGGTGGGATTCACCTTTAAAATTCACCAAAGTAAACACTTTTGTTTCAACCAGAACCCTACCTCTCCAGAGAGAAAAAGCGTTGCTTAATGGTCCATTGCAGCTTAAAGAAAGTGAATTCTAGGGTCATTAACATATCCTTGTTTACAACTCAGTCTGTTAGCAGGAGCAATTAACCTAAAGACCTATAGACGTTTTAAACACACTCTCGATAGGAGTGGTAGGACCTGAATTCTTGAATGGAATGTATAACATACACTCACTGACATAAAATGAAATTGCTTTTGCCACTTGGGAAATATTTAAAACTATGGCAAAAGTTGTGTTGTTTAAAATGATACACATCCTTTTGAGACATTTAAGAACATGCATGTTTTTTTCTCAGTACACAGTGAACATAATTAAATCAATCTGACTGTTATTGGTATTTTACAAGTGAAAGTAAATGTAAGTATTTGTTATTTATGCAGGAAGACAAATTTATTTATTTATTTATTTTTATTTATGTTGTAATGAGACATTCTGAAACCAAATATGCCAAA
The DNA here is from genome assembly GCA_002313205.1 of Laupala kohalensis. Classification (NCBI taxonomy): domain Eukaryota; kingdom Metazoa; phylum Arthropoda; class Insecta; order Orthoptera; family Trigonidiidae; genus Laupala; species Laupala kohalensis. Next base: position 158,123 of record NNCF01132083.1, read on the forward strand.
ATTTAGTTCTGAAACAAAATATGGCAAATCACAAGTAAAAAGAAAATAATTTTATTATGATTAAATGCAAAAATTAAATATATGTTTAAGTAACCTGCTAAGAATAATAATGACTTTCAATATAATGATCCATTGTGTTACATTATAGAGATTGAGAGAATGTCAGTGTTGCATTAAGTATTACACTAAGCGTATATATTTTTAATATAACTGCTGTTCAGATCTCAAAAGTCGTTCATACGACCCAAATACTCACATTCGAAGACAATTAATGTTTTGTTATGTAAAAATGATCCAGTCACACTATAAGTTCCCAGTTTCCAAAGAAAAGAGTAATAATGTTATGCAATGATGAATCCTGATATTGTATTTTAATAATCTTTTAACATTTTCATTACACAGAAATATATTTTAGTTAAAATTGCGGTCACAGAATTATATTAAAAAGTTATATAATTAATATAATTTATACATAATTTTTATTCTTTTTCAATTTGAAATTATTAGAAGTTATGCAAATTACGCTCTTTACACTCATTTTAATATAAGAACTAGTAGAAGTCCACCAATATTCTATAATGAGGGGCCAGGAAAAGTATCAGACAGATTATACTAAGTTATACATTACTATTAGTTTATTGGAAGCTGTAAACCCTGAGTGTTCTTCTGATAAATGATTTGTAAGGGAAAGGAGGGAGTGAACTAAGATGGTATCATTATTAATTAACAAAACAGCAATTAAGACCTGTGTATGATCACATAGAGGGTGAAAAGCTACTTGACACTCCAAAGCAAGCGAATTCAACCCATTTAATCAAGAAAAATCAGAAGAAACATAGTTATAAACAATTCTATCCAAGTTAAAAACTACAAAAAGAAATGTATTCCGGATAATTAAAATAACTTTTCATTCAATCAAGAATTAATGAACACTGATATTGATATTTATACACTGAAACATCCTAACCAACTACAGCAAATCCACATACATCTCAGACTATGCTGTAACAAGTGGTTTGTATGTCAACTTTTTGGCAATCAGAATAAGAGTTTTTATAAGCTGAAATTTGAGTCAGCGATAGCTTAAGAAACATAATTGTGTAGTTCTAAATACACATGCACAATGTAAGGAGAGTAATAATCAAATATGCACAACAAATTAAACCTTGAGTCCTGATCCCCTCTAAATGAAATGCAGCCTCAATCCCCTTAAAATCCAAAAACAGAAAAACTTTTTCAAAATGAACAATATTGTTTAAATGAAATCAGTACTAAAATAATAATTTCAAGCATTAATTATTCAAAAAAATATGGTATTAATATTCTGCATTTACACAGTAAAATATTCAGTTATTCATGTTTAAATTTTCATTCATCTATTTTGTTTCCTAAATTATCAGCAAACATGTGCTACTCACATAAAGTTAATACATTATTAAATTGTCCTCCAAACGTGGTAAATATCAAACAGATCACTGAACAGATAACTGCGAAAAATAAACTGAGAATCACAATTGGTGTGTGATCTCCAAAATTTACAGTTCAGGGGGAAAAAGAAACAGCCTAGACATGTAAAAGGGATTTACTGTATAGTAATTCTTGTATGTATTTGTATGTATGTATATAATTTACTTCTTTCTTAAACAGCTTCAAAGCTTTTTATTGAAATAAATGAGAAATCTTGGGTTCACAAAGAATGTTATGGAATGAAGATTTAACAAATTCATATTCTAACATAAAGAAGGTAAGAGTAACCTTCTGAAATATAAGTAGGAAATGCATTTTTTTACAGAAAAACACTTAAAACAGAGTAAACCAACCACTACTGGTGAAGATTAAAATGATTACATAGAAAGAAAAATTAATTTATACATACACAAACCTCCAATACAAATAACCAAGCTGTGAAAAGGACCATTAAACACAAGACAAAAGGGAAAATTATTACCACACTCATAATAGCATAGGATCACTTTCAGGGAAGATTTTTTTTCTTGTCATAAATGCTTTAAGTTCTCAACTGAGTTGTAAATATGAAGCAAACAGTTGATTTTGACAAACTAAAAGCAGTTGGTTGAAATAAAAATTAAATTCTGCAATTTAGGTAGGTTCCAAATCATACATGATACCAGGCTTAAAATCCCAACCTGGTCAACATATTTCTTTGCACATTTCTCCTTTCCATTATGACTCATTTGAAAAAATTATTTCTATGTTTCGTAAATTTTCTCAACACTAGGATTGTGTTGAGACACAACAATCCACAGTGGATTGTTCAAAAGTGATCGTGTTAACCTATTTACTTAAAATTCATAATTGTCTTGCAAATGAACCAATTCCTTTTTCTATGAACACTGTATTCAATATTATCACTAAAAAGCAAGAGTGAGAAAATCTTTGTAAAATAAAAGAAATCAATTTGTGAATGGCTGTGCAGAAGAGAAAGCTATTTTATTTAAAAAATTACAGAGTTAATTAAAAAGCACATAAGGATAATTAATACTAAAATACATTGACACCTTCTTACATGCACAATACACCCTTACATGCATTTTCTCAAGGTATCAGTCTCAAGATAAACATTTTGGATAAACAAACAAGAAAGAAGCATTATATTTCAATCAATTAATTTATGACAAATCATTACTCCAATGTGAATACCTATAAAAAGGAATTAAGTAACAAAAGTAATAACACAGACCTGCAACGAAAAAATTGTTCCAAATGTAATAAGTTATTTACCCAATAAACCCCTAGGGAAGGGGATGCCAAATAAAAACCATCATAAATAACACACATCACTGACAAATCCAATCCAATTTACATCATCACTGATATAGTGGCACTTCTGATATCATTTAAGTCTAAATTCAGAGCACATGGCAATAAGACACCCCTTGCAAGGGCGAGAAAGGAAGTGATAAGAATTTTTTTTTGCAAAGGATCGATTTGCATCGGACCCCAGATTTTAAGAGTTTCGGAGTTGAATGAATACAACACCAATGTCATTATGTTTCAGTTCAGATTAGAGGCACAGTACGCGTAAAAGAGAAAAAAATTATAGAAATGGAAGAAAATGAAAAACAGACCCGGAATGTTTTCAAATTTGTTGTAACAGACTTTTCGGGAAAATTAAGTGTCAAAACTAAAAAAAATTGTGAGAGATGTGATAGAAAAGTTCAAAAGTTGGGCTGCAACATGATCTTGAAGGTGAACCTTTTACATTCCAATCTGGACTTTTATTTTATTTTATTTTATTGGGGTCTTTGGGACCTGCCAATGTCCAAATTTGGACTATTTTCCAGAAAACCTTGAAACAGTTAATGAAATCTAGGTGATAGGTTCCATCGAGACAGAAAATGAACACAATACTACGGTAGGTGGAGTGTTCAAATAACACTATTGGATGCAGAAAAGACTTGAATCTCAGCAAATTTAACTGACATGAAAAAAAAAAGTTGGGAACAAGTGCAAAAAAGCAACATAAAAATTAGTTGACAAAATTAAAACAATTTTCAACAAATTTTTTATCGCAGGCCTGTGTAATTAATCATTCAACATTAACCCAAAATTCTAAAAAAAATATTTAACTAGGGTCAGATACTATTGAAGGACATGACACCTCGCATACATAGATAAACAAGGGTAAAAATAGGAGAATTAATAACATTCAAGTTAATAAACAACGTTACAATGAGAACAAAACAAAATATACATGGAAATAGTGATTATCAAAATGCAAATTACCCAACAATTCTCAATACCATTCTATAACAGGTTTCTGGAGCTAATTTAAGCGAAACAGTAGATTATTAAGAACTCTACAGAGGTTCTTCCATGTTATGTTTCAATACGAAATTACATATTATAACACTTATTATCACCACCATCAAAATATTTTTATTGCTTTTAAAAATGCTTTTATTGATAAAAATATATAATGGATACAAAAAGCTGTGCCCACATGATAATCAACTGCTGGCATAATTAATATTACAATACAATATTTTTTTTAAATAATTATTTGAAAACTATGCGGATGCATTTGCTAAGCAATCAAAATATAAAATAAGTCAACAAGGTATAATGTTTTAAACATTAAAAATAACAATAGCAAAGGGTATAAGAGAACACTATGAATGAATATAATAAATCCGTTTACTTAAAGTAACTCCAATCTAAAGTACGTAAATAAATTTAAAGATCTGCATCGTTAACTTCACTGCCCACCATATTTGTCTGAATAAAGTCCCCTCTTCTTTCTTTAGGGAAGCACAAGTGAGAGGAAAAAAAAGAAATTGAGTAAAATCATAGTCTTTCAGAAGGGAAATGGTCATTCTAAATTCTATGTGAACAGTTATATTTATATATATATGGTTGGTTCTCGTTAGTTTAATCACAAGGATTTTAAAATGAAAAGCCAATTGGCGCAGTTCAACTTTTCCTCCTGGCACCACCAGATCCTCACGGACTTCTACTTCGAATTTTCATGTTGCTACTTTATTTCCATGTGGCTGATCATAATTTAGAACTCGCAGTTTGAAGTTAGCATTGAAGCCAAACATTTGTAGTGTCAAAGAAGATCCCTGTCTCTGGACAGAATCTTGTCACATACGATTCGGTGTGTTTGGACATGACAACAATCTGTCGTTCCAAGACAACATGGACCATTTCGGTTTCCACTTCGAATGAGCCTCAAATTTATTTTTGGGCGATTTTTTCAAAGAAAAAAAGGAGGACTATACTCGGACAAGTATGGTACTCAAATCCATTTGAGTGACCCCAAAACAAATAAATCATGCTTCTTAAGAATCCATTTAATCATCCACAACACAAAAATAAAGCTTCAATGACTAATTTGAGTAAAAACAAGCTTCAATGAAACATTAAGTATATCAAGTACAAGAAACTGCACAAAATATTCATATTTTTTTAAATAATGACAACTCAACAAATTATAACCAAGGAAACATAAGAAATTTTTCTCATTAGAAAGAATAATAGTAATGATCAATACATAAAATATCAATACACTTACGACTAAAATTTTCTTAGTTTCCATTGGACAACATTATGAAAAGAACAATGTTGCACAAAATAAAAACAACATTTTAATGTTTAATTGCAAAAAAAGAAAGTTTTCTCTTTAAATTTTCTAAAAAGTTTGCCATTTTTATAGATAGTAATATCTCTTACAATAAATTTCAAGATGACAGGCAGGAATCCAGAATTCTTAAGAAAGAGAACCTTTCTCATAGATGACAGCAGAATAATAAAAAAAGAAATTCATCATCGTACAATTTAATTCCTTCAGTTCATTTTCATAACCTTATTTTGGCTACACAACAAGTTTCTGTTGTTTTAAATAATTTAAAAGCGGCTTAGCTTAGAAAAATATTAGATAATTTTTAATGCTTTAGAACCTTTTTTTTCCGTATATTACCATTTCTTGAAAGAAATATTAATAAAATATATTGTAAAAAGAACAGTATGTATAAGATGAAAACTATTTAACACAAGAGATTCAAGCAAGAGATCATATTCCACATTACTGCTAATTTATCTAACACTATTGTCATTAAACTGAGAAATAATAAAATAATTTCCAAAATATTAAATCAATCATTTTTTACAAACTTGAATTAAACTGGGAGGTACACTCTGTTCTTACATACTCTCACCTTACATACATTGAGAAACCTAAAATCCAATGATTCAAATATGTTTTAAAATGTGTTTGAAAAATTCCATATGAACAATTAAAAAAGATTATATTTTTCCTATTGTCATTAGCAGTCTCGCTGTTCTTCCTTGACAATATATATTTCTAAGCCTCCATATTACACAGACATGAATCAAAGAAAAATACGTATTAAAACAAATAAAACAGGCAAACATAATTATAAAAAGAAACATGTCAAGTTAAGTCACATCTTACTTTTCATCATGCACCATCCAATTTAATAGGAAGAAAGTTCATTACACAAACCAAAACAATACAAAAGATCATTCTTTTTAAATTTAAGTAAGGAAGTAAGTAAGTAAAAGAGAGAATTGATGAAAACAACACTGTGGAACAATATTTCCTCATTCTTTGTTGTGTGAGATTTTTCAACTATTTCTGTTTTTAATGCCCATTTTTCTCTGCAAGATTTAGTTATTATGCAATTTGTTAAAAAAAAATTTCCAGAAAGCTCCACAGTGCCTGGTAGTTTACTTCTCTGCCTGAGGCATTTTATAGTTTAATTACATAGTTATTTACATTATTAATTTGTTTATTCTTCTTCACGACCTTTTTCATAAACATCTTTAAAATATGGTCTTAATGAAATAAATCATGGGAATAAAAATAGTTATGAACTACTAAAAAAATATAAGGACCTAGAAATTAAAACAGATATGAGGCTTATGTCTTTGGATGTTGATTTACTCTACACTTGCCTAGTAAATGTATGAACATTAGAAGGGGTTACATCTCTCTGGAGCATATTAACCCATTAGAGATGAAAGATGGGCACTGCCCGTCCTCTATAATTGAGTGACTTCCTGACGAAAGATGGACAGCGCCTGTCCTGTACTTTAAAGTTGGATTTTGACTTATTGTCACTACATATTATTCATATCTTTATTTTTACTTGTTCTCTGAATCTTCCAGAAATTCATTGTTGAATATCGATCGTTTTCCATCGATATTTTATTTTATGTATTCTTGTTTGAGTGAAGTAGTGGTAGTGTGTTGTTGAAGAACGCAAACATGGCAGTGTCAAGGTGTTTACGAAATGAAATGTTTGATGGATCGAGAGAATGAGCAGAGTGGGTGATACTGGATGACAATGATTAGGAACTGGACAATGTAGAGCAAAGCAAACAAAAATTAACAATTTTAGGGATCACAAAAAATTGTCATTGAATGCGCTACTGGGACGATGAAAATAGTTTAGTCCCAGTGGTTGCAAAAATTCTAAGAAAATTCAGACGACAATGGATTAAGGAATGTTGCATTTTACCAGAGAGGGAAATGAAAATTGCCTTACTGTTAATTTTCAATTCAACTTATATCAAGTTTACCAATAAAATTTACAAACAAATTGAAGGCTGTCTGATGGGAAGCAAGCTGAGCCCAATTTTGTTGGAATTTGTACGGCATGATTTAGAGATAATGTTTAGCAAAATTAGATTTCACACAAAGATTGTACATATGTCATGTTAATGATATTCTGTGCATCATTCCAGTAAACAAAGTAGATTCTTTGTGTTATGGTAGTTACAACAGCAATATTAAGTTTACAATAAAGTATGAAAAGAATAGGAGTATAAATTTTTTAGAATTAACACTAACTAGGGAACAAAATAGGTTATCATTTAACTGGTTCAGAAAGGAAACACATTTGGGAAGGATTCTAAATTATTTGTCAGTAAATTCTATGACACAAAAAAAGGTAATTGTATCAAATTTTACAGATAAGACTATTGTCTGACAAGAAATACAGAGGGAAAATATTAGAATTGTTAAAGAAATACTTCTGGCCAACAACTACCCTTTTTGATTAAATTATAAAAACATAAATAAGAGAATTTTAAATATAAAAAATAATAATACTGGTGAATCAGAACAAAGTGATAAAAAAGTTTAAGCTGTATTCCAAACAATCAATGAGTTTCAGGTCAGCTTTGTAAATTATTTTAGAAAGAAAACATAGAAATAGTGACAAAATATAAGAAAATATTAGGTGATATTACAACAAAAGAAAGGGCACTAATGACCTTGATGTTGGCGAGCCCTAAAACCCCATATATATATTTTTTTTAAAGGGGGAAAATGTGGTTGAGATAATTGCCCAGTGTTTCATTGGTCAGACTAAACAGTCTTATGTTTAGAATTAATGAGCATAGGAAGAATGTTAACAAGAATGACAAAAGTAATGTAATATTTGATCATCATATAAATACAGATCATCAAATGAAATGGGAGGATTTTGTTTTTGTTTTTGTGGGGCTTTAGGGCTCGTCAACATCGAGGTCATTAGAGCCCAAAAATGGGAGGATATTGAGGTTATGGATGAAGAAGCAAATCTCAAAAAAAGATACACATCTGAGATGTTGTACATAAAAACTACTCCAAATTGTATAAATTTGAAAACAGACATTATCTTAAGTTTATGAATGCTTATTATGATTTTTTGTTCATGTTTATTTCGTACAGTTATTTTTTTTTTGTCATGCAACAGTATTCAAGTGGTGAATGTCTATTAGCCTGATGAAGTCAGCTTTGAACAGAAGTCAAAGCTTTGTTAGAAATAGTAAATAAAAATTGTCTATGAAAAAGGTTGTAAAGTAGAATATATTATAGTTTAGTTTAATAGATGCATATATTTATGGTCGGATTATTGTAGAAACCACCAATTGACTTGGACTCGCTCAACTACCAGAATCTCAGTTAATATGATCACTTTAATGGTGAGAAATGAAAAATTGCAGCCTCAGCTATTTAATTGTCTGGAATTGGATGATTTAGTGATTTAAGCCTCTCCAACAAACAATTGACTTATTAGTTTCCTAGAAGTAACAATAGCATTTACTGCAATAGTATCATATTTCAAAAAGTGAAAAAAAAATCCTTTCTGTAAAAATAAAGTCTTGCGTTCAGGCAAATATATTTAAAGTTACATTTTTTCATAATGGAAAATAATAGAGGACAATTCTTTTTTACCTGAGTAATATCCCAGGTCATCCAAATGAATTATAAATAGTCTTGCATAACCAAACTCAATGAGACAATTTCTCTAAGCAAGCTCTAAGTGCAGTCTCTAATAAGTCTCCCTTACACAATGTAAAAGCACATCCAGATTTTAGAACTACCACTGAAGTAAAAGCAACAAATAGGTTCCAAAATTTAATTAAATTTGTTGGAAACTTCCTTGTATATTCCATATTACTTGATTTTTACCAATATCTTTCCAAATGCATAAACTTAAAGATAAGTACATCCCATTACCTCTTATTTGGAAGTTATATACATACTCAAGATTGCTTCTAGTGATACAAAGGAATAGTTTAAATTGCGCTTATAATGTGCCATCAGCGATATTATATTATTAAATTTGAGCATAAGTGGAATTCTATAAGCAATGAAGTATTTTACAGAGAATAAAACAAACAGTGCTTAAAATGATGACAAGAAGAAAAACTTAAAATGTATCACAACAAACTCTGATAAAAGTAAATTAGTAATTCTAAGATTTCCACTCTCCTTTAAAATGGGAATTAAATAAAGAGACCAGAACTATTACAAAAGAGAAAAATAAAATGTAAAATACTAATGACCAAAACTTAGTTAATCTTTGGAAAAATTTATATATCAAAGATATGGCATGAGCTGAGTCTCTTGGGAACAACTTGTCTACTATGTACTGTACCAATTTTGTCTCCATACATGGATCAACAAACAAAATAAAATAACATTGTTTTATCAGTTTTGGTTGAGAAATGAACGATTCATAGATTTAAAATTTTAAATACTAAACTAAACACTTACAAAATGTAAGTGTAGTTGTTCATTTGAAGTTAATTATGTATATATCATTTTCATTTAAAACATCAATTTATTGATGAAAGCATTAAAATTGAACATCTCTACAATTGAGAAGTTAACAGTGGTCACATCTTATCAAAAATATATACAATTACATGTTCAAAGTTATGTTTTCAAATTAATAAATACTGAAGATACAATATAAATAAAATTTTATGACATAAGATTTGATTTACATTACAACTGAGCAATTAAAAATAGCAATCAAAAATCCAGTCAATGGTAATCAAGCATTTTAAATTAGTTCTTAGTTCCATATTGGTTGGGATTCATGCTATATACTACTTGATAAACCAATGATAGTTTAGTCAGCCTAAATTGCCACTTGTAAGACACAACTAATACACTTTTACTTGTGTATTACTATAAACCTTGTCAATAATCAAAGAATTATTACTATTACTGTGTGTGTGTGTATATGGCACATTTCAAGAAATAAAGAGCGTATTTGACTAGACCTACTTGTAGGAGATATTTTAAAGGAAATCAGACCAGAGCAAAAATCACATTCAATCAGTACATGTAATTCATAACTGCACTGTTGTCTCTTTTACTATGGGCTCACACAAAAAACTCCACAAATGTGAAGATATAATGTTAAACAACCTTTCAACAAGATATTTAGTATGATCCTAGACAATACCCCAGACATCTAATTCCCTGTAATTATAATTGTGACAGGAGAAGAGAATGCATTTGAAAATGTTTTCAACAGAGCAGGTATTCACTTCTTCTCTAAGTAAATAGAAAAAAGAACATATCACAAGAAAAAGAAAATGTATATTTTTATTTCTTGTGTATTAAAGAACTGAAAACACCACTGAATCCAGAAAATGTTTAACATTTTCATGCACATCAGCAGAAATTATTAAAACAAAACAACACTATCAATAGAAATAAAATAAAAAGAACTGTCATGGCTGCACTTTCTCACAGTACTGTGGTTAATAAAAATAGTCAACTCATTAAAAATAATTAATAGGTAGAAACAAGCATATATAAGAATTGTTCTTCTCATTTCGACAAATGTAAAAACCGAAAAATCAATTTCACTTCCAAAATTTTTTCCTCATCAATTCGTGATTTTCCAATACCTTAAATGGTTTTCAAAATAAACTCACACAGAAACAAGGGCATTTAAAAATTTTAAACTGGTAAATTTGAACATATATATTATACGAAACACTTTTTAAACTGTAAACTAAATAATAGTTGAGCTTTTTAATACATAAAACTCAAATTTCAATTCCTTTCTAAACAACAGTGTGTTGGACATGTACTAGTAGGCATGCCAACAATTGTGCATGGGGACTTCCAAAAATACTCCCACCCTGGGCCTCATGAGGTGTAGGTGGTCTCACGCCACTGGTAGGAGTGTAATAAATCTTTCGTAAAGTATTATAAATATACATAACAAGTATTACAGAAATGTGTCTTGCTTTTATTTTAAATTTTTTATCAGTAATGAATTTGCCATGACAATTCTCTTTATGATGTAATATGACAAGAACGTTGTGCATGCTTTCAATGCATTATGTAGAAACAGGAGTCCATTTAAAAATACTTTATGAAGAGAAGCAAAAAAAGAACTTACCTAACCTGCACCAAAGTGATTTTTAAATTTAACTTCCCCTGATAATAGGGTTTCATGTTGTGTTAGATTAACTGGTTAGTGAGCATCATTCATAGGTAAAACTTTAAACATTTCGACATAAGATCAATAATGAATGTCACTTTCTTCCACCCACGCCATAAACCAAATAGAAGAAACGACATCCAACATGCCTCTACCTTACTCTATATGATAAAGCTCCAAAAACAGAATAAAATCATGCGAACATGCCAGGCACCTTGGCTCTGTCTGTAGGTTCTGCTTCCTTGGCATCAATCGATGATGTACCACATTCACGTGATACCACACACAAGAACTCTGCATGGTCTTCATTACCATAGTTGTATTGAGATCCAATATTAATAAGCTGAGGTAAAAAATCAAAGAATTATGAAATCCATTTTCAACTGTCGAATTTAAGTAACTTGAGTAACAACGTATCAAACCTGCTCAAATTTCCATCCATCAGTCATTGATGATACCATGTGAGTCAATTCATCTTCATGGCATTGCAAAACACGGTACACATGTTTCTTCGAGTCCTTCAAAGGCCTGTTATCTCTGAAGCAAATTCGTTCCTTAACCAATCGTATAAGTTCTGTGATATTATAAAACTCTGCTTCTTCTAACACACCTATAACCACATTCAAGAAAATAATAACATGTTAACTTAATTAAGAAGAGATCATGGTATTCAATTATCTCACCTTCCTCAACAAGGTCCTTATTGATTACTAGTTTACCATGCCTAAGATAGTTTAGAACAGGACCAAAATAGAGAGGATCTCTATCAATTAGATATGCTCCTGTGGTGTCCTGTGTTAACAAGAAAGGGAAAATAAGAAAATTTCATCATGATTGTACACAATAAAATACAAAACATTCACTCACTGTATCAGATATTAAGTCCGAATTTTCTTGGCAAAGGCGAAATAAAAAAGAATTTGGATCCCGGGATAAAGTTGTTTTTGTTGTTAAGAAGTAAGTACCACCAACATTCAATCGAACCCATTGCTTCTTTCGTGTTGATGTATTATTTTCTTCCACATTATGTGAATTAGACATACTTACATCCGCCATGATGCGATGCTAATGTTGTGACAATTGTAGTAGTTTACGGTCACTCCAAGTAAATATTATTAAGTAAAACCTACTTCGCTCTTTAACGAACTACTAGAAATATACATTTGCCATTGTTGTAAATAGTTTTACTAATCATCCAAAATACTGCACTAGAGTTAGTATCGCAACTGATCGCGATGTACCATCTTTCCTACGGGACAGAGATTAAACATCGCCATGTTTTGTGAATTTCGGCAGTCATTTTTCTCCTCAGTCGTTGCGTAAATTGGTGTGCTACATTTTGTCATTTATCGAAATGCCTGTTAAAGTGGATATCGTGCCTCCTCCGCCTGCAAATTCGAAACAACCTGGAGTGACACGATCTTTATTATATAACGGTTCGAAATTTCAGGGTCATCAGAAATCGAAAGGAAACAGTTATGAAGTGGAAGTCGTTTTGCAGGTTAGGATGCATTGTACCAGCAAATTCGCATTATTCTGAGAACTTTATACAAAAATTCTATGCCAACGTAATCGTAGAGTTGTTTTTCTTTGTCATTAACAATTAAATGTTGGCAACTTTTTGACACATTGCATTTCCACACACTAAAATTTTAATTGTATTTGTTGTCATTTTAAGTTTTTTGTTAAATAACAAGTGTTATGACTTTATGTACATAAAATACTACCGAATAATTGTGTATTACAATTCAATTTTGTTACATTAACTTTTTTTAGTAACACATTCTTTTTTCAGCATGTAGATGAAGAGAATTCATATTTATGTGGATACTTGAAAATCAAGGGTCTGACAGAAGAATTTCCTACTCTCACAACATTTTTTGACGGGGAAATTATCAGCAAGAAATATCCTTTTCTTACAAGGAAATGGGAAGCAGATGAAGATGTAGACAAAAAGCATTGGGTATTAATTTTTTCATATTTAATAAAAGTAGCTTTGGTTTTTCTTTAATAAGTTGTTTTCATTTTCAGAGTAAATTTAATTCCTTTTATCAATATGCGAAAACATTCAACTCAGACAGTTTTGATTATGAAGGTTTGAAATCAACAGATTATGTATTTATGAGATGGAAAGAACATTTTTTAGTTCCTGATCATACAATTAAAGATATAAATGGTGCATCATTTGCGGGGTTCTATTATATTTGTTTCCAAAAATCTGCTGCCACGATTGAAGGGTACTACTATCACCGTAGTTCTGAATGGTAAGCAACATTCCTCCTCCCCTGCCCATTTCCACATCTTCAGTATGAAATTTGTCTTAAGATTTTTTTTGTTTTGTAGGTACCAGTCTCTGACATTAAGTCATGTACCTGAGCACAGCATCCAAATATACGAGTTCAGATGAAATTTGTAATTGTGGATTTGGTTAATTTAAAACGAACAATGAACCAACTAGAGCTGTCCCTGGTAAATTTTGTGTGGATTAAATAAACTAAAAGACTTTTGTGCACTTGTATATGAACATTGATTTTGTTTTTGCTTGTACAGTGTTAATATAGTTTTTGTAATAATTTAAGAAAATTGTTGATTATTTGGCAGCAGTTTATATACATAATATATAAAGGTATGTTTTTAATTTCATAGTGTATCATTCTTGACATTGTTATTTGAGATGTGCTGCTTAAAATGCTATTTATTATGCTTTGTATATTCTTGCTAATTTATCTTTTGTAATATAACTATTGTATTGACTACTGTATTGTAGTGGTGTTTTTGGAATTAATGTGTTTTTTATACTACTTTGAACTCTTTCTCTCTTGCTCTCTGCTTGTAATCCTGCAGGTCGGGTATGAATACACAATCTTTCCTACAACAGTTTTAATTACTTCTTACATACCAGAACAGAAATATTTGGAGTGGGGAGAACCTCTCACACAAAGTAACTGCTTAACAGCTACATTTGTTAGTCAGTATAATATGAGCTACAGTGGACGGTAATAATATATTGAAAATATGTTACATTTTGTTACTGTATGAATTATGAAAATGGATGGATTTGCGAGACAATTTGCAAAGCAAAGTACATGTTAAATAAAATTATTATTTCTTAACTAAAATTAAACTTGTGATTCTTGGTATTTCCTCAATGAAAAGAACTATTGCTCTCAAATTAAGCTAGAGATTAGTTGTAAAAATATACAATTTTACTTGGAAACCATCTTACAAGAAATACTACAAAACAACTTTTAATGCAGCTGCACAAGCAAAAGGCCTTCATTGAGCCTGGGTCTGTCCCTACACTTTGGTAAAACTTGACATTTATAAACAAATCACATCCATTAAGAAAACCTACATTTTTAACTCAAGATCTGTACAAAGAACATTGGTAAAAAAACATCACAGAGAAAACAAGTTCTTGTGTCAATTACTTGAAACACACTGGCACACATACACCTACAAACACACATGAAGTACACACATTAAAAACGGATAATAACTGAAGTCCAATAAAAAATCTCCAGTCAAATAGTATCTAAATGTTTTATGAGATCACACAAGAATTACGTCCGGTGCATGAAGTATGTGCAGCATCCACAGCTGGTGTACTACTGGGGCTGGGAGTTGCTCCACTGCCAGGCAGTGCACCAAACCGGAGGCGCTTATGGGGACCTGTGCGACTGCCACTGGGCAAGAAGTGTCGTTGCTGAAGAGCCGACGTTGAGTAGCTCGTCATGGCGTAGGACTTGAGGTGTGACTTAACAGATGGTGGGAGTGGTAGCTGGTCAATACTGTATACATTAGTGCGGGCAACTATAGCGCGGCAGCACAATTCTTGTAGGGTGAGAACTGTAACAAGACATTCGAGATGAACACAATTTTAATAAAACAAACATACCAATATGCCCCGTTTTCACTCACAATAAAGGACTCACCAATTACAAGCAGGTGTTATATTTTGAGGGTGATCTCACCATTTGAAACAAAGTTTTCTTTAGCATGCCTCAGAATGAAATAGTTAATATAATACAGTAATAAACTGCTTATTTTCTAGAAAAAAGTAAACACTAACACATCAGAATTATAAAATACAGAATTTGCAGGCCATACTTTCTTTGGCTTTCAACTACCAGGTGAATGTGTAGAATACCATGTGACCCAATCTACAGACAAAATTAATACTTAACCTAATTCGCAAGGAATTTCCCCAATTTTAGGTGATGAGGACTACTTTTCTCGTGAGTGCTATTGAACCAGTTTGACATAATTTACCATATGATGGATATCTATCATTGAAATCTCACCGACTCTAAAACATCAAGGGGGACACATTTTTAAACCATAGATTCAAAGTTTCACCACCAAGTAACAGATTAATTATGTTATGTTGAATGAAAATGGGAGACAGGACCAAGATTCAAACTCCGGGCCTTCAGCACTGATGCCCTAAAGTCCGCATCTCCACCCTAAAATATCAGTAAATAGTTTTCACATAAGTTTTATTTTGAAGGAATTAACACTAATGTGTAATTTTGTTACTTACATGCCAGTTCACATTACAAAAAAGATATGTAAAAATTGATAAACTCTAAATGCTGTTTATGTTATTGGGGGAATTTTCTCCCTATTTACCGGTCCCCATTTTCCGTATAAATTTGATTTAAATAATTGGTAAGGGATAAATCATTTCAGGGATTTTAATAAATCTGATATTGTTCCCTTTAAAAATATTCTGAACAATAAAGCTAAGAAATGAAGAGATTGTTCCCTCCAAACTGATTAATACAAATTTAGATTCTGAGTTCGTGAAATATGACTTGACTCCTACTATACTGCCAAAATTATACACTAAACAAAAAGTCGTGAAGACAAAATGTTTTGATATATTTCAAGGCTGGGCAAATGAACTTATTAATGCAAAGCTTAACATAAAGCTTAAGCGAACAGATAATTAGGTTTAAATTTTCTAATGAATTAGGCAGAAGCAAAACCAATAACATTATAGTATAGAAAAAATGCAATGATATGAGCTTCAAACACTGAAGTTAAAAAAAAAACACAGACATAAATCTTATGACATGCCTGCAAAATAATCATACACATATTTAGGATTAATTTTGAAGCATGATTAAGGATGAACAGATCATGTCAGTTATATTGTGCAGAAAGCTTGAGAAACTACATTTTGTTATGGATACAGGTAAGAAAACAAAACTTCATACTCCTAGTCAAACAATCCTTGAGGAATATGCGGCTGCTTGTTGGGATCCTCCGAAGAGACAATACATGATTAGAATAGCACAAAAAGAAGCACTTAAATTTATTATTAGTAATAATAATAATTTATTATTTGACTTAAGAAGTACATGACTGAAAAGTCTCAGACAAGTAGAAACAATCTTTAACATTTTCATTTCTGAATACAATTATTAGAATAGAATTTATTGTCTGTAATGGTTGAGGAAAAAATAACAAATCCTGTACCTATTTATAAGGTTATACGAATTCATAGAAAGTGTGAGTAGTGTAGTTGTGAAGAAAGTGGGAGGGTGATGAAGCAAGATGAGATGAGCTTTTCCTTTCTTTTTTATTGGGGTTTTAGGGCTTGCCAACATGTGGGTCATTTGTGTCCACATGAGATGAGAAGTTGATACAAAAATTCAGACAGGGAAATAAGTGCAGTGCACTGCAGTTAATCCTGAGTATTTGGGCCAAACATTGTAAAATCAGTTTGTCAAACAATTTTTAAACAAATTACTCTTTTTAATCATTTTAAACTTGTGTCAATGTTTAATATTGTAATGTTCATTTAATATTGCACAGAAATGTTGAAAATAATTAACTGATACATAGTAAAAACGTGACTCATTAATGTTGATGTTGGTGGTTGGTACATAGTTAAAACTAAGTAGGATTCCATTCATTTATTTCATTGTAAATCGAGTCCCAATAATTGCTATAAAATAGAAAGTACATACTTCAATTGTTAACATTTTATTTTTATTTTTTGTTTCCTGACTTGAACAATTTAAAAATATGGAAAGCAAATTTTAAAAATATTGATGTCTTAAACATAAAATTTTTGTTTTATCCAAACTTTTTGGAAGTGATTCGCGGCCTCAATGTCTCTTCACTGGATCTGCCCTTGATACCAATGAAAGCAAAAAGGCAGACAAAATTGAGGTTGACCTTTAGCATGAAAAGGTAAACGAGAATAGGATTTTGCAAAGTAAGAACTACGAGGGAACCCGTAAAACTACAACAAGTAGCCAAGGATATGGGAAGATATAATCTTGATATTCTGGTTTTAAGTGAAATAAGACAGAAAGAATTTGATACATTTACCACACACAATGGATTTACTCTTATATACTCTGGAGTGCCTGCTGACAATATGCATAGAAGTGGAGTGGGTATTTTATTAACAAAAGAAGCTCACAAGAACTTACTGAAATGACATCCAGTATTGAAGATGCAAATAAAGAGGATAAAATCAGATTCTATGTATCACTCAGAGAGACAATGGAATAAGCAAATACAAAGGATATAAAAATGCTTGTGGGTGATGAATGCAAAAGTAGGGTGTGATAACCAATGTAATGAGATTGCAGGGAGTTGGCAAGTTCAATGAAAACGAAGCATGTTTATGGAGTTCTGTGCATCAAAGGATTTAAGCATACGTGGCACCCTGTTTCCACACAGAACATGCCACAAAATATCATGGATGTCCCCAAATCTCGAAGTTGAGAATCAAATTGATCATTTCGCTATTTCAAGAAAGTGGAAAAAATGACTAACGTGAGAAATAAGTGAGGTGCAGATGTAGGGAGCAACCACCATCTTATGGTTGCCAGTATAAAATTAAAATAATGGGTGCCCAAAAGAAATTTGAGAACAGAAGTAATCGCTACGATGTACATAAATTGAAAGACCCAAAAGTGAACCCACAATTGGAAATAGTATTGAGAAATAGATTTGAAACTTTTGAAAATGTTCAGAGGATGAAGAACAAAGTTGGGAGGTGGTAAAAAAAAGGATTTCTTGAGGTTATTGAAAAAATTCTGGGACAAAAGAAAAACTTAAAGAAAGATTGGATTACGACAAAAATGTAATTGAAATTGAATTGGATTTTAATTGAAAAGAGGCCTGAAACAACAAATTATCCGAAGACAAGAAATCAACAAGAATTTATGAAAACTGAGTACAATAGAGTTAATAAACCAATAAAGAAAAGTTTTAGGAGGGATAAACAAAAATGGGTAGATGACAGAGGAAGCAGCAAATAATGCTGATACAAAAGGAGCTCTATCGAATTACAAGAATGCTATCTAGAAATAAAATGGGATGGAAGAGGTCGGTGAGGAATAAGGAAGGTAACCTCTTAATGGGTGAAGAGGAACAAATAAATAGATGGACAGAATATTTTAATGAACTCTTGAATAAAACCTACTCTCTTCAATCAGCCAAACATGAGATAAACACCAACAATACTGCTTCCTCTCTTTGAAAATGTATGGAGAAAGGAACCAAAAAACTGGAAAGACGGAATTGTTGTTAAAATACCCAAAAAGAGGGATATAACAAAATGTAGCAATTGGAGAGGGATATCGTTACTATCTATCCCAGAGAAAGTATTTTCAAGTGTGGTTCAGAATCAAATTGCAGACATAATTGAGGAAACATTAAGAAAGGAACAGGCTGGCTTCAGAAAAAATAGGTCCTGCAAAGACCATATAAATACTCTCCGATAAATTGTGCAGCAGAAAATGGAATGGAATTCAATGTTATATGTAACATTTGTTGATTACGAGTAAGCATTCATTTCGCTGAGACAAGACTACATATAGCAAGTAATGGTTAAGAGAGGTTTCCCTGAAAACATAAAAATATTATAAAGGCCAGGTGTGATGAGTATTCAGGTCATATTTTACAGGATGGGAAACTATCTGCACCTATCAAAAGAAATGGAGTAAGACAGAGATGCATTCTGTCACTGCCACTGTTTACTCTGGTTCTAGATGACATTTTGAGACAAGTAACAGCTGATAAGAAGCGAGGGATTAGGTGGAAACTATTGAAGATCCTGACTATGTCGTCTCTCATATCAGCATTCAGACATGCAAGAAAAGTTTTCAAAGTTATGTCAAATTTGGAGAGAGCTGGGCTTAAAACAAATATAGCTAAAACAAAGGATATGAGTATTCATGCAACCTCTCACTGCCCATAGATAGTACATACTCAATGCATTGAAAATGTGAACTCTTTCACCTACCTCCATTCATTGACCACTGGCCCTGGACAATAAGAAACGAAGCTCTTTGGGAACTTCCTGGCGAGGACCCAATTGATAAACAAATCAAAAGAAGGAATGGAATCCACAGGGGGAGCATAGGAGAGGAAGACTATGGTGAACATGGAAGGAAGTGAAGAGGTTGGAAGCAGATTTTTTTTTTTTTTTTTGTGGGGCTTTATGGCTCATGTCGACATCAAAGGTCATTGGAGCCCGAAAAACTTGTACAGGTAGGGAAAATGCAGTTACGCACTAGGGAGAGCCAACATGACTCTCCCCGCGTGGGACTCGTCAAATGACTCAACCATACCCACTAAAAACCCTCCTGATCTACAACATACCAAAACATAACTCACAACATACATCGAAACATCAAATGGAGGGGGGGGCAAAAATAAGGGGTAGGACAAAAAATGAGAGATGAGAAAAATGAAAGATACCTTAGCCTTAATAGCGTCGGGATCGAAAAGAACAAGAGGTGACCAAGCGAGGTCAGGAAAGAGAAAGGAAAGAGACTAGCACAAGGAAGTGGAAGCAAAGCCAGACTCAGCTCGGAGCCCCGTGTTCGCCAAACACGTACTTACTAGATGTAAGTTCCCTGGGGGATTGGGAGCAGAGTTCGTGTCCGGTGGAAGTCTTTCACGGATGCCCTATGCTCTTGAATGAGCAACAGGAATGAAGAGGAAGAAGGCTATTGTCGCCTAAATACATGCAACGGCACTCGCATAGCCGTTTGAACATCGCGCAGTGCCCAAACTGGTGACTCAGCTCATTATGGCTATATAAGCCCGATGCTGGAGGTATCGAGGCAGACTCGCTGCCACTCTTGGCAGACGTGCTGCCACTCCGGGCAGTATGGCTGTCGCTCGACGTCATGCTAGTTCTGTCGCTTCCTATCTATAACCATCGAGTCCAGGATTAGACCTCCACGGCCCCTGCTCGAATCCTAATCACCGAGTCCAGTTTTAGGCCTCCACGGCCCCTGCTCAATTCCTTATCTTGGAGTACTGGTAGGCTTCGCAGCTCCAGCTCCGGCCCCTCTCCAGCTCCCTATCTCCTAGTTCTTCTCGAACTGTTCGCCACCAAGTGCCCGTGAAGTACGCCGGCTCTATTCTTCATCTGGGCTGTAAGAGCGAGTCACCAGCGCAGGGCACCGGCCCTACCGGAGCTCTGGGCTGCTGCTGCTGCTGCTGTAGAACGACTACGTAAGTGTACTTGCATGACTGATTAAATTGCTGTCGCCAGAAATGGACAAAACCCTTATCATTGCTCCCTCTCATCCATTCTGTCACATAAAATAGGAGTTACTCAAGTCTTGAGCGACCTAAGAACAAACCACGTCGTAGGTGAGGTTTAGAAAGTGCCCGCAACACAACCCATCCCCTTCCTCACCACGCGACACTATTGTTTCAGATTCACACAATAAAAATTACAACAGTAATTAATATCCAAAATGTTTCGGTGTTTCATCCAAAAATATTATAGGTTTGAAATTATATTATTTATTTATTTCCTCTTGGCGAGGTTCTGGTCATGAGGCCAGTGACTAACCGTGACTTGGTATACTGAGTAGTTTTATCTAAAGCAAAGACTAAAGTTGTCTTATTGAAATAAAATGTTGGGTATCAAAATTATTTTAAAAAACGTATGCAGAGAAAAACTACCCCACCCACTGAAACACATGAAATTTTTAGTTTTAGATGGACATCTCTTTGTATTAAGGGTGTATATGTCAAAAGCAATAACTTACCCGATTCCTCCCTAATAGGACTGGAGTGCTATAAAAGTTAACCCTCACCATCATTTTACTCAGTTTTTATTAAGTTGATTTGATACTTTCAGTTGGCTATGTTACGATTTTTCGAAGTACTAAATGACAAAAAATGACCAAATACCGTTCATACTTCTATTCTGCCACAATTTTGAATCAGTCACTGATCACGAGGACATAAGTCACAGTACTTTACTTTGCATAAACAATTTTGTACAACATTTTCCCCAGGTACTGGCAAAATTAAACTTTTTCTCAAAAACTTGTGTCAAAACATAGCCTCCAAACCCTCCACAAAATCCCTTTTCAACAAACCCCCTCTACTGGTCAGTAAAAAACCCTAACCTCCTGAAAATATTGAGCAACAACGAAGAAATCAGCCATGCCCCTCTCAGACTTTCTCACCAGGCGCAAACTGCTGTGAAAAACCAAGGTACAAGACATGCAATATCATTGATTCTTCTGTCCTTTACTAGCCCTATCACCCAATTCACACACAAAATTTGACAATCCAGTGAATGCACCTCTAGAAATTACATTTACCTTCTAGGATGCTTTATCTATAAAAGCTTTTATGCAGGAGAAACAACTACTCCTCGCAACATCAGGATCAACAATTGCAGAGCTTCTCGTGATAAACTCATTTCTTCTCTTCCTGTCCCCTCCCACACTAAATTGCATTTAATAAATGTTTTAAAGTTATGATTTTCGAAACTCTCCCCATACATTGCCAATACATAGTTGTAAAAATATGTGAATTAGGTTTCATCTGGTCACTAGGATCCCCGATTCATTCCGGTTGAAATAGACAAAAATAAATTCTTCAAAATTCAAATTCCCACCTACTTTTCCTTCCTTTCACCTACCAGTCAGTCAACATTAACCGAAGAGAGAAGAATCGGTTCATTTCTAGGTGACTAAGGAAGGAAACTTCCGTCCACAGCAAAAATAGAGGGGAAAGTTAGTAAACTTTTGAAACTTTGTAATAAGATGTAGAATGTAGTATTAAGAACAATTATTAGACCACCTACATTTTTTGGAGCCACGCACCCGTAAAACCCGTAAGATGCACGTTCGCGGTATTTACTTCTTTTTTTTTTTTTTTGAAAANGTATATGAAAAAATATTCCTCAATAAATTTCTAACAAAAAAGTAGGAACCATTTTTGAAATAGGTGCATTGGTTTTCGGGTTTCTGAGCTCTTCAACCAGGGGGTAGTTTTCAAAATTACTGATAAAGAAATGATTTTGTGTGTGTATTAAGACCTCTAAGGAACTATACATTCAAATGCAGTGATAACACAACAAAACAACCGTCTCAATATGTATTGTGGTCGAAAAACTCGACTTTCGGTGCGAATAGAAGGCAATCGGGAATCCCGTTCATATTTTGTTTTTCCTGCGCACACATTGGTAATGTTTCGTCTGCGCTTGGAAGTGTGTGCGCTTGTCGTCCGGAGCTTTAAAATGTAAGTTTATTTTTGTACTCGTACATTACACTTTTCTTTTGATAAAAATTATTTAATGAGTTTCTTTCTGAACGATATTTCGAAAATCATAACTCCGTATGGCGTTTCGTTGCGATAGACCAAGTTTGAGTTATAGAAAATACTTCTTTATATTTCATTTTTTTAGACCGTTGAATTTTATTATTGATAGGTGGAGCCGTTTCTATGCAATAAGCCCTCCGTTTAGGAGTAGTTTTCAAAATCACAATATATACATTATTTCGGTCACATTTTTCAGGTTACTTTTTTTTATAAAGATGTCACTCTACAGTCAACTCTACAGGAGTATCAATTACCTTTGAATGTATTTTTGAGTGCACAAATATTGCTATATATTGCTTTTGATACTTCATAACCAAATGAAACTGTTTATCAGTGAGAATGTTTCAAAAGCTTAAACAAATATAATAACAGACATCCCAAAATCGGAGAATTCAGAAAAGAGAACTAAATACCCGGAAATTAATTTGTTCGAAAAGAAGATTTTTGTAAAAGACGAATCAAATGAAAAAAAAACACGAAAAACACAGCAATTGATATGTACTTTATTCAAGGGTACATTCATTCTTTGCCGGTATAGCCCAGACAAGTTACTGAAAGCAAGTTGAAATAATAAAACTGGTTGTAGCAGCCGTAGAAAAGGCTTGGACTGCGGCAAACTCTCCTGCATGCCGTAGAAAAGACTCTGCCGACTACTCGTTCTCCATGTCACTCTTATGCAAAATGAAACCCACGTTACTTGCAAGGTAAGAAAAACTTTCATGGTAAACTTTCCAAGAAAATTTCGAAAAGTTTACCACAAATATTTCAGTTACGAGAAGTGAAAACATGTGGTCTGGCACGTGGACTGACGATCATCGAGCAAATTGATATAAATATGAGCATCTGGATAAGTGGCCTCACCGACGACACCATAGTTCGTTGGGTTGTCGGAGAGAATTCCTGTTCGTAGTAAAGTAATACGATCACTGGAGGAATTCGGCGAAGTGAAAGGAACATGTGAGCAACACGTTGAGCTTAGAAATTCACGGTTAATCCGCGACAAAATTGGACACGTTCTTGGAATGGTTAGATTATCATTCTCCCTTAGAAACCTGGAATGACGCTTCCAGAAAATCTTGCAACAGCCATGAGGCATTTGAGATCAAGTCATCCAAAGACAACACACCATCAGTAGATCCTATGTATTTTTTTCTAGTGTTGACTTGGGCCAATTCACAAGAGGACATAAAATAGTGTTTGAGAGACGGATTGTGTTCCCATCTTTCGTCGCTATTTTTTGGAAATCTAAAATCTAACAAAACAAAAACCTTAAAACATTTTAGCAAACACTGCAATCCAACTGATTTTTTACCTTTCATTGAAACAGAAAATTCTCGTTTTATCATTAAATGCTGGTTTCTCCTTCATAGTTTGAAAGACATCCACTAACTATTACGGCCTGAGCCTCAGTAATGCGAACTTCATCAAGAATCACTTCGAATGTAATGCTGTTGTAGTATTCAATAACTACGATCAAGTAACACAAAATCAATGGAACAGGTTCAAAGGGAATTTTCCATGAATTTCCTAGTTTATATCCAACAACAAAAACAGAAGTGAACTCGACTCAGGAGTTTTAATTGAATGCGAAAAACATTCAAAAACTTAAAGCATATTTAATCTCTGCATTTTAGAAAAATGAAGTCGAATGTAAAAGAGCTAAAAATGTCTAATTTACTGATGTATCTCACTGCTATACCGGTATAGGAGCAAAATCTCCAATGCAGTAACATAGGATACAGGTGTAGCAGTTCTGCTGGTACATAATTCACGCGAAAATAAGAAGAATTTATTACAGCTCATGTAAATGTAAAAAGTGGTAAAAATTGTGGAAGTGATATATTTTCTTATTATATTTTTTTTTTTTTT
>NNCF01132089.1:0-12421 GCA_002313205.1 Laupala kohalensis
ATATTTTCCTTCTTAAACGATGTTACCACATCTCTAGACCGTGGAGAAAATCCTAAGGGTGTTTTTCTTGACTTATCCAAAGCATTCATGTCATCGATCACGAAATTCTCCTTTTCAAATTGCATTCTTTAGGCATTCGTGGACTTCCATATCAATGGCTAACTTCTTATTTAAAAGATAGATATCAACAGGTAGAAATATCCTATACTAAAAATAAAATACTTAAGCATTATCTTTCACAAACAATACCACTTACTTGCGGAGTACCCCAAGGATGAATTCTCGGCCCTATACTCTTTTTATTGTATGTGAACGACATGTGATCATCCACATCAGATTGAAACATTGTTCTTTTTGCTGATGACACTAATTTACTATGTAAACACGCCAATGCTCAAAAACCTTTGTCTAACCTTTCGACTTGGTTCCATGCAAATCGTCTCATTGTAAACACTGACAAAACAGTGTCTATGTCATTTCACAATAGTATCACAAAATCTTTACCCCAGGTTTCTCTTTCTTTAAACGGAACACAATTAAAAACTGTTACGAATACAAAATTCTTAGGTCTCCATATTCAAGACAACCTCAAATGGAATTGTCACATTGACAATCTTAATTCCCAATTAAGCAAATTGTGTTACGCATTCCGTAACTTAGTTAACGCAGTTAGTCTACGTATTTCTTGTTGCGTATATTTTGCAAACGTGTACTCCCATTTACGTTACGGCATTACGTTCTGGGGTAATTCCGGCCAGAGTATTCAAACTTTCAGAATTCAGAAGAGGATATTTCGGATAATTTGTAAATCTCACTCCCGAAACTCATGTAAACCTTTATTCAAGGAATTAAATATCTTAACACTTCCCTGCATTTATATTTATGAAACAGTCGGGTTTCTTAAGATCGAATTACTGAAGTGCCACCCTTTCTTTATACGAAACAGTCTCGTTCACGAACACTATACACGCAATAGGAGTAATATTCATCGGCCTAGAGTGTCAACCACTCTTTGCCAAAANCCCTGCCCAAGAATATAAAAGACATTATGAAATTGAATATCTTCAAATCCGCGGTTAAAAACTACTTCCTTCACCGGTGCTTCTACACTGTAAAAGAATTTATTGATTTTAATAAAAGTCTTGTACTTTATCACGCCATTGCTGTAGTACTTTTTAAATAACGTATAACAGTTTCAAAAACTATTTTCTTGCATGATTATGTTGTCTCTTATGATTCATATTAATTTAGTTTTATGTGTACTCAACTTTGGCACGGTTGTGTACATAAATTCTATAGTCCCATCCTGGCCCGGGTTTTCCTCCGTTTTTCCTTCGGGTAGAGGCGGATTTNCTCCGTTTTTCCTTCTGGTAGAGGCGGATTTCTTATACAGGTTCTCTAGGCTTTGTCTAGGGGCGTGTTTATTGTAACAATTAATCGTGAATTTAGTGTTTTTTTCAACTTTTATGATTTTTAAACACTATTCTGAGAATAATCTATAGTTGGATAATAACTTGTACATGTAAATTTACAAACATATTTGCGTTAATTTACAAACATATTGACATTATATATTTAATATAACTCGCAGGTAACTTTTTATCATATCTAGGAACTTTTTCTGAAATTTTTGAATCCGCCTCTGCCTTAGGGCCTTTGATCGGAATTGATGGGATGGTCCCTTGCTTGCTTACGGAAAGTAAATTAGTTTATTGTTCTTCACGTGGTCATACGCAGTTTGTATTGTTTTTTGACAATAAATTTTTTATTATTATTATTATTAATTGTAAGACCGATTAATAAACGAGGTTCATACCTAAGTTATAATAATTACAGACCAATCTCAATTTTAAATACAACAGGGAAAATAAAGAAAAAGTGTTTTTAGATAAAATTAACAAATTACATAGAAAAATATAATATCATAATAAAGGAAGAATTTGCTTATCAGAAAAACCAAAGCACTACAAATCTTTTAGAGAATTTTGTAAATTTAATAAATACAAGTTTCGACAAATGTGAGCATATATTGATGCTGTCTATTGATATGCCTAAGGCATATGACGTCATCAATCATGAGTAATTAGCAGAAACCTTAGAAAAAATAGGAATTAGAGGAATAACAGCTAAACTATTTCAAAATTATCTAAATGAAAGATCCTTTAGAGTTGAGATTGACAATAATTACAGCGATAGGACGAACGCGGAGAAAGATATTCCAGAAGGACGTTTAGTTTATATCATTTATGTCAATGATGTAAAAGAATGTTTTAAAAAATGCCAATTTTTAATACAGGCAGATGATAACATAATAATTTCGATTAACAAGGAGCAAAATATTGCCTTAGAAACTTTGCAAAATGAATTTAAGAAATTTCAAAATTTCAAATTATCACCCCTTCGTGCTTTATATGGCTTAATTGTTGTAGAAACATTTTCTCCAGAGAGGAAATATGTTGTGGAGTAATTTTACACCACCTTCCTTAGAATGTACGCAGTTCCGAGAAGAGCGATTTCTTGAAGCAAGTAGTTATCCCTTGCAAGCAGTGTACCGGGAACCATCGCCAAGTTCTTGGACATTCCGCGAGGTATCATGCCCAGAGCCCCAATGACCTCTGTCTTCATTTTCCTCTAATAACAAGATCTTTTTATTTAAAGGGGTTTCTCAGCTTCTTTGTCTACTGTATTCTTGCCACAAGGGATATATATATATATATATATATATATATATATATATATATATATATATATAAAATTCATCCAATGCAGCGTATCTTAGTATTTTTCANCTGTAGAAACTGGACACATTCACCCTCCACATAGATGGTGTTGGGATTGGGTTCTGTCGATACAGAAATGAAAATCATCCTAGAGTTATTAACTAATTCAAAAATTTTCGGACAACGTGATATGTCTGCAGGAGGACAGCTCTTTGTGCGATCATTAAGGGGATAATTTCAACCAAGGCTAACTTCCAAATATTCTTGATCTCAATTGCTAGGTCCTCGATTTTCTTTACTTTTTGTGACTCAATTGAACTAATGTTGTGAGTCAGTGGAACAGCAATATATATTACGGTGGCTGTTTTATTTTCCTTGTCAATATGAAGGATATCTGGGCGATTATAATCCACTGTCTTGTCAGTCAACACAGGTATATCCCATAGAGGACGTGTTTCTGATCTTCAAGTACTGCTGGCGGTTGGTATTTATAATATGGTGATGTTGCATCCCGTTCATCCTGCGAGAGGTGAACAACCAACCATTACGTGTTCGATGGATTCACCAGAAGCCTTTCGCACTTTCTACATGAATCAGAAACATCGATTTTGAGGATATGTTGCTCATTATTTCTTGTCTTCATCACTCTATCTTGAATGACCATCATGATCGATCCTTGACCCATAGTAGGGACGCAGTCCTATCTATATCAGCAACTTTCAAAAATTTGGATATTTTTCAATTTTTTTTTCGTGCACTTTACGAGTTTTCGCTGTAAATATTTTTACCTAGTTCTGAGTTTACGCAACCGAGGGAATTAGGCGATGAAAATATGGCATGTATCGGGAATTACAGTTCTTAGTACTGCTTTATGTTGTTGTAAGACATAAAGTTTTCTTAATAACACTTCCAGAAGACTTCTTGGTACTACGCTGGTCGCTGATAACACAATTGTGGGTGGTGGTGGTGGGGGGTGGAACATTGCTTTAAGTTCTTCTGCCAAGGCAACATATTTGTAAACTTTCTTTGCGTAAGTTTTCTGCGAGATGTTATTTAGAGGATTTTTATATTCGATTATTCTTACTATGAGATATTATTACTAGCAGTTGTATTTTATTACGCGTCCATACAAAATTCTAAATGGAATATAAATGGATTTATAAATCATTGATGATAGAGAAAGTCTGCGATGATGAATAAATTACACTCTCTTTTGGAAGAAAACCTGAAGTCATCTCATGGGTTGGATATTAATCTGCAAATGTCTGAGATGGAGAAAGGTTCGGAACACACGCAAGCTATGTTATACTTAAAAAATGAAATGTAATTTGGTGAGATGATGTGTTTTTGTGGAGCTTATTTGATCCCCCCTGGTACATTGTGACAGGAATGTTTGGTGTCGAAGGAATCCCGGGTTTAGTTCGTGATAGGAATAGAAAAAGAAATAGTTTCTCAGCCCGTGACGTATACAGTCTAGTTCATCTGACGACCCACACAAGAAGAAAAATTTCCTTTCCGTCACTCACAACATTCTATTGAAAGAATCTACGGCAGCAGTTTTGAAGACCGCGTGATCTATAGATAACCCACAGACCGTCCTAGCTGCAACTACGGCGCAGCGAGTGGTGTTGGAACCGTACTACACCAGCGAGCACCAATGGGAAGCGGCTGCGTACAAGCAGCGTCGCGCGCAGGAAGGAGGACGTCAGATCGCAACCGAGGCGCTTCAGAGACGGACATCGGAACCAGATCATGTCGACTCGGCGCCAATTGTCCACTGGATTGTCAATGGATCTCCGACCATCGGTTATTACATGTTCTGGAATTTGTTTGTGTATCGGCTATTGGAAAATAAAAGTTCTTTTGTTACTAACAAGTGGCAATTATTAACGACGTAACATATACCACAATTGATTCCAGCTGATGTTCGAAGCTGTTGTAGCTAAGCGTACGCAGAGTGCGTGTGGTAAATGCATGTGTCTGAGAACCGTTGATATCCTACCACTGTGTATAATAATAATCATAATTATTATTATTACCTACGGAACATATCATTGTCCAACTTTATACTAAGTTCGGGTCATGAGGTTTGCTCTACCCCATGACCATAATCAATGTGGATCACTTTCTGTCTTGAATATTATGTATACATCTCACCTCATATCTTGCGCTGTTGCTCAAAATTGTTGAAAGGTGAATTTGAATTCAAACATTCAAAAATTAAATGAATAAGGAAAATTTTCTTCGCGTTTTGACGACAATGAACCTCTCACAGGAGTTAATGTTACCTCACAAAAGTAGTCACAATGCTTCTAGACTATTACATTAAACCCGAATTTTTGAAAACGAGCAAATCTAAAAATTATCTTTCTAAAAAAGTAGTGCTACAACCTTTTATTTAATTTCACTTGCCAGTTCGTATGTTCGGGAAAAATCTTGCAACTGAATTTTAAACAACTTCCCTCAAGCGATTGAGTTGAAATTTGGCTCACATATACAAACCCTCTGATAATGCCTCCGAATTTCACATTACTAGATCCTAATAAAAATCAACGTACTTACTATCTTTATCGCTAAAAATGATTTACTATTTCATGTTGAATTATTTGTTTTCAAAGAGCTTGTTGCGTGAATCTTAAATAAAATACATACTTCGTCAAGTACACTTACTTACAACTTGTCGAATGGAATTAATTGGATTTCACTTCTATGGACATTTCTCACGACGAGTTTCTTGAAAAATGATTTAAACAACACAAAAAGATATTAAATCATTTTTACTAAATACGACTATTTTTATTTCAATCTCCAAAATGTGAAATTTGTAAATGTGAGGAGGAGGTATTTTAGCATTTGACATTGCATTGTTTTAATGGAAACATAAACTTCAGTCGCTTTAGTACATCGCTTAAATATAAGCTTACTTTTAAAAAGGTTTTCATTTAGTATTTCATTTTATTTATTGAAATGGCAAGATATTTTTCATTATCAATACCGCGTGACAATATGTGGGTAAAAAACATCTTTATTGGTAAAAAAACAGCAGATTCAGAGAGAATTTCCCCCCCACCCCCCACCCCCACCAATTTTTTTCTTTACTTCTTCATAATGATTTAGGATGAAATAATGTTCAGTCATTAGTGTAGTTTCCTCGAATATCACTTCCATAAATATTACAACTCCTGTATTGAATTTGAGTTGTTGAGAGAATAAAATTGTGAATCTGTTTGCGTTGACTTCGCAAATGTTTAAAATGTTACTTTCATTACAGTACGACATACTCCATTAATATTCTGAAATAAGGTAGTCAGCTCCGGATAATCCGGTAGACATATCCGGATAATTGGATTAATTTTTAAGACAAAACTTGGACGAAATATTCGACGAATAAAAATATTAATATTGAGTTAAAAAAGAAATTTAATGATATAATAGGTCCATAGTGGTTACATTGAACTCATTACAGTAATAATAATAATAATACCAGTAGTTTTGTGTACAATAATTAAAGGTACAACCATTTTCTTTTCTATCCGTCCGGATAATTGGGGATCGGAGTTCGGATAGTTGCGGAGCTTCTCTATTTGTAATTGGCACAAGTAACGAAACATTCTTGTACTTGCTACAACTTGTGGAATGATAGACATCAAAGAATCGCAAATCTGTCCTGATTCGGAATCCAAGAGAAATATCATGCGATGGGTTTGGCTGATGTCCTCCCTGTGACGTTGAGGTCATCACGGATGTTACATATGACGCATTCTGTTTAATTTTCCATTCACCAACCGACGTTCATTGGCAGATAACGGATCCGCGCGCATTAATACTCAACGCGAACGGACTCCTGTGGAGCGGTGGATGAGTCATTGAATCACGTCTGCTTTCATTTTGCCTAATTGCATCGCGTTTGCTTACTAGTGAATTGTCAGAGAGAACGACTCTTTTATTGAAACAGACTCTGTTCGTATGTTCTCTTTACGCGAAACCTAAGCATGTTGTTCATGCATGAAAACGAATTCATTAGGCTGAGGTTACATTGTAATTCCTTCTCTACGCGAAAAGTTTTGCGTATTCTCTCCGGTTTTTCTTCGGGTAGTGGTGGATTTTCCATGGATGGGAATGTCATTAATCTTTTCTTATTATTTATCTCGAAGTTTAGTGCACAAAACGTGTACAGTTTATTTTGAATAATTATAATAAATGGATAACTAAGTACGTATTTTATTAAATATTTGTATAATAGAATTTGTATCAAATTCTTCAGCCCTGGAGCCTTGATCGGAATCGATGGCGCGCTTTCTTTTGCTTCTTCCCGGAGACTTAACTTATTTTATTCTCCTCCACGTGGTCACGTGACGCAGTTTGCAGGGCTTTTGCGTTTTTGACAATAAATTTTATTTACTTGTTTCGTACGAAGTCAATAGAATCCATTTTGATGAAATTAAAGTTAGTTATCTTCGACCCTATTTGAACTAATTCTTAGTACGTCGTGGGACTACGAATCGCTTGCCTTCAAGATATTCGATTTTGTGTCACGAAATGCAACCTACATCGTTTTTCCCCATCTGTTGTTGATGATAAACGTATTCTAATTCACTAGGGGATCCATCTCTCTTTCTACTGAAAACTCAGTCCTCGCACAGATTCGCATGAAAATATTTTCCACTCCCAAATTTTTCTTGAAATTTTCATCCGCGCAGTTTCTCATGCATTCGTTGGAGTGCGTTAAGTGAATGCGCCGGAACATAACATTTTGCAATTCTGACATAATGATGGACTCTGTACTTGAGACGCAAAAGGTTTTCACTTCCTGGGACCGAAGTATCGAAAAATCTAAATCGAAGTTGATGTGAAATTCGAAATCTTTCATTGTTCTACTTTTCTTCGTGACTTTTGCTTCATGTCGTACATTTTGGTTGTAATCATTTATAGATCCACTCACCCGTAGAAATATTTGATGAATCTCTAAGACACAAATTTATGTAAATGTATTGTAGTACAAGTTTTTCATTTATCTTGTTTTGTTACTTTCCTCCCAAAAGTTTTCTTTGAAGAGAAGGAATCTGAAGATTTTTTGGATATTAATGTCGGGAATATCCGTTGATCCTCGAATGATGGCACAGGGCACCATTTGGTTTACGGCAAAGCCTTTTTGCACACACATCGTCATGGTTTTTTGAATTCACGTCGATATTCTTCAAGTATTTGGACGTTATGTTGCAGGCTTTTCACTCCCAATGTCTGTCTCTATTGTTAACTCACAAAACATTTTCTTTGTCTTTGTAGTATTTGTGAATGGGAAACGTAGCTAAGTGCTATTGAAGCTTATCTACATTGGAGCGATAGGAGGTAGGAGGGTAGAATGGTATTAGTATAGGTGGGCCGGTTACCTGGATTTACCAACAACTTGGCCCACGTGGAGTGAGTGGATACTAATGGGAGGTGGGTAGAAGGAAGGAGGGTTCGCTTTTCAGTAGTCGCAGCTTTTTTCTTCCCTCGTCGGGAATTGAAGTCTGAGTGACTCAGTGGCAAGCAAGCATGCAACCGCTCAGCTACCAGAAGGATTGCTATCTGCGACTGAGACTGTAAGCCCTTCATTGTCAGAGCGTATGTGTGTGAGTTGTAGTTCCGTAGCCCTTGGTCGGTCATCAGTCGCGATGCAGGAAATGGAAGCGAGCCAGTGACATCACAGAACCGTTGAGAAAACGCTGCGCAGCATCAACAGCAGCAGCAGCAGCAGCAGCAGCGTGTGGTCCGGCGTGCAATTACATTCCGATGGTGATGCAAAGCCGATGAGGGCGGGGACAGAGAGAGATTCACAGGGAGAGATTCACAGGCTGCGGAGTGGAAACACTGCTTTGATCTGGAGCAACCCCATCACTAGTGGCGAAATGATACTCGGAACTTGTCACTCAAATGGAGAAGGATAGGGGTGCTAATATTTTTTGTGTAAAATTCCGATTGCTAGCAATGTACTGAAAAAGTCATAATCAATGAAAATATGGAATTTTATAAAAAATATATACGATTCAAAAATTTTATAAAATTCTGAATCCTCCTTCCGAGACGCGTATTTGTTCCCAGCACTTATAACGCATTGTTCACGTCTCCTTCCAAAGAGAACTCCGTGTGATGAACCGCACATTGACAGAATAATCAATAACGCATACTAATATACAAATGCGTGACGCTTAAGTGTGTCTGTTTGTTTGTTACTGAATCACGACTAAACCTCCAAACCGATCGTCATGAAACTTGGCTTTTGGAGGTTGATCAGATGCTCAGGATAAACACAGGTTAATTTTTACTTTTAAGACGAGTGAAAAGGAAGATAGAAAATGATTTTCACCATAAATATCGATGAAATCGGAGAAAAAGAAAAGAGTTATATTTTGCTTTCGCTGCATAAAAACGGTTACAGTGCGAAAATGTATTTGTTCGCCTGAACAAAAGAGTCGGCGACAGCGTATGTCTATCTACTTCAATTTAAGAAGGAAAAAATCAATTCTCATAAAATTGAATCCTTTTTTGTTTTGTGCATCTAACAAAGATAAAAAAAACATATTTAAATCTTAAATTTTAAACAAATAGTTCAGATTTTAAAAGCGTTTTAATGAAACGGAGCAGCCACGCAGCCGCCATGTTGTATCTTGCATCGGAAGCAATAATTCGACCTGCGAGATTCCGCTGAGTGGGTTCATTGGTCTAACGAGTAAAAAAAATTCCGGGCAGCGCCGGATAATCAGCTAGAAATAATAATAAATATAGAAGTCAATCTTCAGAAAATTCATGGAATGACCTATCTATCTGAGGTCCAATATAAGAAGAAAAAAAGCTTTCTGGGGACGGTTCATGTAATTCGGAAAGTGTGCACCTAAAAATGTATCAGGGAGACGCAACCTAAGGAAAGTGGAACTTCCTAGGACGCATATCAAAATACTTACCAGCTATGCTGAGAAGAAAGTTCATAATAATAATAATAATAATAAATATAAAGCTTTGAAAAACCCTAACGCAAGCATCACAATGGTATCATCACGATAATGCGAGACTTTACTCTTCTGAATGTCCAACACATGAAGAGTCCAGGCGAATAAATCTGATATTGTCAAAATAGATTTGAGGAAGAAAACATTTCTGTCGATTAATGTAACAGTATCAAAAGAAGCAGAAAAGAGTTTTGGAATAAGATAATATTTAGAAGTTACACAAAGTCTTACATTAAAAGTTACACTTCCTTAATTGAACGAATTTTTAATGACGGATCAAATAATGTGGATAAAAATAGACGGATGTATTTCTCAAATCTTTGCTTGTGAGCTCGGACACGAATCAATTATTTTGCCCGAACTTACAAATAAATGGCTGTTCAGAATAGGAGGTTTCGAAGAAGAATAAAATAATATAATCATATATCATTCATTCATGGATTTCGGATTCTTTAACGCTACGCTGAGGCGAAATGTTAATACAATAAGAACAACATTACAACATGTTTAGTGCAACCGTTGATGATTTTGTGTTGCAAACTTTTTTTGCACTCCTGATGAAGTATTTCCCTGGTCTTCAGCTCATTGTTATATATTTATTTATTAATTCACCGGTTTATTTTTAAATGATACAATAGCCAAATAGTATTTCACAGAGGGAACAGGGTTCCTCATACTGGTGTAACTTAAAACTAAAAATTTCATATTGAAACTGTAAGAAATAAAGTTTATAGACACATTAACAATATTTATTATTTTTCTTATGAGGGTGAAATAACTTAAATCTTTTGCACTTATTTATTTATATATTTATTTGATATCTCTTTTTTTAATCGTTTGATTTGACCGATTTTTTTTCTTTAGGGTGTATTTTGATTTACTGAAATCTTTCATGTGGGGTAACAGATTTGATTGCTTTTACGCTGTTTTTAAAGTGTTTTTTGTGGTTCTTGAAGTGTTTAAAAAAAATAATACTGTCTTAGCAAGATTTGTAATTGTGATAATTCATGTCTTGTTCTACCAGTTGAGGCTGGATACTTCTCTTTAAGAGTTTCGTAATAATAATTCAAAAGCTCTAATATAAAAAGTTGTTGGAAGGTTAAAGGTCCTTTATCTATTACAAGGGATTTTTACTCACAATTTCCAGTACCGCATTTTGGACAACCTGAAGAAAATTTAGACTGGCGCAAAAGTTAATTAAACGCAGCTCCCCCCCCCCGACTTCCAACCCTCCCCCCCTCTCTCTCTCTCTCTTCCCAAAAGCCCCACCTCATCTCATAAGTGGTTACTCAATGCAAGGAAGCGTAGTATATTAACATAAGGGTATCTGTTTTCATAGTTTTCGCTAACTTATAAAATACATAAACCAAATATTTTGTTTTATTTAGTAGATACTCGATATATTTATCCCATTTGATATTGAAATAAAAACGAATACAACTAAATATTTACCTAAATCCTCTTATCTTTGTCCACTTTTATTATTAACATGTTCAGGGACGCACTCCTCGTAATTATCTATTAGCATAAAAAACAATTTATCAACATTAATTTTGATAGTTCATTGAGGGTTTGAGATCTAAAAGTGTTTATATGCAGATTCTGATATTCTTGCTTTAATCTCAGATTGTCGAGACAATCATCCTGATAAAAAAAATGGGTGACTGGGAGATAAAGAAACCTAAATCGAAATTATAGAAATATTTATTTGACAATAAAATACATTTGATAATTGCTCATCACCATGTCATCCCGGGTTCGATTTCCGGCGGGGCCAGAATTATTTTTTTTTATATATAGTTTTTTACGTTAATATCTCAGTTGAAACAGTTGTGACTGCTGGAAAACAAACCCTCCAGCTTTCATACTTCTGTTACTCCCAGTACTACAGTGAACTAAATGAAGAAAAAATCTCACAAAACCAGTCCTCTAAAGCTATCATTTTAACGTTTGAAGAAAGTCACGTTATGTTCCGTGCAATATCACGCAGCAATATCAGACAGCAGTCAAAGAATGCGAGTGTAAGTAACGCTTGACCAAAGAGACTTCGATGTCGAGTCGAGTCAGCCACGTGGACATTACACCCACATCAACCTCTTTGACGCTAAAACCCCACTCGACTTCACGCTGGCGCAAAAGTTAATTAAACGCAGGTCTCCCCCCCCCCCCCCTTCCAACTCCCACCCTCTCTCTCTCTTACCAAAAGCCGAAACCTTGGCGTATTTTAGCCGCTGGATAACGCAGACTCTCTCCATGGCCGCGTTCAAATAGTAATTGCGGCGAGCTACTTCTAAGGTTTCTGAAAAGCTGAACGCAGAAGGAAAGGAAGCTGCTGGACACAAACACCAGAAATCTACTCTCAACGCTCAGCTCTGACAGGATTTCCTTGTTCCTCCTAGTAAATAAATAAATTTAACGCCAAACTACGTCTGAACACAAGAAACTGATTTATTCCCCGGAAGGGAAGCAAGCGACCATCCGATCAATTCCTAAAGGAAAGACGCATAGAAAATTTCATCACATCGCTCCTTAGATAAGAATACATAATTAGCTACGTGTTAATAATAATAATAAAAAATTAATTGTCAAAAAACAGTTCAGACTGCGTATGACCACGTGGAGGACAATAAACTAATTTACTCTCCGGAAGCAAACAAGGGACGTATTCCATCAATTCCGATCAAGGGCCCTAAGGCAGAGGCGGATTCAAAA